>JAVIAB010000101.1:5890208-5937708 GCA_032433765.1 Megaustenia siamemsis | reverse complement strand
ACTTTAATGCTAGAGGAAACCAGTGGGGTAACGTCATAACCAACAAGCAGGGAGAAGATCTAGAGAACGCACTAGTGTCAGTCGATTTAGTGTGCTTGAATGATGGAAGGGCAACAAGAATGGCCACTCGAACAGGGGACTCTGATAGTGTCATAGACCTGGCACTGGTGTCTTCCACCTTCGCACCGGTTTGCAGGTGGAGTGCACTGGGGTTTCCACGGAAGTGATCACTATCCATGTGTCCTCCTAACTGAGGAAAGCAGAAACAGAAGCCAGAAAAGAAAGCCCCACACATTCCACTACGAGAAAACAGACCAGAATGTCATTAGCAAAATCAGACATTGGAAACAGAACGCCCCTCGTAGGAGGCAGTAGAGATGGACGCAGCCACCCTGGTGGAACGTAGACGTCGAGGAAGCTCGGCGGAGCAAGAGACAAATGGTCAAGACATGGCAGAAAGCTAGAAGGAATGGAAGAACACAACCTGAGCTCTTGAAGCGTCTGAAAATAGAGGTCGACTAATAATATAAGCACTTTAAACTATGCGATAAGCAGGCTAAGGATGCCAAATGGATGACTTCTGTAAAAAAGTGTGCTCAGAAAAATCGCTAGCCACATTCTGCGCCTTCATCAGTGCATGAATGGCACAATACGACACAGAGGCATACCAGACTTACAGAGTAAAGGCCGGATATGGCACAAATCGGATGAAAGCAAAGGGAAGGCCCTGATTGCCTGCTACATTGAGCAGACGGACCAAAGAAATTAGGCTGTAAGAATGAGGATACGGGGATCGCTGTCAAAATTGTGTAAGGATGTAGGGCTGGAAGAAGATCTCACAATCACAACTGATACCATTCGCACTACACTTAAAAGGTCACACAACACTGCTCCTGGTCCAGATGGTGTTCGATACGATGATATAGGCGATTTAGCTGACGACGACTTGACAAAACTGGCCAATGAGTTTAATGCCAGCATTCGGAGTGGCCAGATTAAGGTGGAGTGACTATACAGCGACTTACTACCGCTACCGAAGCCAAACAAGGACCATTCTCAGATCAGTCCCTACAGAATCATCACAATGCAGAACACTGCAGACAAGCTGCTGGAGAAAATAGTTGCCCGTGTCCTCACCTGTCACCTTGAACAGAAACGCGCATTCCCACCCACACTCAGAGGTTATAGATATAACAAAGAGACATGGCTCAATGCGGCAGTATTTGCCTATGACGTCTTCGAAGGCTTCCACGGACGAGAGGAGACATGTGCTGCTGCTATAGATCTGGAGGATGCATACAACAGGGTACCATTTGAATAACTCATGCATATGCTCCTCAAATTGGCGGTGCACCCCTTCCTCATTAGATGGATCGCCGCGGCACTGTTTCAGAGGACGTTGATACTCAGATGTGGAAGTTGGTCTTCCGAGCCAACATCCATTTGTCCAGGGCTGCCACAAGGCTCACCATTGTCACCAGTTCTATTTAACGTGTACACAATAACGATCACGGAACAACAGCTGGATGGGAGGGGAAGAACTATGACTTTTGCTGATGATATTCTGGTGTATCGACAGGGAAGAGACAGACGGGGAATCGCCTCCACAATGCAAGACGAACTCGATCGCATTTCTTCCTGGTGTGGGGTTTCAGGTGCCTTGGTTAATCCCAATAAAGCATCAGTTTCATGGTTCTCCCTTAACAATCATATTTTTAATACCACCACACCGGTAGTACGAATAGGAGCTGATGAGGTGACCAGGGACAAGTTGATGACAAACCTTGGAGTTAAGTTTGATCGCAGCCTATGTTTTCGGGACCACGTCAGCCATGTTATAACAAAATCCCTCAAAGGATTACCCGCCTTGAAGGTCATGACAGCTGCCAACGTCGAGCAGAGGCTACTTACACTTCTGTTCCAGGGATTAGTCCTCGCACCAATCGAGCATGCACTGGCAATTCTTACTGTCAGTAGGACTCAAATTGATAGGCTGGAGAAAATACAAAATGAAGCCATGCGCATTATCTTGGGATGTATGAGGGACACTCCCTGTGTAGCAATGAGGTATCTTCTTGACTTTCCAACCATGGATGACAGAATCAAGATCTGGAGAGTATCCATTGCATCACGTGCTCAACACAGGGAAAGGTGCCAGGCTAAAAAGAGGCAAATCATTGGTGGGTCGAGCAGAAGATGTCATCAAACAGGTCTGTGGGCTTACCAATATCAGCGTTGGTGAGGAGTGGATACCGGTGCATACGTCATTCAAAGGGACTTTCTCGTGTATTATCACACTCGACAGGAAAAGTAGGGAACAGAACCCGGTCGTGGTTAATGCTGAGGTCAACGGTCTCATCTGCGATAACACCGATGAGAAAGATGTAGTCATCTATACAGACGGATATGTAAGACGACATCAAAGAAGTGCATGAGCATTTACAGCACACTTGGCTGGCAGAATAGTCAAAGAAGGCAGTGGTGCATACGTCAATGACCACGAGTAGCATGACAATGAAGGTGATTGCAATGACCAAGGCATTCAAATGGTTAGAGTCACCAGACTACACCCACGCATGTATACTGAGTGATTCGATGAGCATGATAAAAAAGTGGAGACAGGCTCTGTACGTATGCAATGGGTAGAGTCATTGCAAAGGCCCAAGATACGTAAGGTCAGCTTTTTCTATGTCCCTGGACATGCGGAAGTATGGGGAAATGAAAGAGCGGACAGACTGGCTAGCTGCGCTGTCGTTGAGGACGGGCAACCAATGGATCGGGCGGACATCATCAATGCCCTCCGATATGTGGGAAGAGCACAGGACCTCGACAAACACAGATCCACCTCACTTCTTCGGATGATGGAAATGGAAGTTAAGGTGGGCAGCCAGAAACGAGAAACTTAGTGGCCGTGTAAGAAGACTTATCAACCGACATAGAACTGGAGTCGTCAGTCGCTGGACACTGCGGGAATTGCTGAGGGGGTGATCTGAGCAACCTATGGACATGTTCAGAGTGCAATGATGATGACCCGCTAATAACTCAATAACACAATAACAAGACATTTCCACACATCCTCTCACACCGAATCAAAAGTCTATCTTCAATTATTAGCGCAAACTCATCACGAGAGCAAAGATTTGAACTCATAGATTTGAACTCATCCCACTTACTTGGAATAGCTCCAACGTTGGTCAGCAGATCAAAGCTGGCGATGGTCATGATAAGAACTTTAGTTGGGTTCAGACGCATCATCTTGGAGTAGACCACCAGCACCAGAATGTTGCCTACCAGCCCGACCACAAGGAATATAACAAGCATAACCACAGCTGGGATCATTGCCGTGTCGTCCTTATCTTCCAACTGCCGAAACAACTCTGCCACAGACTTGCTGCTGTTGCTGCAGTTAAACTTCATTTTCTTTGATATCTCAGAGAACAATTGTATAAATATCCTTGTTTTAATAAGCAATCACACAATAGGAATCTCACTTAGTTTTTATTTTGAATATTCCATAAAATAATGTAACACAGATACCATTATATGAAATTAATTTATAATTATCTTTAAAATGAATAACCCAGAGAAATCTTAACAAACATATCTTCAAGACGAGTCTCAAAAGTCCTTTCTTCTAAATAAAAAAATCTCAGAGAACAACTTTACAAGTATGTTCTTATTTACAAGCAATTTCAAACGACGAATACTAAAATAATCACTATATATTTTAAATTCTTTTTCCAGCTTTACTGCATCCTTTCAGCTTATGCCTATCATCATATATTATAAATATGAGACCCTGGTACTTCGTGATTAATGTAACGGAACATTAATTTACAATATTTCGCATTAATTCTCTACGTTTACTCAGGCTTACTTGGGAAACCTGATTTTTCTAGGTAATTTGGGACGACTTAGTGTGATGCTGACCATATCAGCTGTAATAAAATGAAGTTGATTGTTGGGAAATATGAGCACTAACGCCATATTTCACGCAGGCCTTAAATGTTTTAATGAGACGTATAATGTACAATGTCTTAAACACGATGTTTGAAACGTCCCACAAGCGGTAAAGAAGAAGAAATATAAAATACACTCCAACCAAGAACGGAGATCTGAGCAGAAAATAACAAAACTAGCTGTACACCAAACTCTTACTTCACAAAGTAATTAGACGACCAGTGGAAGGTTACACCACTTTCACCATCTCAACAAATCGTTAAGTGAGACTTCCTGCACAGTTAAACTTTACCGAACAATTGAGAGCTTTGTTGAGACCTTAAACTACCGCACCTTGTAAACAGACTTAAATGGTGAACTGGCCAATTTATTATGAATCTACTGTTACACCGGGGACAATATAGCGGCGCTGCATAAATATATCCTGAACAAGAAACTTAAATATGATGAGAAAACAGGATGCAAACTGTCTATGTATTTTTAAACATTTTATTTTCTTTTTCTTAAAACAACTAAAAATGAAAAGAGAACTACTAAATACAATTCAAACAAGACAAATGAGATTTTGGGGGTTTGTTAAAAGACACAACAGCCTGCTAAAAGTAATCTTGGAAGAGAAAATACAAGGTAAAAGAGACAGGGACAGACCAAGACTAACTTGGACGAGTAACATCAAAAGATGGACAAGTGAGCCTATGACAATCTGCACCATCAAAGCAAGAGACTTAGCGGAATGGCGCTCCATGGTAGCTAACCCTCGTTGCGGAGACGGCACTCAATGATGATGAATGATGATTTATATGCGTTTTTGGAAGTGATTGAGGAAAAAGTAACTTTTATTGTTCCAAAATAATTATTAAAGAGAGTAATTTCCATTATTCAAATAAATGCTTCAGTGAGACCAATGTGGTACACTTGGAGAACTCCAGAAAGCGATTGCCCAGGAATGTGGTTGTAGTCTTCACTCAGGAGCATCTAGAATGTGATGTACTGAAAATGAACAGTAATAAGAAATAAACAAGACTTTTAATAGCTAGCACAAAATGTTGCTTTGATCCATAACTACCGCTCACTGTACCGTCTTCGGCCTTAGTAGGAAATGTACAAGAGAAGCGAACAAGAGAAGCGAACAAGAGAAGCGAACAAGAGAAGCGAACAAAAGAAGAGAACAAGAGAAGCGAACAAGAGAAGAGAACAAGAGAAGAGAACAAGAGAAGCGAACAAGAGAAGCGAACAAGAGAAGCGAACAAGAGAAGCGAACAAGAGAAGAGAACAAGAGAAGAGAACAAGAGAAGAGAACAAGAGAAGAGAACAAGAGAAGAGAACAAGAGAAGCGAACAAGAGAAGAGAACAAGAGAAGACAACAAGAGAAGCGAACAAGAGAAGAGAACAAGAGAAGAGAACAAGAGAAGAGAACAAGATAAGAGAACAAGAGAAGAGAACAAGAGAAGAGAACAAGAGAAGCGATCAAGAGAAGAGAACAAGAGAAGAGAACAAGAGAAGCGAACAAGAGAAGCGAACCAGAGAAGAGAACATGAAAAGCGAATAAGAGAAGATTCAAAGGACAAGATGGTTCACGCAACCTTAAAACTGGCATCGGATTTTTATGAGAAGGTGAAGCAGCACGGGCGTAATACTGACCACATTACCCCAAAAAATCATGCGCCGAGCGTTTGTAAAAACTATGATCACTAACACTACATTCACTACACGCCACTTGGCGTGACGGGGCTCTTTACTTTACTCTTCACATGCTAATTTTTGGGCGCTTTCATAAAAGTGACCATCCTTGGTGGACGGATCATCCTTTGATGTCGACGGTAACATTATATTCATTTTCCTCTTCTTTCTCCGCTCCCCCTTCCCTACTTGACCGCTGCCTAACATAGCAGTTCTCTTCTCTTCAGTCGCACGGACGGTATGTAAACGAATATTGAAAGAGTACAAAACAGACTTGAGTACATAAGTTGACCAACCAGTCTATTGACGAATGTAGCATCTGTCAGTCCTTTAACGGTTGTTGTCCTTACATTTCTTAACATTAAAATCATAAAATCTTAAAATCTATTGTGATTCTTTAATTTCTAAGTAAGTAAAAAAAGTAAAGTGCCCCCGTCACGCAAAGTGGCGTAAGGGAGTATGGTGTTAGTGACCCTATATTTTACAAACCTTCAGCACATGATTTTTAGGGTAATGTGGTCGGCATGACGCCCGTACCGCTTTACTTTCCCAGAAAAAAACTAGGGCACCCATTAAAGGCTGGTGAACCGAAGCCGTCGGTTGAGATCGAAGCCTACCTCTTGTCCTTTGTAGTCCAGTTCACTAACCACTGAGCTATCGCGGCTCCCAAGTACACACAAAAGTATATTCTAGCACATTTTTTGTAAATATAATTATGCGTTTTCAAAACATATTTGTATCATCATGCACTTAAAATATCGCTGATACTGAGTAACAATCATAGCTACCTCAGCAAAGAAGAAATGTCGACAATATTCGGTTGAGTTCATGGCTACAGTTTTAACAAATCACTGAAAGCCCTGACAAAAAACCCACAAGCTTAATTTGCGATAGGACACTTTCCATTGAAAGTATGCGATCATGGCAGCGCGACCAGAAACATGTTTAAGCGTCTCATCTTTAGACAAAACAAGACAAACCACTGGAATATTTAAGCGCGTTGTGAAATAATTTTTAAGCTAGGCATCATCATTATCATCAAGTACCGGGCCTTCTGGCGTAGGTGATCGTGTCTCTGCACTATTTCGATCACGACAGTTATTTATCATTTCTGTTGTTGGCCTTCTGCAAAGCCATTCTCTTAAGCTGTCTGGTAACTTTTTTTCTTTGCATCCCTCAATCTCTTCGTCCATCAATTTTCCCAGTTGTTACAATATATTCCTGTTGTTCACTTCTCATTACATGGCCAAAACATAATGATTGTTTCTTCCTAATATTGAAAATTAGCTCTCTTTTTACTTTGGCCTCTTTCAGAACGTTTTCATTACTCTTCTTAGCTGTCCATGGTATTCTCAACATTCTTCTGTAAAATAAAATTTCTACAGACTCCAGTGATTTTCTTGTCTGTTGCCCTACTGTCCATGATTCACATCCATATGTTAAGACTAGCTCTACATAACATTTAAGAATTCTTTTTTGATTCTATTGTCAAAAATAGATTGCATAGTATCTTCCTCATTTAGTGGAACGCTGCTTTTGCCTGAGCCATTCTGCATCTCACCTCTTTTCTGCATCTTCCGTCTGAGGTCAACAAAGTTCCCAAATATTTTAATTCATTTAACTGTTTTAATATTAATCCACTTGTCGTTATTTTAAACTAAGGTGATGTCTTGTTCTTTGTTGTTACCATTACTAGAGGCATACCTGCTGTGAAAAAGGATTATGTTCAGAAATCAATGTTAATGACAGAGGTGTAATAGCTTCTAAAGACACATCCAAACTTACAGCCTAATAAGGAAAACATGGCACATTATCCTTGATGTTTGATAGCTGAGTTACAACCTTCATATTTTAGCATTCATTTCTATGTAACTTATGAAACCATAGTAGATAAACAGCTTGAGAATCTATGGGCTAGTGCACACCAAGTTATCATTGTGGTAGTTGCAGTCTTCCCTAGGGTTTGGCTTTTCGTGGCAAGGCGTTATGCCACTGAGTACGGGTTCGATCCTGCTTCGGTCCATTTATTGTTATTTGATATTTTTTCTGTTGTTGATTATTTGAAATTTTTTCCAGTGCTGTAAACATACCTTTTCCTCTTAAATTGATTCGTCTGTCTTTGTGCCAGCAGGTCTTTAATGGGATTAAACCCAAATAATATAATTATTTAAAAGTTCTATTGGATTGTCTCCCCTTGGTTATATTTAGACTTTCCCAACAGAAGAGCTGGAGATTACAAATGAACAGAAATCTAATTCTTTGTTTTAAGGTCAACATGGCTGACCTTGGACAATGATCCTTGACACTCCGATATCTTTTCTGATAACACACTGAGATCTTACCACAGGAACCATGAATCTGTTTCAAACTTTTGTTTCAATTTTTTTTTTCTTTTTTAAATGTCGTCAACTGCATGGTTTTTTTGGTCACATGCTCATCTTGAACACAACACCTCCTTTAACGTCATGATCCTCTAGGGCTAGGTATTCTGTTCTCTTCTATCCACGGAAACAGTTTCATTTCAATCAGGAATTCCCCATATCTGCTCCAGCACTTGTAACGGAATTTCTCAAAATGCATCTGTGAATTGCGCTGACAAGATCGGTCCGTGCACATCCTACTCGACTACACACATGACGATTCCAAACCTCGTTAGTCGCCTCTTCCGACCATCAAGGCGGGTAACAGTGGCTCCATTCTTGTTTTATATTTCTGTGGGGACCCCGGCTACCAAACGGCTAGGTACTCAAACTCGCCAAGCTTATTATCCGTTTAAGATAGGACTAGGTACACAGATTCACTTACATTACGATTAGTTGTAGGTAGGTCTGCGAATTGAATCTCAGCTTCATTATGATCAAGGATCAATATATGATGCTAGAATTCTCTCCCTTGCCTTAAAGCGTATGAACTTGTTGGTGTTTACTGCTCTTGCTGGGGGGCAGAACTGCGACGGAAGAGAGTGGTGCTATCGTGTTGACTACAAGGAGCTTCAACATTGAAACTATGGCTTCAACACAACAATTAGCTCATGGCTTGAGAGACAGACTTAACACAAGGATGTTTACTAAGCAACTCAATAATTGGCTCATGACTTGAGAGACAGACTTAACACAAGGATGTTTACTAAGCAACTCAATAATTAGCTAATGGCTTGAGAGACAGACTTAACACAAAGATGTTTACTAAGCAACTCAATAATTAGCTAATGGCTTGAGAGACAGACTTAACACAAGGATGTTTACTAAGCAACTCAATAATTGGCTCATGACTTGAGAGACAGACTTAACACAAGGATGTTTACTAAGCAACTCAATAATTAGCTAATGGCTTGAGAGACAGACTTAACACAAAGATGTTTACTAAGCAACTCAATAATTATCTCATGGCTTGAGAGACAGGCTTAACACAAGGATGTTTACTAAGCGACTCAATAATTATCTCATGGCTTGAGAGACAGACTTAACACAAGGATGTTTACTAAGCGACTCAATAATTATCTCATGGCTTGAGAGACAGACTTAACACAAAGATGTTTACTAAGCAACTCAATAATTAGCTCATGGCTTGAGAGACAGACTTAACACAAGGATGTTTCCTAAGCGACTCAATAATTATGCTTAAACATCTAGCAACTGACTGCTCTCGACGATAGTGGTTATAGTCTTTGTGGATTTCTTTTCTAAAGTGTCTGCTTCATATTCGTGCCAGGGCACGCAGGTATAGAAGAGCTGAAATACTTGTCAGTTTGATTGATGTTTGAGAGTGCGGAAGAACAATGAACAACCGTGACATTCTAAATACCCTCAGAGACGCTGGATGATAAAACAACTCCTAAAATTGACACTGAAACCGTAGTTATGAACAAACTTTAATAATATCATGTCAACGGTTGGAGATGCCAGACGAGAGCGCTACATAAGAAGCCAAAGAAGACACTCATCATACAACAAACTACAGGTGCCGTTAGTCGCTGCACGCTGATGCATTTGGATGAGGCCTGAGCTGTTAGGGACAATTCAGATGTGCAAGAAAGATGGTCTGTTGACTGAGCTAAACTAAAGCGTACGAGGAATATTGTGTTAGTGTCCATGTATGTCAATGAACAACGAAATATTTTATAAGAGAGGTGGCCAGTATCATGCCAGAGCGCACTATATTTAGCCAACCTCTAAAAATGCCTGTTATCTGTACTCTCTGTTTACTCTATCTCTTCTTCCCGCACTGTATTTTTTGTCAGAAGATATTTCAGTTGTTTCCCTTTCCTTACATAGACACACACATTCAGGATTGTTTCCCTTGACCCAGGACTTTCCATTGTCCGGTACAATTCTTAACATTCTTCTACAAAGCCATATTTCACAAGCTTATCTCTATTTTCTAGGATTTTTAGAATTTAGAACGGAATGGCTTCACTGCAGGCGGGGAATTCCCATATCTGATCAGCTCCCGTCTCAGCAACCAAAAAAACGATCATCCAGACCGTTCATGCTGTTCTAGTAAACGCGTTTTTTTTTCCCCCCCGCAATTTGGGATACTGATGTTACGCACTTCCGGTTGGCAGCAACCATCGTCAGGGGAAGCCCAAACCTTCATTGGCACGCTTGAATCCGTGCAGACTTCATGATTCTTTAACCTGCCTCACAAAACGCTGTCCCAACAAACGAATACTTAAACTTCAGTGCCATACACGATCATGCCGGAGTACAACTGGTGTCAAATGTGCAGGCCAACATAGATCACGCATACCGTCCCTGAGGCCTGGTACCGCTCCACCTCAATCGAACAACCATATTGACTTGTGGTCAGATAACTGCGAACAACCATATTGACTTGTGGTCAGATAACTGCGAACAACCATATTGACTTGTGGTCAGATAACTGCGAACAACCATGTTGACTTGTGGTCAGATAACTGCGAACGACCCACGGCTGTCTCTGTAAATAAAAATCCAGACCAGAAAGAATTTTTTTTTTTAAACACACTGCAGCAAAAGTGTCACTAGTCCTGACGCAGATGTGAGTGTGTTTTTTTTTGTTTATTGTTTTCCAAGATTCGCTTCCATAATTCTCAAAGCAAAAAGAGAGCTAGTGTCCAATATTAGGAGGAAACAATCATCATTTTTTGGCCATGTAATGAGAAGAGAACAACTGGAATATATTGTAACAACTGGGAAAATTTGAGGGAGGAAGAATTAGAGGGAAGCAAAGAGAGAAAATAGTAGACATGTTAAGAGAATGGCTTGGCAGAAGGTCAACAACAGAAATGATAAATAACTGTCGAGATCTAAAGTTGTGGAGAGACATGATCACCTACGCCAGCAGGAACGTTACTTGATGATGATGATGAATTCTCTATCAAAGAAATTACATTTCTGTATGTTGTAGCTCAAGTCTTTATGTTACGTGTCATTTTATTTAATATTCCTATATATATGTTGTTGTTGTTGTTGTTGATGTTGTTGCGTTCGCTAGCTTTCAACTCTGACGAAGTCCCTAGAGACTAGGAATTTTGCGTGTTAATTCATTTTTTCCCTGGCAGCCGTGTGCACAGGGGTCCCTCACCGCACAGGCAGATAACTCAGACTTCGGAGGTACTCATTGTCTTTTCCGTCGCTGAGTAGCTGACGTTTCAAGCCGGGCCTCGCTGCTGAAACCAGGGGTGGTTGCCTCAAAGAGAAATCATAATTTAAAAAATCTCGAAGGGGGTATCGGAGCACCTATATATTCGTCCGATGCGTAGTGATGAAGACCATAACAACAAACAAACAGAATAAACACAATAGACATACACAAGGCACATAAACAACAAATGAAGCAAAGAAAGTACGTGGGAAATCCCATCAAACATGAAATACAGGGAAAGGGTGCTAGTCCCAACTGGCGACCCATTTAACAGAAAGTAAAACTATTTTAATCAGGAACGGGTAAACCCGCAACTCTAGACATGACGTAATTAATGGAGTCTCACAGTTTCTTAGTCACGTGACAATATCACAGAGCACACAAGTCACATAAGTTTTCTTCTTTACTCATCACATACTGTTGTCATAGAGAACGAACAAGTCACATAGATTTTCATTTGTACACAGCACGGCACATTATATGAAAGCACACATAAGTCACTTATATTATCTTATTTTTTTACGGCAAGAGGCAGTATTTCTTGTCATGCACAATTATTAGCGTATGTTCTTATGTATATGTGACAAGACTTTGTCACGGAGCGTGATCTGACTAACAACATATGTTGTCTATTACCACACCAAGAGCTATAACTAAATGTACACACAAACGCACATACATACACACACACGTACACACACGTATACGCACACACGTACACAAGCGTTTCCTTATTGACCCCTATGAACCATGTTATAGAACACACATAAAAACACATACACGCTCAAACACCCACTTATGCTTAATAAATCCCCTCTCCCCCGCAAACAAATGCTCACAATATACACACTCACACAAACAGTTAGAGACGCCCTCTAGACTTCAAGGTTAAAAACTTGATGCATTCCTTCCTAAAGTTGAGATTACAAAAACTGTAGACGATGGGATTCACCGCGCTGTTTACGAAGTACAACCTGTAGAAGAGGTTGAAAACTATCAACTCCGCCATGTTGAGACTGGCATACGTCCCCGGGAATCCGCTCTTCATAAGGGTCAAGGTTAAATATGGGAGAAAACCCAAAACAAAGATGGCGCTGATGATAATCAACATGGCCGTCATTCTGCCTAATGGTCGACGTTTTGCGATCTTCTTTGCTGGGGTCTGTAACTTCAATGTTGCTTTGTTGGTTCCGGAAGTGGTATTCTGGAGAAAGACCTGTGTGTGTATCTCTATGTCTTCTTTTTTAAATGTATGATCTTCAGAAACAGCCAGACAGTACGACCTAGTGTGACTTCTGTCGCTACTTCTGGTCACTCCAAATCGTTGAATAGCTTCATCACTCCAACATTCGACCGGAAGATCTACCGGATTCAAACAAAGAATCTGACTGTCGTTTGTTGTAGCACGCTCGTTTTCTGATTCTGATGTAATTGTTGAGTCTAAGTCTGTGTTTGTTGATTCTCTCTGTTTGTCCTCGGTTGTCAAATTTGATGAAGTGGTGCATTTCTTCATGTTCAACGACGAAGGCGTTTCGTCTTCCTGATTCTTGTTTTCCTTATCCCCTTTACAGCAGTCAAGAATGTGAACATTCGCTGGTAGGTAACTTCCTGACTTGTCTCGACTGGACCAGCTCACAGATGGAGGTTTAACTTGTTTCTCAACAGACACGATCCGTTCATTATCTGAACACGCTAATCCTTTGGGAGAGGAATTTATATTTTCTGAGTTGTTGTGACCTTTCCAGAGACTCCATGACGCTTGCTATGTTTATATGCGGTGACGCCGATGAATCTGTAGAGAACAATTAAGTACACACTTGCAGATATATAGAGAAAAATGAAGAGTATGTTGGTGATGAGGGGCCAGATTGTTGAGATGTATTCATCAGAGGTGAAGCATTCACGACCTTGGATGTCCGGGCAGGGGGTCGGTCTGGTTCTTATGCCCACGATGATGATGTAGGGGATCGAGAAAATGAAAACCGCTGTTGTAGTGGAGATGCTGGCGATTTTGGCGTGTTTGATTGTGAACTGCCAGCCGTGTGGTCGACACACCTTGCGGTACCTGTGGAGGACAATTATGAAACATCGATCAGTTTATCTTAATGGATTAAGATAGTGGTTGATACAGAATTTAAAATTCAATATATGGGTATAGGGTTAGAATCATGAGAAAATAGGGAATGTAAATTGGGTTCAATATAGTTCGTGTAAATCAAGCCTAGCAAAAACGAGATAAATGAAATAAGTGGTAATTAATGGATGATGTGATTAATATAAACTGTAGATGAAGTATGTTGTCGAAAAAAGAGGTGAACGAGATATATCGTAGATGAAGTGTGTGGTAGAGATATGAAATGGGTAAAGCGTGGAACGAATTCAAAACAAACGAGGAAATTAGAGAAATCGCCGATCAAAATCTAATATCTTCAGTAATCAAGAAAAAGCGATGGTTATATGTTGGACATGTGTCGAAGAGAGATAATAACCGAACAACAAAGCAAGCCTTCATGTTGGAAACAACAGGTGAGAGGAAAAGAGGCCAACCCAGAGAGACACTGAGAAGAACATTGGTAAGAGAGGTAAGAGCAGCAGGAATCGGCTCCCTCAGTGAGATAGAGTTGCTTGCACAGAACCGAGACAAATAGCGAGATTTGCAAAATATCTTTACAAGGATTGAAAACTGCTAGAATACACAATTTAGATAAGAGAAGGAGTATCTGGGTCTATGCCCTATGGGCCGGCTACGACTCGAAAGATCAATAGATAGATAGATAGATAGATAGATAGATAGATAGATAGATAGATAGATAGATAGATAGATAGATAGATAGATAGATTGATAGATAGATAGATAGATAGATAGATAGATAGATAGATAGATAGATAGATAGATAGATAGATAGATAGATAGATAGATAGATAGATAGATAGATAGATAGATAGATAGATAGATAGATAGATAGATAGATAGATAGATAGATAGATAGATAGATAGATAGATAGATAGATAGATAGATAGATAGATAGATAGATAGATAGATAGATAGATAGATAGATAGATAGATAGATAGATAGATAGATAGATAGATAGATAGATAGATAGATAGATAGATAGATAGATAGATAGATAGATAGATAGATAGATAGATAGATAGATAGATAGATAGATAGATAGATAGATAGATAGATAGATAGATAGATAGATAGATATTAGAAATTATCAATGATAAACTGTTGTTAATATAGTACAAATGGCAAATAATAAATTAAGAACAATTGAATAAATTAATTTAGACGAAGTGAAATGAACAAATATAGAATAGTGGAGGGATTATACCAACATGTGAAAGGGAGTACAACAAATATAGAATAGTGGAGGGATTATACCAACATGTGAAAGGGAGTACAACAAATATAGAATAGTGGAGGGATTATACCAACATGTGAAAGGGAGTACAACAAATATAGAATAGTGGAGGGATTATAACAACATGTGAAGGGGAGTACAAAAAATACAGTGCATTACGTACTTAATTAATATGGCACATGAACGATTAATGCAATATAACACAGGGATGATTCATGCAATATAGCACAGGGACGATTAAAGCAATATAGCACAGGGACATTAAAACAATAGATTATAGAGGAGATCACGTCCATGCAATATGGGAGCTATTTAACAATTAAAATGTGATAGTGTGTAAGCACAATATGAAGACATAAGTTGAACGAAGTTAGGAGACTGCACTGACTGGAATGTGACTGCTTCTCCTTCTCTCTTTCAGTCTTATACAATAGCTGCACATTGTCTTTGTCCTAGAATATTAAAAGACTTTCAACTTCAGTCACCAGTGCACTAGTACTCGCTCATTTCTCGACACATCTCTGCTGTATTACTCATCGTACTAATTTACATCCTGGTGACCACTATATGAAGATTAATGAAACATCTTCAATGACATCAAATATTCATTCATTTTCCTCTCAGACTGAAGACGGCCCGTAGGATGAAAATCATAGTTCTCTACGACCGATTTGCTGCTAGTTCTTGTAGGTCTTCGTTATTTCTTGACAACCATTGTTGAACCTTTTCTAGTAATTGTTTTGCGTATCGATTCCCTTAGTCCGCCTTGTTTTAATTTACCACACGGTTTCCACACACATTTTAATGAAACAAATGACCACTATGTCCTTTTTTTGACAAATTGTAGCGAACGAACTCATAGTTAAATATCCTCTTTATTTTACTCGTTCCATCTAGGTTCTTGTGGTCAACTATCTGTCATCACGTCTCAACTGTCTGCCTGTACAGGCTACCACATATATGTACTCTTTGTTGTACTCGTTCCATCTAGGTTCTTGTGGTCAACTATCTGCCATGACGTCTCAACTGTCTGCCTGTACAGGCTACCACATATATGTACTCTTTGTTGTACTCGTTCCATCTAGGTTCTTGTGGTCAACTATCTGCCATGACGTCTCAACTGTCTGCCTGTACAGGCTACCACATATATGTACTCTTTGTTGTACTCGTTCCATCTAGGTTTTGTGGTCAACTATCTGCCATGACGTCTCAACTGTCTGCCTGTACAGGCTACCACATATATGTACTCTTTGTTGTACTCGTTCCATCTAGGTTCTTGTGGTCAACTATCTGCCATCACGTCTCAACTATCTGCCATCACGTCTCAACTATCTGCCATCACGTCTCAACTATCTACCATTACGTCTCAACTATCTGCCATCACGTCTCAACTATCTGCCATGACGTCTCAACTATCTGCCATGACGTCTCAACTGTCTGCCTGTACAGGCTACCACATATATGTACTCTTTGTTGTACTCGTTCCATCTAGGTTCTTGTGGTCAACTATCTACCATTACGTCTCAACTGTCTGCCTGTACAGGCTACCACATATATGTACTCTTTATTTTACTCGTTCCATCTAGGTTCTTGTGGTCAACTATCTACCATTACGTCTCAACTGTCTGCCTGTACAGGCTACCACATATATGTACTCTTTATTTTACTCGTTCCATCTAGGTTCTTGTGGTCAACTATCTACCATTACGTCTCAACTGTCTGCCTGTACAGGCTGCCACATATATGTACTCTGTGTTGTACTCAAACAGCAGTAAGAGAGAACTTTTGTGTGTTTCTGGTTTTTTATTCGCCCATTCTCGCCTAAAGGTAATCTGTCTAATCTTTCATTGGTTGGTTCTCACAGAATGTTCTAGAACAAATAGTAAATGGTTTATTAACAAAAGTGTGATAATTACTCGTAATTGACAACTTACATGCATGCACGAGTGCGCAAATCGTGTTGGTAATTGTTGTAATGTGTAACTTTCTCTGTTACTCGGACGCTAGATCAAGACTCTGCTTCAACTCTATCACAAATTTCGCCTTGGCCTATACTACCTATAGTCACTTCTACGTTTAATTGTCTCCGTCCTATTATTGATTGAATCGCTTATACTACCTAGTCACTTCTACGTTTAATTGTCTCCGTCCTATTATTGATTGATTGACCTATACTACCTAGTCACTTCTACGTTTAATTGTCTCCGTCCTATTATTGATTGATTCGCCTATACTACCTAGTCACTTCTACGTTTAATTGTCTCCGTCCTATTGTTGATTGATTCGCCTATACTACCTAGTCACTTCTACGTTTAATTGTCTCCGTCCTATTATTGATTGATTGGTCTATAATACCTAGTCACTTCTACGTTTAATTGTCTCCGTCCTATTATTGATTGATTCGCCTATACTACCTAGTCACTTCTACGTTTAATTGTCTCCGTCCTATTGTTGATTGATTCGCCTATACTACCTAGTCACTTCTACGTTTAATTGTCTCCGTCCTATTATTGATTGATTATTCCTTGTTTTTATTTGTTGTTTGATACAAAAATCGAGTAGAACAAATACCTGATAGCTGCAACGACACACAAGGAGCAAGCACCACCTAACGTGGTAAAGGAGGCAAGGAAGACTTTCAGCTTGCACAATCCAGGCTGGCTAAAGGTCCACGTGTCCATCATAATGATTACCTCACCTGCGGAGTACGTTTATGTAACATGGTCATTGTTAAACAAATGGTGCAGCTGTTGGACCACACTGTTCATGTGTCACTCAATCAATAAATTAACTGGTGTGTACATCTTTGAAAGAATGCCGTGTAATTCCTTACCATACATATGTCTATCAATTTACCTTTCAAGCGGTAGGCCATAGACCAAGATATTCCTTCTATTATCTAAATTTTTATTCTAGCAGTTTTCAACCCTTGTTAAGATATTTTATCAAATCTCGCCATTTGTCTCTGTTCTGTGCAAGCAACTCTATTTCACTGAGGGAGCCGATTCCTGCTGCTCTTGCATCTACGATCAATGTTCTTCTCAGTGGCTATCTGGGTTGGCCACTTTACCTCATACCTGTTTGTTTCCCATATCAGGGCTTGCTTTGCTATTCGGTTATTATCTCTTCTCATCACATGTCCAACATATTAGCATCGTCTTTTCTTTATTACTGAAGATATTAGCCGTCTATTTCTCTATTTTTCTCGTTTCTAAATTGAATTGTTTCCGGTTGGATCCAAGATGGAGAATTTGTTTTTCTCCCGCTTGGGACAGAACCGGTGATCAGAGGTTTAACAAGCCGCTATCGTAAAAACTATTTTAAAAAATACTAGCAAGGAAAGCAAAATAGGGCAACAGACAAGAAAATGACTGGAAGCTGTAGAAATGTGGTTTTACGGAAAAATGTCTTCACTCACTGTGTCTCCGACTTGCTACCAACACACTGGAGCAAAACACAAGGAATTCTCACACACCAACACACTGGAGCAACACACAAGGAATTCTCACACACCAACACACTGGAGCAACACACAAGGAATTCTCACACACCAACACACTGGAGCAACACACAAGGAATTCTCACACACCAACACACTGGAGCAACACACAAGGAATTCTCACACACCAACACACTGGAGCAACACACAAGGAATTCTCACACACCAACACACTGGAGCAACACACAAGGAATTCTCACACACCAACACACTGGAGCAACACACAAGGAATTCTCACACACCAACACACTGGAGCAACACACAAGGAATTCTCACACATCAACACACTGGAGCAACACACAAGGAATTCTCACACACCAACACACTGGAGCAACAAACAAGGAATTCTCACACACCAACACACTGGAGCAGCACACAAGGAATTCTCACACACCAACACACTGGAGCAACACACAAGGAATTCTCACACACCAACACACTGGAGCAACACACAAGGAATTCTCACACACCAACACACTGGAGCAACACACAAGGAATTCTCACACACCAACACACTGGAGCAACACACAAGGAATTCTCACACACCAACACACTGGAGCAAGACACAAGGAATTCTCACACACCAACACACTGGAGCAACACACAAGGAATTCTCACACACCAACACACTGGAGCAACACACAAGGAATTCTCACACACCAACACACTGGAGCAACACACAAGGAATTCTCACACACCAACACACTGGAGCAAGACACAAGGAATTCTCACACACCAACACACTGGAGCAACACACAAGGAATTCTCACACACCAACACACTGGAGCAACACACAAGGAATTCTCACACACCAACACACTGGAGCAACACACAAGGAATTCTCACACACCAACACACTGGAGCAACACACAAGGAATTCTCACACACCAACACACTGGAGCAACACACAAGGAATTCTCACACACCAACACACTGGAGCAACAAACAAGGAATTCTCACACACCAACACACTGGAGCAACAAACAAGGAATTCTCACACATCAACACACTGGAGCAACACACAAGGAATTCTCACACACCAACACACTGGAGCAACACACAAGGAATTCTCACACATCAACACACTGGAGCAACACACAAGGAATTCTCACACACCAACACACTGGAGCAACAAACAAGGAATTCTCACACACCAACACACTGGAGCAAGACACAAGGAATTCTCACACACCAACACACTGGAGCAACACACAAGGAATTCTCACACACCAACACACTGGAGTAACACACAAGGAATTCTCACACACCAACACACTGGAGCAACACACAAGGAATTCTCACACACCAACACACTGGAGCAACACACAAGGAATTCTCACACACCAACACACTGGAGCAACACACAAGGAATTCTCACACACCAACACACTGGAGCAACACACAAGGAATTCTCCCACACCAACACACTGGAGCAACACACAAGGAATTCTCACACACCAACACACTGGAGCAACAAACAAGGAATTCTCACACACCAACACACTGGAGCAACACACAAGGAATTCTCACACACCAACACACTGGAGCAACAAACGGAATTCTCACACACCAACACACTGGAGCAACAAACATGGAATTCTCACACACCAACACACTGGAGCAACACACAAGGAATTCTCACACACCAACACACTGGAGCAACACACAAGGAATTCTCACACACCAACACACTGGAGCAACAAACAAGGAATTCTCACACATCAACACACTGGAGCAACACACAAGGAATTCTCACACACCAACTCACACAGACTCAAACACACATCTCTGGATTAGGAGATCGCAAGAACATCCTTACACATATTCATAGATTCGAACTCATCCCACTTACTTGGAATAGCTCCAACGTTGGCCACCAGATCAAAGCTGGCGATGGTCATGATAAGAACTTTAGTCGCGTTCAGCCGCATCTTCTTGGAGTAGACCACCAGCACCAGAATGTTGCCTACCAGCCCGACTACGGCGAAGATAACCAGCATAACCACAGTTGGGAGCATAGCCGTGTTGTGCTTATCCTTGAGCTGCCGAAATAACTCTTCCACCGACTCGCTGCTGTTACTGCAGTTAAACTCCATTTTATTTATATCCTCTATAACAATCTTACAAGTATCCTTGCTCCAATATTCAATCATAAAAGACGAATATTAATATAATCTAAAATGTGAATATTCTGGGAACAATCTTACAAAGATAACTTGATTCAAAACGAATTTATAATTATCTCTGATTTGAATAACCCAGAGAACTTCTTTACAAATATATTTTATTCAACGGGATCTCAGACGTTCTGTTTCGTTTAATGCTCCATAGAACAACGCCACAACTATATCATGTATAATAAGCTATTTCAAATGACAAATCCGACAACTTACTTATTGTTTTATTTCTATTCTACTTTTTTCCAGATTTATCGCAGCCTCACATATTAAACCTATCTACATATTATAGATACAAGTCCGCATTACCTCCGAGATTAATGCTGTGGGATATTAAGTTACAAGAGGTCGCATTCGCTGATTATGTTTGCCTACACTTTCATTTAGATCCGTGATTTTGCCGGAAGTGTGGAGCGACCTGGCGTGCTGCCGACCATGTCAGCTATAATAAAGTTGCGTTCGTTGTTGAAAAATTAAAATATTTACACTAAGACCATATTCCACGCAGGTTTTAAGACGTTTAGTAAAGCCTTTACTTTACCCTGTCTTAAACACGATGTATGCAACGGCCCACGAACGATAAAGAAGAAAAAATATAAAATACACTCCAACCAACTCTGGAGATCTGAGCAGAAAATAACAAAAACTAGCTGTACACCACGCTTTTGATTCACTAGCTATTTAGAAGCACAATTGTAGGTTCCGGCCTTTAAACATCTCAACAATCTTCAACTTGGGGATGCTAGTCACTTGAACCAGCCAACTATTGTAGCCTTGTTTGAATACATCAAGATCTTGCACTACCGGCCCACGTCACCAGACTTAGTGGCCAATTGTCACATTTTAGATTAATCTTTTATGGCATCAATGATTTAATGTAGACGCTTCATAGAAACACAAAACATAACACACAAACCTGATACGAAGGACAAGCAGGTGTAAATTATCTGTGTATTTTTATGTTTCTTGTGTGGACTGGGGAAAAAGAATGTTTTGCTGTTGAGAAAAAAATTATTGAAGAAGGGAGAGTTCTCTTACAAAAATTATTGAAGAAGGGAGAGTTCTCTTACAAAAATTATTGAAGAAGGGAGAGTTCTCTTACAAAAATTATTGAAGAAGGGAGAGTTCTCTTACAAAAATTATTGAAGAAGGGAGAGTTCTCTTACAAAAATTATTGAAGAAGGGAGAGTTCTCTTACAAAAATTATTGAAGAAGGGAGAGTTCTCTTACAAAAATTATTGAAGAAGGGAGAGTTCTCTTACAAAAATTATTGAAGAAGGGAGAGTTCTCTTACAAAAATTATTGAAGAAGGGAGAGTTCTCTTACAAAAATTATTGAAGAAGGGAGAGTTCTCTTACAAAAATTATTGAAGAAGGGAGAGTTCTCTTACAAAAATTATTGAAGAAGGGAGAGTTCTCTTACAAAAAAATATTGCGAAATTGTAACAACTTGGAGCATTGTGAATTAAAAAAATGTTGAGTAAGAAAATTTGAATATTTAAAACAAATGTATTATCTCTATCCGTACGTTGCGACGCAAGTAGTATAGGTGGCGGTACTCCCGCTCAAAAGTGCAGATGCATGCACCGAAAATGCACCACAGACAATGGATTTTGCGCGTTGCAATGGTGCAAAAACAAAAAGTTATTTTCGGGTTTGTTTAGCAGAGGTCGGGTTTGTTTTAGCAGAGGTCGGGTTTGTTTTAGCAGAGGTCGGGTTTGTTTTAGCAGAGGTCGGGTTTGTTTTAGCAGAGGTCGGGTTTGTTTTAGCAGAGGTGGGGTTTGTTTTAGCAGAGGTCGGGTTTGTTTTAGCAGAGGTGGGGTTTGTTTTAACAGAGGTCGGGTTGTTTTAGCAGAGGTCGGGTTTGTTTTAGCAGAGGTCGGGTTTGTTTTAGCAGAGGTCGGGTTTGTTTTAGCAGAGGTCGGGTTTGTTTTAGCAGAGGCCGAGTTTGGTTTAGCAGAGGTCGGTGATCTTACAACATTTGCTGAAGGCTCGTTGTGTTTTGATCTGTCTGCCCTGTCACCTAGCCAAACTATTTTATCTATTGTTTCCTTATATATTCTATGGCGGGGCTATTCCTAGGTTTCTTCTCAGTTCTTCACATTTCATCTCTGTAGAGGTTAGTTTTCTTATTGTTCTTGCATCTAGGGTCCAGGTCTGGCATTGGTAGAACAACGTTGAGATGAAGATTGTATTGTATAGTGCTCGTTTTGCCATCGTATTGAGTTATTTCCTTGTTGGACAGTAGTGGTGATAACTGTGATGGTTCGCAATCGATGTATCTCATTATTCAATCTGAAATGTTTGATTGTGTGTGTGTATATATATATATATAAATTGTGTTAAGTCCCCTATTCAAACAGGGTAAAAAAAAAATAATTTTAGTGGAATTGTAACTTCAAGAATTTCGTAGTATGGCCCAGCTACTTTTTAGTGTAAGTTCAAGCTCAGAAGACGAGGAAAGTTCTGAAGAGTCTGAGTGGTCATTGGAAGAGCAAGCTTTCCCATCTTGGACACCACCGATTGCTTATTTTAATAATGGGTTAACTTTAGATTCCATCTTCAAGAAGATCCCGATAGTGTGGTAAACAGAAATGAAACCTCTGATCATGCGAGGATTCAGCCACTATTAAATTCAAGTTCAGACTGTGAGGAGAGTGATGAAAGTTCCGAGATTAGAGGTGTAGAGAATTCTGCTCCGGAGTTAGATTATGAGGAAGTTAATGCTCGCTGGAATGAAATTTACCCTACTATCAGCAATAACACTTCCACTCAACCACACGATCCGACAAAAAATATAATAACCAGGGTATGTATTTGTTCGTCGGTTACTTAGTGTTACAGGCGATTTATAGTCTGATATAGCAACACCAAACCCATATGTATCGATCGTTAATTTCAGGACTTAACAGAGATTTCTATAATCCCAATTTTTTTTTCTAAACACAGACATTCAGGTTAGTTATAGCTACGTATACCAACATCACATCTTCTAAGACAAATATAGATTTTGTATTCTTACAACTTAAGTACCAATAATGTACCGAGATTAACTAGCCTAACGAATGTTTCATTAAACCTTATACTATCCTAATGAGAGTTGCATTAAAACCCTTATAGTTCGACTTGTCCTTAGGTTTGTTTTGCCGCGGCGCCTGATATCATTTCATTTGTTTATCTGGAAGATGGGGACCTCATTCCTCATTGGCACCAGTTTGCACTTGACCGTGAAAGATTTGAAAGCCGTATTCTGGAGTATATTAAAATCATCTCACCTGTTCTGGAGTCTGGTCGCAGAACAATTATTTTAGCAACTAGACTGAATCTGTGATAAAGTACCGGTACCCCTCGCCATTTAAATGTTGATTTTTATCATTTTTAAAATAAGTCCGTTTTCTTTTTCTTTTTTTAACTCAAAAATGTGTTGTATTAATAAATATATGTGAAATATAGAACGAATTTTGTTTTGCTTTACCATGAATGTGAAAGAGAGAGAGAGAGAGAGAGAGAGAGAGAGAGAGAGAGCGTCACTATTTAATGTTAGTACACCTTACTACACATGATGATGTTGCCCGAGTCCCGCGCGCCGACCCGACGAGTCCCGCGCCGACCCGACGACCCCCACGCCGACCCGACGACCCCCGCGCGCCGACCCGACGAGCCCCGCGCGTCGACCCGACGAGCCCCGCGACCCGAACCAACAAAAGATATAACTTGATCTACCAACTTTCTTAACTGGGCATACTTTCTGAGATCGTCATTATTTTAAAGTTACTCTTAGATTTCCAAAGTTAGCTGATTTACAAACCGGTCACATTACCCATCTTACTACAAAACACGCCAACCGCTATGCCCCATGATGATGATGATGATGCCGACGACGACGATGCTTTATATTATCAACACGGAATGTTGACGAGGCGAAGGGGGTATAATGTCTCTGTGATACAGGTTAAAGGAGGTATTTTATATAATTATTTATTCCAATTGATATTCAAATACTAAAGTGTTACAGTGAAGGTATGGCGACACATTAAAAGCTTTGGAAAAGGTAAACACTTACAACGCGTGATTCATACATATTGATGGTACATGACGATGATGAGAGTGGGGGTATAGTGTCTCTGTATTACAGGTGATGATGTTGTGGAGGGGAGGGTATGGTTGTTGACCTTCTACCAAGCCATTCTCTTAAGCTGTCTGTTATTTTTTCTCTTTGCTTCCCTCTATCTCTTCGTCCCTCAATTTTCCCAGTTGTTACAATATATTCCAGCTGTTCTCTTCTCATTACATGGCCAAAAAAAATGATTGTTTCTTCCTAACATTGGAAATTAGCTCTCTTTCTGCGTTGACCTCTCTCATGACTTTTTCATTACTCTTCTTAGCTGCCCATGGTATTCTCAACATTCTTCTGTAAAACCACATTTCTACAGACTCCAGTGATTTTCTTGTCTGTTGTCTTATTGTCCATGACTCGCATCCATATGTTAGGACTGGCTCTACGTAACATTTAAGAATTTCTACTCATTACAAAACAGGAATCTATTGCTTCCCACAATAGTGGTACCTTATCCAGCTCAAGGGATTACAAAAGGATGAAACGTCGTTCGTTTTCTGCTTACATTTCATCTCCCTGTGGAGCATAGGTCTCAATGAAACACTCCCAAAGCCGTTCTGTCTCTAGTCATACTTTTACGCGATATTATGAGCAAACACCCAATAATGAAAGTCAGTATCTTACTAACTATTTGTATATAGCAAGTGAAAAGTAATAACTAACACGGATAGAGAGGTTATTTTAAAAAAAAAAAAAAACTGTCTTTGCATCAATATTCCATTTCAGGTCTTTGCGGGGTGGGACTGATTGGGGAGGAGAATAAAGGCCGCGTGTCCAGTGCAATCGCTCAATGTAATCGGGACTTATTTTTATTTCAATCTGGGGTGAAAAAAAGCCGTTTAGATCATACCTTGATTCAGTCCCATGTTATCCTAGTGTGGAGCACAAGTTATCGACACAACCACACGGTCTACAAGGGGAGTAATAATAATAATGATTCAACATTCGAGTAAGTTATCTTCCCATGGTTAAACTACCTACAGAAGAGCTGAATGTTTCAAATGACCAGAAATCTAATTCTTGATCGAAGGTTAGCAGAATTATAAAATATTAAATACTATATATGGCCACGAGTAAAGCTGTCTAGGTTTTTCCTTAGGGCCAGCATGGTTGCACTGGGACAATGACCTTTGACACCGCGATATCTTTAAAACGGAAGCTCTCATTCCACTACACGGACATCAAACTATCGTTCCTAATTTGGAAATTTTTGTTCGAGCTTTACTTTCCCTAAGAAAATTTCCTCCAGGCAGCGGAGCGACCTTTTCTCACAAAATGTTTCAATTGTTTCCCTTTCCTTACATCATCATCATCATGTACCCTGCCGGTTGGCGTAGGCGATCATGTCCCTCCACAATCTTATATCCACAGTGCATTGTATCAGTTCTGTTGTTGACTGTTTTCCATGCCATGACACCAAGCTATCCAGTATTTTCTCTCTTTGTTGTCCGCGATTTCTCTTTCCTTTTATTTTGCAGTTGTAACCAAGTATTGACCAAGAGAATGACTAATAAAAATAAAAAAGCCACAGAAGGTGGATGCATTGCAGACAAAAAAGGAAAAATGCTAACAGACAATAAGGATATCATAGATAGATGGCAGGAATATATAACAGAACTATTTCTTGATCAAAGGGACAAGAAACCAGTTATAAAATGTACATCAGGCTATAAAATCTTAAAATCTGAGGTGGAAAAAGCTATAAAAACAATGAAAAGGGGAAAAGCAGCAGGACCTGAAAGCATACAGATAGAGATGATACAGGCACTTGAAGATTTTGGCATTGAAGTGATTACAGACATATGCAACGACATATACCACACAGGATACATACCAAATGAACTAAAAACAACTTTCATTGCATTGCCTAAAAAGAATGGTGCAGTTGAATGCAGTGACTTTAGAACAATAAGCCTAATGAGCCATGTTACAAAAATCTTGCTAAAAGTTATACAAGGAAGGATTCAGAATAAAATCAATACTGAATTAGATGAGCAGCAATTTGGATTTAGGAAAAATAGCGGGACTAAAGAAGCCATATTCTGCATGAGAACATTAATCGAAAAATACACAGAAGTAAACAAACCAATATATGCCTGCTTCATAGACTACACCAAAGCTTTTGATAGAGTACACCACAAACAACTTATAGAATGCCTAAAAGAGATACATCTAGATGACATGGATATACGACTAATATGCAATCTATACTGGGAGCAAACAGCAATAATAAAATATAACAAAGAGTTCTCTACACCCATTGATATAAAAAGAGGAGTAAGACAAGGATGCATCCTATCACCAAGCTTGTTCAATCTATACACTGAGCAAATCTTTAAAAACATCATAGAGATGCCAGGCCTACAAATTAATGGAAAGATAATCAATAACCTAAGATATGCTGATGATACTGTACTACTAGCAGAAAATCCTAAAGACCTACAACAATTACTTAATGAAATAAACACGACAAGCAAAAAATATGGACTAGATATGAATATCAAAAAGACTAAAACTATGATCGTAAACAAAGAAAATACTCAAACCCACAAGTGGATATCAAAATGAAGGAATAGACCTTGAGACAGTTCAGAACTATAACTACCTTGGACATACTATAACCAGTGATGGAAAATGTACAACTGAAATAAACAAAAGAATAGGAATGGCAAAAAGTAATTTTAATGTCATGAAGGACATACTAACATCAAAACAAATAACACCAGAGCTAAAACTAAGAATAGCAAAAGGTTACATCTTCTCAATATTCCTATATGGTGCTGAAACATGGACATTAGACAAGAAAACAGAACAGAGAATTGAAGCCTTTGAAATGTGGATATATAGAAGAATAGGTAGAATTGGATGGAAGGAAAAGAAAACAAATGACAAAGTCTTAAAACAACTAAAAATGAAAAGAGAACTTCTGAACACAATTAGAACAAGACAAATGCGATTCTTAGGCCATGTTAAAAGACACAACAGCCTACTGAAAGTGATCCTGGAGGGGAAAAATACAAGGTAAAAGAGGCAGAGGCAGACCAAGATTAACATGGACGAGTAACATCAAAAGATGGACAAATCAACCGATGACAACCTGCACCATCAAAGCAAGAGATAGAGCAAAATGGCGCTCCATGGTAGCCAACCTTCGTTGCGGAGACGGCACTCAATGATGATGATGAACCAAGTATTCCAACTTTCCTCTTCTCATGTTGTGCCCGAAAAATGTAGATTGCTTCTTTCTGATGTTTTTTAAGAGCTGCCTTTTGTGTTGGTCTCTTTGAGAACTTCCTCATTGGTCTTTTTTAGCTGTCCAGGAAACTTTCAACATTCTTCTGAGAAATCCCATCTCTATGGCCTCTAATTGTCTTTTCATTTGTTTGTCTACTGTCCATGATTCGCTTCCATAGTTCAGAATTGGTTCTATATTGGTTCTACGGGACACCTCTGGGCAAGGTGGAGCTCCCGCTTAGCCCCCCTATCAGGGTTATGTGAAGCCATTGGAGCAGGTGGTGGATGGTGTTGTGGGAGCAGCCGACAAGTAGTGCCGGTTATGGTCCCCACACCGCGATGGCAGGCAGAGGATCTCATGTATAGAGACAATGGCTGCGATCTCCGACTAGTACAGTCACTGCCAAGGAGGAAAGGAATGGCAAATTACCTTCTTAAATTGCCTGGACTAATCATGACAAATCACAAAACATGGATAACGTACTAAATCCAAACATATTTTACCTCTGCTAATCTCTTTTGTAGTTCACCTCTATATCTACCATCTACAGTTAGCATCGTTTCTTGGTATCTGACATTTTCTAAACTTTTTCCATTTTACTTTTAGTTAGAAGTTTAGAGAAGTTAACTGTCTTTGTTTCTATTAAATTACTTTACTTTATTATGTTGAAGTTAGTCTTCATGTTTGCATTCATCCATTGGTGTCGTCTCCACATCGAAGGTTGCTGTCCTGGATCTCTATGTTACTCTGTCTCTGTCCATTATCTGGTGGCTGGGTGGTATAGAGGTAGAACGTCGACCGCAGGACAGGACGGATCAGGGTTCAAAACTCCCTGGATGTTTTTTAAAAAAAAATAAAAAGAAATAATCCGTGGTTTGTTTCTCTCCCGATTTATTATGTAGTGAGATCAGATGTCTAGCCTTCTCTGGGTAGCGAGATCAGATGTCTAGCCTTCTCTGGGTAGTGAGATCAGATGTCTAGCCCTCTCTGGGTAGTGAGATCAGATGTCTAGCCCTCTCTGGGTAGGGAGATCAGATGTCTAGCCCTCTCTGGGTAGCGAGATCAGATGTCTAGCCCTCTCTGGGTAGCGAGATCAGATGTCTAGCCCTCTCTGGCTAGCGAGATCAGATGTCTAGCCCTCTCTGGGTAGTGAGATCAGATGTCTAGCCCTCTCTGGGTAGTGAGATCCGATGTCTAGCCCTCTCTGGGTAGTGAGATCAGATGTCTAGCCCTCTCTGGGTAGTGAGATCAGATGTCTAGCCCTCTCTGGGAAGCGAGATCAGATGTCTAGCCCTCTCTGGGTAGTGAGATCCGATGTCTAGCCCTCTCTGGGTAGTGAGATCCGATGTCTAGCCCTCTCTGGGTAGTGAGATCCGATGTCTAGCCCTCTCTGGGTAGTGAGATCCGATGTCTAGCCCTCTCTGGGTAGTGAGATCCGATGTCTAGCCCTCTCTGGGTAGTGAGATCAGATGTCTAGCCCTCTCTGGGTAGTGAGATCCGATGTCTAGCCCTCTCTGGGTAGTGAGATCCGATGTCTAGCCCTCTCTGGTAGTGAGATCCGATGTCTAGCCCTCTCTGGGTAGTGAGATCCGATGTCTAGCCCTCTCTGGGTAGTGAGATCAGATGTCTAGCCCTCTCTGGGTAGTGAGATCCGATGTCTAGCCCTCTCTGGGTAGTGAGATCCGATGTCTAGCCCTCTCTGGGTAGTGAGATCCGATGTCTAGCCTCTCTGGGTAGTGAGATCCGATGTCTAGCCCTCTCTGGGTAGTGAGATCCGATGTCTAGCCCTCTCTGGGTAGTGAGATCCGATGTCTAGCCCTCTCTGGGTAGTGAGATCCGATGTCTAGCCCTCTCTGGGTAGTGAGATCAGATGTCTAGCCCTCTCTGGGTAGTGAGATCAGATGTCTAGCCCTCTCTGGTAGTGAGATCAGATGTCTAGCCCTCTCTGGGTAGTGAGATCAGATGTCTAGCCCTCTCTGGGTAGTGAGATCAGATGTCTAGCCCTCTCTGGGTAGTGAGATCAGATGTCTAGCCCTCTCTGGGTAGTGAGATCAGATGTCTAGCCCTCTCGGATAACGACAATCAACAGGTGGTTCCGTGTGCACTCACACACGTTAAAGATCTTTTAACAGTTAGAAATCGAAAAGAGGAAGAAACAGATGTTGACGGTGCCTGGAACTCTCTTTGGATGACAGACCGTTGTTACTAAGTACGTGCACTTCAGCCAGGATTCTCTTCGTTTTTCTCCAGAATCTCGAGGGGGATATCGGGGCACCTATAGATTCGTCCTGTGCGAAGTGATGGTGACCACAACAACAAACAAACAGAATAAATACAATGGACATACACAAGACACATAAAGAACAAATGAAGTAAAGAAAGTACGTGGGAAATCACATCAAAATGAAATACAGGGAAATGATACTAGTCCCAACTGACGACCCATTTAACAGAAAGTAAGGCTATTTTGCAAAAAAGAGCTAATTTCCAATGTTAGGAAGAGACAATCATCATTTTTTTGGCCATGTAATGAGAAGAGAACAACTGGAATATATTGTAACAACTGGAAAAATTGAGGGACGAAGAGATAGAGGGAAGCAAAGAGAAAAATATAACAGACAGCTTAGAGAATGGCTTGGCAGGAGGTCAACAACAGAAATGATAAATAGCTGCCGAGATCGAATGTTGTGGAGAGACATGATCACCTACGCCACTAGGCCCGGTACTTGATGATGATGAAAGCTATTTTAATCAGAAACGGAAAAACCCGCAAATCTAGACATGACGTTTATTAATTGAGTCTCAGTTTCTTAGTCACGTGACAATAACACAGAGCAAACAAGTCACAGAAGTTTTCTTGTTTACTCATCACATAATAATATCACAGAGAACATACAAGTCACACATATTTTCATGTGTTTACAACACGATATATTATGTAAAAGCATACATAAGCCACATATATTATCTTTTTTTATTGCGTCATGAGGCATTCTTTCTTATCATGCACAATTATTAGCGGATGTTCTTATATATACGTGACAAGACTTTGTCACGGAGCGTGCTCTGACCAATAATGTATGTTGTCTATTATCAAATTAAGAACCATAACTAAATGCACACACAATCGCACATACATACACAAACACACATACACGTACAGTCTTCTTGATGAGAATTCATGAACTATGTTATAGGACACTCATAAAAACACATACTCACCCAACTACCCACTTATGGCAAATAAATTCACCCCTCCCACACCCGCGATAAAAACGCACACAATATACACACACTCACAACAAAGCACACAATATACACACACTCACAACAAGGCACATAATATACACACACTCTCAACAAGGCACACAACATACACATACTCACAACAAAGCACACAATATACACACACTCAACCACTCACAACAAAGCACACAATATACACAAACTCAACCACTCACAACAAAGCACACAATATACACAAACTCAACCACTCACAACAAAGCACACAATATACACAAACTCAACCACTCACAACAAAGCACACATATACACAAACTCAACCACTCACAACAAAGCACACAATATACACAAACTCAACCACTTACAACAAAGCACACAATATACACACACTCTCAACAAAGCACACAATATACACAAACTCAACCACTCACAACAAAGCACACAATATACACACACTCTCAACAAAGCACACAATATACACAAACTCAACCACTCACAACAAAGCACACAATATACACAAACTCAACCACTCACAACAAAGCACACAATATACACATACTCAACCACTCACAACAAAGCACACAATATACACAAACTCAACCACTCACAACAAAGCACACATTCACAGACGACCTCCAGACCTGCGGGTCAGAAACTTGGTGCATTCCTTCCTGAAGTTGGGATCACAAAAGCTGTAGATGATGGGATTCACCGCGCTGTTCACGAAGTACAACCTGTACAAGAGTTTGGAAACTATCAACTCCGCCATGTTGAGACTGACATATGTCTCCGGGAATCTGCTCTTAGAAAGGTCAAAGTTAAGTTTGGACAAATCCCAAAACAAAGATGGCGCTGATGATAATCAACATGGCCGTCATCTTGCCTAATGGTCGACGTTTTGCGACCTTTTTTCTGGGGTCTGTGACGTTGATGTTTTGTTGATTCTAGAAGTGCTCTTCCGGTGAAAGTCATTTGTAGAGATTTCCATGTCTTCACTTTTTGGTTGGTGATGTTCAGAAGCAGCCCGATAGTGCGACTAGCGTGACTTCTGTCGCTACTTCTGGTCGCTTCAAATCGTTGAATAGCTTCATCACTCCAACATTCGACCGGAAGATCTACCGGACTCAAACAAAGAATCTGACTATCGTTTGTTACATCCCACATGTTTTCTGGTTCTCCTTCATCTGCGGTGTCCAAGTCTGTGCTTGTTGTGTCCAAGTCTTTGTTTGCTGTGTCCAAGTCTGTGTTTGCTGTGTCCAAGTCTGTGTTTGCTGTGTCCAAGTCTGTGTTTGTTGTGTCCAAGTCTGTGTTTGTTGTGTCCAAGTCTTTGTTTGCTGTGTCCAAGTCTGTGTTTTGCTTTGTCCAAGTCTGTGTTTGTTGTGTCCAAGTCTTTGTTTGCTGTGTCCAAGTCTGTGTTTGCTTTGTCCAAGTCTGTGTTTGTTGTGTCCAAGTCTTTGTTTGCTGTGTCCAAGTCTGTGTTTGTTGTGTCCAAGTCTGTGTTTGTTGTGTCCAAGTCTGTGTTTGTTGTGTCCAAGTCTGTGTTTGTTGTGTCCAAGTCTGTGTTTGTTGTGTCCAAGTCTGTGTTGTTGTGTCAAAGTCTTTGTTTGCTTTGTCCAAGTCTGTGTTTGCTTTGTCCAAGTCTGTGTTTGTTGTGTCCAAGTCTTTGTTTGCTGTGTCCAAGTCTTTCTTTGCTTTGTCCAAGTCTGTGTTTGCTTTGTCCAAGTCTGTGTTTGTTGTGTCCAAGTCTTTGTTTGCTGTGTCCAAGTCTGTGTTTGCTTTGTCCAAGGTCTGTGTTTGTTGTGTCCAAGTCTTTGTTTGCTTGTCCAAGTCTGTGTTGTTGTGTCCAAGTCTTGTTTGCTTTGTACAAGTCTGTGTTTGTTGTGTCCAAGTCTTTGTTTGCTTTGTCCAAGTCTGTGTTGTTGTGTCCAAGTCTTTGTTTGCTTTGTCCAAGTCTGTGTTGTTGTGTCCAAGTCTGTGTTTGTTGTATCCAAGCGTGTGTCTGTTGTATCCAAGTGTGTGTTTGTTAATTCCGTTATTTTGTCATCGCATTCTGTATCTTTTGAAGCTATGCAGTGCTTCATGTTCATAGACGATGATGTTTTCTCTTTAGGATTCTCGTTTCCTTATCCCCTTTACAGCTGTCAAGAATGTGAACATTCGCTGGTAGGTAACTTCTGACTTGACTCGACTGGACCAGCTCACAGATGGAGGTTTGACTTGTTTCTCCACAGACACGATCCGTTCATTATCTGAAGACGATAATCCTTTGAAGAGGAATTTGTGTTTTTCTGTGTCGCTGTGACTTCTCCAGAGACTCCATGACGCTTGCTATGTTTATATGCGGTGACGCCGATGAATTGTAAAGAACAATTAAATATAAACTAGAGGATATGTAGAGAACAATGAAGAGAATGTTGTTGAGTAGAAGCCATATTGTGGAGACGTATTCATCAGAGACGAAGCATTCACGGCCGTGAATGTTGGGGCATTGGGTCGGTTTGTTCTGATGCCAGCGAGGATGATGTAGGGGAGCGAGATAATGAAGGCGGCGAATGTAGTGACGATGCTGCAAATTTTTGCATGTTTGACTGTGAACTGCCAGTTGTGTGGTCGACACACCTTGCGGTACCTGCTCAGGAGAAATAAAAGACCTCGATGAGTTTGGTCTGAATGGAATTTAAGGTTATTGTGGAAAGAGTGTTTTAAAATTCTAGAGATGAGTTTATGATTTAAATTATGGGAAATATGTGGAATACAGTTTGGGTTTATTACAGCTCGTCTGAGACTTATGTAGCGAAGACTAGATTAGTCTAATACAATCTTACGCAAGGTTATACTTCAGATGATAACAATAATAACATCAGATGGGAGATGCACCACAGAAATAAAAAGCAGAATAGCTCAGGCCAAAATAGCATTTCAGAAGGTTAAAAATATCTTATGCAACAAATCTATGTCAATAGAAATGAGAAAGAGAGTTCATCGGTGCTGTATAAAATAAATTCTGACCTATGGAAGCGAATCATGGACAGTAGACAAACAAATGAAAAGACGATTGGAGGCCACAGTGATGGGATTCTCAGAAGAATGTTGAAAGTTCCCTGGACAGATAAAAAGACCAATGAGCAAGTTCTCAAAGAGGCCAACACAAAAAGGGAGCTCGTAAAAAACATCAGAAAGAAGCAATCAACATTTTTCGGGCACACATGAAAAGAGGAAAGTTGGAATACTTGGTGACAACTGGCAAAATAAAAGGAAAAAAGAGATCGCGGACGACAAAGAGAGAAAATACTGGATAGCTTGATGTCATGGCATGTTAAACAGTCAACAACAGAACTGATACGATGCACTGTGGATAGAAGATTGTGGAGGGACATGATCACCTACGCCAACCGGTAAGGCACATAATGATGATGATGATAGATGAAGTATGTTGTTGCAATACCAAGTAAACTATGTATATAATAGAAGTAGTAGGTTGTAGCCAGTCGAAGTGAACTAAGTATATCATAGATGTAGTAGGTTGTAGTCAGTCGAAGTGAACTAAGTATATCATAGATGTAGTAGGTTGTAGCAAATGGAAGAGAATTAGGTATATCATAGATGTGGTAGATTGTAGCAAATGGAAGAGAATTAGGTATATCATAGATATGGTAGATTGTAGAAAATCAAAGTGAATTAAGTATATCATATATGTGGTAGGTTGCAGCAAATGGAAGAGGAATTAGGTATATCATAGATGTAGTAGGTTGTAGCAAATCGAAGTGAATTAAGTATATCATAGATGTGGTAGATTGTAGCAAATCGAAGTGAATTAGGTATATCATAGATGTAGTAGGTTGTAGCAAAGTGAAGTGAACTAGGTATTTTTTTAGGGTTCGCCAGCTTTTACCTCTGATGAAATCCTAGAGACTAGGAACTGAATTGTTCGTGTTAATCCATTTTCCCCTGGCAGCCGTGTGCAAAGGGGTCCCTCGACGCACAGGCAGATACCTCCGACTTCGGAGGTAATCATATTTGTTTCCTTCCATGAGTAATTGATGCTTCAAGCCGGGCCCCGCTGCTGAGACCAGGGGTGGTTTGCCGCAGATATAAATCATGAATAAAAATCCCAACTGGTGTAACCGGGATTTGAACCCATATCCTCTCTGTTTCGAGGCCGGCGTCTTGCCTCGAGACCAACCAGTCCCCCACCTATGCATATCATAGATTAAATGTACGGTAGATGTAGTATAGTGACACAGTGACCTTAAAGGCATGTCGTAAGAGGCGGCTAAGGAGGTGATCGATGGCTTGACAAGCCGTCATTGTAAAAAGTATTGTTATGAAAACAGAGCCATATAATTTAGTAGCAGTGATCTCTGCAATATGTGCCATTATAGCACGCAAGATTTCAGTTTTTGAGATTGTGGTTCTGCCCTATGTGCCGTATTCGGCTCGAAAGGCCAATAGATAGATAGATAACCGAGATGAGTGGAGTACCAATGGTGTTATCATGAAGATTCATGTACTGCGGTAAAAAAAAATGAATTTGAATTAACTTCTTTAAATTAACAATGATAATCTATTCTTAATGTAGCACAAATGTAAGACAATACGTTTATGTACAACTGATTAAATCAATGTAGACCAAGTAAAGTAATACAATATATAGTAGTGGCGATAATATATCAAGTTCATGTAAGGGAATACCATAGTGTACTTGAAGCATGAGTCAATATGGTACATAGAAAATTAGCTCAGTATAGCACAAGGGGAGAATAATTAAATATAGCTCAGGGGAAACTGTTCCTTGTTGCAGTTTCCTCATATTCCAGGTCCGGCTTGTTGCAGGAGCTACTGAGTTGGGTTCCCTGTGCACACCGTGAGCTGTGTGTTTCGTCTGTTTTGATTGTGTTTCGATATTCCAATTGTTTACAATGAGTGATGATATTGTATGACAGGGAACAGTTGGCTGTGTTCACTTTTCTGTGCGGTTTCGCCTTATGTTTTTTTGGCGTGTGCTGAGACTGCTATGGTGGGGACTACAGCTACCTTTCTTTCTTTTGTGAGATGAGATAGTAATTCGGATGATTCCACTGGCACGAGCGGTTGAGCAATTATGGATTTTAATTCATTTGCTGTGATACCTGGGCCTTCCATAACCAAAGAACCAAATATCAAGGGAGATTAATCAAAATAGCACAGTAAATACCCGTATCAAAACGGCCCAGTAAGATAAAAAAAAATATATCATATTACACACCCCCATGCAATATAGAAACTCGTTTACAGTTTTAGTGTGTAGTGTGTGAGCAAAGCATGGACACATACATTAAACGAAGTAAGGAAACAGGGCTGACTGGAAAGGTAAAGGTAAAGAACGAGACTTGAACCGGCGTCTTAGCACGCGAGTTTTCACCCATATGTGCTCGGCCGCCTATCAAGAAATGTTCGGAGACTTCTGGGTTGTGTCGCTTCAAACATCGAAACTCACGATTCGAGGTGGCATTCCTCACCTTCCCAGAGTACTACCCTGGTACCCATTCCTGCCAGCGGCTGGGTCGACGGCGGGTTTTTATTTCAGCCTCGAGTACAACTTTACACTACTTGCAGCGGAATCGAACACGGGTTGTCCGAACGTCGCTAACCTATTCGTATAGTTTTCCCAACTGGTATCTAACTATATCATCAGCTAATTTAGTCTTACAATAGCACTTTGTCTTTGTTCTAGAATATCAAAATGTTTTCAACTTACGAGTTATCAATTCTCTACTACACTCTCCTTGGTCGTCGAAACCTGCACTGTACTTCACTGGTCGTCTAATCTCACTCTAGGTGCCTACTGAATGTAAGAGAATGAACCTTCGTGAAGTACATCAAATGTTCATTCATTCATTTCTTCTCGGGGAGAAGACGGCACATACAGCGGGAGACATAGTTCTTCACGATTAACAACCTGCAGCTAGTTCTTGTAGTTTTTGGTTCGTTTTTACTCTTCTGGTTTAGCCTTCTCTAGTAAGTGATTTGTGTAGATGGTTTAGCCAACTCTAGTAATTGATCTACGTAGATGGTTTAACCTTCTCTAGTAAGTGATCTTTGTAGATGGTTTAGCCTTTCTAGGAATTGATTACGTAGATGGCTTAACCTTCTCTAATAATTTATCTGTGTAGATGGTTTAGCCTTCTCTAGTAATTGATCTACGTAGATGGTTTAGCCTTCTCTAATAATTTATCTGTGTAGATGGTTTAGCCTTCTCTAATAATTTATCTGTGTAGACGGTTTAGCCTTCTCTAATAATTTATCTGTGTAGATGGTTTAGCCTTCTCTAGTAATTGATCTGAGTAGATTGTTTAGCCTTCTCTAGTAATTGATTTACGTAGATACTTTAGCCTTCTCTAGTAATTGATCTACGTAGATGGTTTAGCCTTCTCTAGTAATTGATCTACGTAGATGGTTTAGCCTTCTCTAGTAATTGATCTACGCAGATAGTTTAACTTTCTCTAGTAATTGATCTACGCAGATGGTTTAACTTTCTCTAGTAATTGATCTACGTAGATGGTTTAACTTTCTCTAGTAATTGATCTACGCAGATGGTTTAACTTTCTCTAGTAATTGATCTACGCAGATGGTTTAACTTTCTCTACGTAATTTAACTTTCTCTAGTAATCTACGTAGATGGTTAACTTTCTCTAGTAATTGATCTGAGTAGATGGTTTAACTTTCTCTAGTAATTGATCTGAGTAGATGGTTTAACTTTCTCTAGTAATTGATCTACGTAGATGGTTTAACTTTCTCTAGTAATTGATCTGAGTAGATGGTTTAACTTTCTCTAGTAATTGATCTGAGTAGATGGTTATAACTTCTCTAGTAATTGATCTACGTAGATGGTTTAACTTTCTCTAGTAATTGATCTACGTAGATGGTTTAACTTTCTCTAGTAATTGATCTGAGTAGATGGTTTAACTTTCTCTAGTAATTGATCTGACGTAGATGGTTTAACTTTCTCTAGTAATTGATCTACGTAGATGGTTTAACTTTCTCTAGTAATTGATCTACGTAGATGGTTTAACTTTCTCTAGTAATTGATCTAGTAGATGGTTTAACTTTCTCTAGTAATTGATCTACGTAGATGGTTTAACTTTCTCTAGTAATTGATCTGAGTAGATGGTTTAACTTTCTCTAGTAATTGATCTGAGTAGATGGTGATAACTTTCTCTAGCAATTGATCTACGTAGATGGTTTAACTTTCTCTAGTAATTGATCTACGTAGATGGTTTAACTTTCTCTAGTAATTGATCTGAGTAGAGGTTTAACTTTCTCTAGTAATTGATCTACGTAGATGGTTTAACTTTCTCTAGTAATTGATCTGAGTAGATGGTTTAACTTTCTCTAGTAATTGATCTACGTAGATGGTTTAACTTTCTCTAGTAATTGATCTGAGTAGATGGTTTAGCCTTCTCTAGTAATTGATCTGAGTAGATGGTTTAGCCTTTTCTAGGAATTGGGCTGCGTAGATAGTTAAGGCTTTTTCTAGCAATTAATCAAAGTAGCCAATTGATTAGTCCGTGTTGTTTTCATTTATTACAAGGTTTCCACATGACTGTAAATCAGGAAATGACACTATGTACTCCGATACAATACCTATTAAAGTAATTGATATTTATGTATCTTCATTATCCTACTCGTTTTGATTACGTTCTTGTGGTCAACCATCTGTCACTACGTCACAACTGCCTACCACATCGTTCGACCATCTCCCTGTATCCTTCGTTGTACTGAAAAGGCAGCAAAAGTGAACTCCCCTGTTTTCTGTGCTTCTGGTTTGATATCCTCCCTGTTTTCTGTGCTTCTGGTTTGATATCCTCCCCTGTTTTCTGTGCTTCTCTGCTTGATATCCTCCCCTGTTTTCTGTGCTTCTGGTTTGATATCCTCCCCATTTTCGCCATAAACAGTTCTATCTAATCATTGATTGGCTGCTTGGCAATCTTCCATGATGTTATAGAATCAATTACAAATATTTTATTAACAAAAATTTTGATAATCAATCGTAATTACCTACTTACTCGCATTCAAAACGTGCAACAGTCGTCTTGGTTCTGTGTGCTTGAAGATTTACGTCAAGGATTTACTTCTAATTCTATCACAAATTTCGTTCTTGGCCAATTATTCGTAGTTATTTCAACGTTTTATTGTCTCAGTCTATTTATGATTGAAAATTCGTCATTTATTGCTATCATGTGTCCTATGTTTTGTATTGAAGACAAAAATACCTGAGAGCAGCAACCACACACAGGGAGCAGGCCCCACCTAATGTGGTGAAGGAGATAATGAAGGCTTTAAACTTGCACAACCCAGGCTGGTTGAAGGTCCACCTGTCCATCATAGTGCTGATCTCACCTGCGAAGTGCAAAGATTGTGTTTAGGTAAAGAAGACAGTTATTAAACAAATTTTGCAGCGGTTGCGTCACGCATTATATGTTGAAATAAAAAAAATGTTTGATAAACAGAGGATATCTGGCATCTCTCCACCACTCCAGTCAGATCATTTCAGCCCACAGGCTTCATGTCCACGTCGCAAGTCTCCACTAGTCCCAGTCAGATCATTTCAGCCCACAAGCTTCATGTCCACGTCGCAAGTCTCCACTAGTCCCAGTCAGATCATTTCAGCCCACAGGATTCATATCCAAGTCGCAAGTCTCCACTAGTCCCAGTCAGATCATTTCAGCCCACAGGCTTCAAATGCAAGTCGCAAGTCTCCACTAGTCTCAGTCAGATCATTTCAGCCAACAGGCTTCATGTCCAAGTCGCAAGTCTCCACTAGTCTCAGTCAGATCATTTCAGCCCACAGGCTTCATGTCCATGTCTCAAGTCTCCACTAGTCCCAGTCAGATCATTTCAGCCAACAGGCCTTCAAGTCCATGTCGCGAATATCCACTAGTCCCAGTCAGATCGTTTCAGCCACAGGCTTCATGTCCATGTCGCAAGTCTCCACTAGTCTCATTCAGAACGTTTCAGCCCACAGGCTTCATGTCCATGTCGCAAGTCTCCACTAGTCCCAGTCAGATCGTTTCAGCCTACATGTCTTCATGTCCATGTCGCAAGTCTCCACTAGTCCCATTCAGATAGTTTCAGCCTACATGTCTTCATGTCCACGTCGCAAGTCTACACTAGTCCCAGTCAGATCATTTCAGCCCACAGGCCTTAATGTCCATGTCGCAAGTCTCCACTAGTCCCAGTCAGATCGTTTCAGCCTACATGTCTTCATGTCCAAGTCGCAAGTCTCCACTAGCCCCATTCAGATAGTTTCAGCCTACATGTCTTCATGTCCACGTCGCAAGTCTCCACTAGTCCCAGTCAGATCATTTCAGCCCACAGGCCTTAATGTCCACGTCGCAAGTCTCCACTAGTCCCAGTCAGATCGTTTCAGCCTACATGTCTTCATGTCCATGTCGCAAGTCTTCACTAGCACCAGTCAGAACGTTTTAGCCTACATGCCTTCATGTCTTTGTCGCAAGTCTCCACTAGTCCCAGTCAGATCGTTTCAGCCTACATGCCTTCATGTCCATGTCGCAAGTCTCTACTAGTCCAGTCAGATCGTTTTTAGCCTACATGCCTTCATGTCCATGTCGCAAGTCTTCACTAGCACAGTCAGAACGTTTTAGCCTACATGCCTTCATGTCTATGTCGCAAGTCTCCACTAGTCCCAGTCAGATCGTTTTAGCCTACATGCCTTCATGTCTACGTTCCAAGTCTCCACTAGTCCTAAGCAGATCATTTTAGCCTACAGACCTTAATGTCGATGTCGCAAGTCTCCACTAGTCCCAGTCAGATCGTTTCAGCCTACAGGCCTTTGTGTCCATGTCGCAAGTCTCCACTAGTCCCCAGTCAGATCGTTTCAGCCATACATGTCTTCATGTCCATGTCGCAAGTCTTCACTAGCACAGTCAGAACGTTTTAGCCTACATGCATTCATGTCTATGTCGCAAGTCTCCACTAGTCCCAGTCAGATCGTTTCAGCCTACATGCCTTCATGTCCATGTCGCAAGTCTCCACTAGTCCCAGTCAGATCGTTTTTAGCCTACATGCCTCATGTCTACGTTCCAAGTCTCCACTAGTCCTAAGCAGATCATTTTAGCCTACAGGCCTTAATGTCTATGTCGCAAGTCTCCACTAGTCCCAGTCAGATCGTGTCAGCCTACAGGCCTTCGTGTCCATGTCCCAGTCAGATCGTTTCAGCCTACAGGCCTTAATGTCCATGTCGCAAGTCTCCACTAGTCCCAGTCAGATCGTTTCAGGCTACAGGCCTTCATGTCGATGTCGCAAGTCTCCACTAGTGGCAGTCAGATCGTTTCAGCCTACATGACTTAATGCCTATGTTCTAAGTCTCTACGAGTCCCAGACAGATCGTTTCGGCCTACATGACTTAATATCTATGTTCCACGTCTCCACTAGACCCAGTCAGATCGTTTCAGCCTACATGCCTTCATGTCTATGTCACAAGTCTCCACTAGTCCCAGACAGATAGTTTCAGCCTACATGTCTTCATGTCCATGTCCCAAGCCTCCACTAGACCCAGTCAGATCGTTTCAGCCTACATGTCTTCATGTCTATGTCACAAGTCTCCACTAGTCCCAGTCAGATCGTTCCAGCCTACATGCCTTCATGTATATGTCCCAAGCCTCCACTAGACCCAGTCAGATCGTTTCAGCCTACATGTCTTCATGTCTATGTCACAAGTCTCCACTAGTCCCAGTCACATCGTTTCAGCCTACATGCCTTTGTGTCCATGTCGCAAGTCTCCACTAGTCCAGTCAGATCGTTTCAGCCTACATGCCTTCATGTCCATGTCGCAAGTCTCCACTAGTCCCAGTCAGATCGTTTCAGCCTACATGTCTTCATGTCCATGTCGCAAGTCTCCACTAGTCCCAGTCAGATCGTTTCAGCCTACATGCCTTCATGTCTATGTCACAAGTCTCCACTAGTCTCAGACAGATCGTTTCAGCCTACATGCCTTCATGTCCATGTCGCAAGTCTCCACTAGACCCAGTCAGATCGTTTCAGCCTACATGCCTTCATGTCCATATCGCATGTCTCCACTAGACCCAGTCAGATCGTTTCAGCCTACATGCCTTCATGTCCATGTCGCAAGTCTCCACTAGTCCCAGTCTGATCGTTTCAGCCTACATGCCTTCATGTCCATGTCGCAAGTCTCCACTAGTCCCAGACAGATCGTTTAAGCCTACATGCCTTCATGCCCATGTCCCAAGCCTCCACTAGTCCCAGACAGATCGTTTCAGCCTACATGCCTTCATGTCCATGTCCCAAGCCTCCACTAAACCCAGTCAGATCGTTTCAGTCCACATGCCTTCATGTCCATGTCACAAGTCTCCACTAGTCCCAGTCAGATCGTTTCAGCCTACATGCCTTCATGTTCATGTCACAAGTCTCCACTAGTCCCAGTCAGATCGTTTCAGCCTACATGCCTTCATGTTCATGTCACAAGTCTCCACTAGTCCCAGTCAGATCGTTTCAGCCTACATGCCTTCATGTTCATGTCACAAGTCTCCACTAGTCCCAGTCAGATCGTTTCAGCCTACATGCCTTCATGTTCATGTCACAAGTCTCCACTAGTCCCAGTCAGATCGTTTCAGCCTACATGCCTTCAAGTAAAAAAAACTCATGAGACAAATAAAAAAAGTATCTTTTTACAGGGCATGCAATATACAAAGTGCACAGTGATCATCATCAAGATGCACAGCGAGATTTCTGTAAATGATGCATTCCTCTTTTTCTATTGTTATCATAAATGTATGACCACTCGAACGTGTTTCCACTATTTTTCCATACAGAAACCAACATTAAACCTAAAGAGGGACGAGACAGACTATGCCAGATTCGCAAAAGTCTTTAACTAGTAATAAGATCAAACATTATGACAAAAAATACACACAGACAAGTTTTGATGACAAGTTTTGATGGCAAGTTTTGATGGCAAGTTTTGATGGCAAGTTTTGATGGCAAGTTTTGATGGCAAGTTTTGATGGCAAGTTTTGATGGCACGTTTTGATGGCAAGTTTTGATCCATCTCAAAAAGTATGTGAAGCGGATGACTCGCGGTCGTCCGAATGACAGGAAGAGAAAGTGACAAGGTTCTCTGTGTCTGTTGATTTCAGGATACTCAGTCAATAGGTCAAATAGTATCCCGAAGGCAAACAAACAGAGCCCAGAGTATCGTTTTCTGAAGAACCCGAGCTTAACACAAACGGACAACAAAATTGACCGACGTATTCTTTACAGTAATTTTCTTCCTCTTCTACCTTTTAGCTCCCAGTGGAGCATAGGTCTTCAACAAACACTTTCCAAGTCATTCTGTTTTTTGCCATTCTTTTAAGATTATTCCATGTCTTCCCCATCATCTTCATCTCTGCTTCTATTGTCTTCTCCAAGAATTCCTTGGTCATCCTCTTTGTCTTTCCCCTGGGGATTCCAAAAAAGGGCCTGTTGTGTAATACTCTCAGTTGGCTTCAGTAGTGTGTGTCCTATCCAGCGCCATCGTCTTCGCTGTATCTCTTTATCCACTGGTATTTGACTGGTACATTTCCATAATTCTATGTTAGTGATTTTGTCCTGCCATTTCCATCCTTTTATCCTCCGTAAGCATCCATTAATGAAAGTCTGTATCTTCGTGATTGTCAATTTTGTTGTTCTCCATGTTTCACAGCCATATAATCATATGACACACATATTAATTTTAATGCCATGAAAAATATACTAACATCAAAACAAATAACCCCTGGGCTAAAACTAAGAGTAGAAAAATGTTACACGTTCTCAATATTCTTGTATGGTGCAGAAACATGGACATTAGAGCAGAAAACAGAACAGAAAATTGAAGCCTTTGAAAAACTGTGGATCTATAGAAGAATATGTAGAATTGAATGGAAAGAAAAGAAAACAAACGATGAAGTTTTAAAACAACTAAAAATGAAAAGAGTACTACTAAAAATAATTAGAACAAGACAAATGAAATTTTGAGGCATGTTAAAAGACACAACAGCCTACTAAAGTAATATTGGACGGAAAAAAAAACACGGTAAAAGAGGCACAGAGGCAGACCAAGACTAACATGGACGAGTAGCATCAAAAATGGACAAGTCAACCTATGACAATCTGCATCATCAAAGCAAGAGACAGAGTGGAATGGCGCTCCATGGTAGCCAAGCTTCGATGCAGAGACGGCACTCAATGATGATGATAAATCTATTACAAATCAATAGTTATCCCCCGTCCCATGTTTGCCTTCAAACAAATAGTGAATATGATGTATGTGTTCATTTCTTTCAATGACTCAACGACAACAGAAATTTGATCGTTACCCTATGCTATAGTCATTGAGAACGTCATCGTGTAAGACACTGCTGCAATAGCCAATTTTTAGTTGGCTGCGTGGCAGTGTGCCAAGCGTTCGGCTTCTCGTGGCAAGGCGCGGTGCCACTGAGTACGGGTTCGATCCCACTTCGGACCATATATTGTTCTTCGTTTTTTTCTAATGTTGTTTGTCTGTCAATTTTTCTGAGTGCTAACACATACTTCTTTGTTCTATTATTCCCTATTATCGCCTCGGAAGTTCCCCATATAATAATATTTATGTATTATTATTTGTACTCATTTAATGCTTGTCTTTTTAACGAAAAAACATTTTGCTTCTGATTCCTACATCAATATTCAGTTAAAGTGAGCAGTGGACAGTTGGTAGAAAATAGAGATTTAGAATGAACCCCATAGAAGCTCGGACATGAAACACACCAACACAGAAACTCTAACGTGATATCCTCCCAGTGTTTCACAATGTTTATGTTTAGCTAAATAATTCATTCATTCATCATGTACCATACCGGTTGGCGTAGGCGATCATGTCTTCCACAATCTGCTATCCATCGTGAATCGTATCAGTTCTGTTGTTGACAGTTTTCCATGCCATGACACCAAGCTATCCAATATTTCTCTCTTTGTCACCCGCGATCTCTCTTCCTTTTATTTTGCCAGTTGTAACCAAGTATTCCAACTTTTCTCTTCTCATGATGTGCCCAAAAAATGTTGATTGCTTCTTTCTGATGTTTTTTAGGAGCTCCCTTTTTGTGTTGGCTTCTTTGAAAATTCTTCATTGTCTTTTTAGCTGTCCAGGGAACTTTCAACATTCTTCTGAGAAATCCCATCTCTGTGGCCTCTAATAGTCTTTCATTTGTTTATCTACTGTCCATGATTCGCTTCCATAGGTCAGAATTGGTTCGATATAGCACCAATGAACTCTCTTTCTCACTTGACATAGATTTGTTGCATAAGATGTTTTTCATTTTCTGAAATGCTATTTTGGCCTGAGCTATTCTGCTTTTTATTTATGTGGTACAAATTCCGTCTGATGTTATTATTGTGCCCAAGTATTTGACGCGTTGCACAAGTTTCAGATTTGTCCTGTTTATTTTTATGCTGCATGATGATGATGATTGTTTCAACGATATGACCATTATTTATGTTTTCTTACTATTCAGACTGAGACCTTTCTTGTTGCTTTTCTTTTACTATTATGTCTATCATTTCTTGTAGCTCATTCTCTGTCGCTGCTATTAAGACTGTGAAATCCGCATATCGCAAATATTTATGTTGTGACCGTTGACTTCAATTCCTTTTTTGTCTACTATTGATCTCATAATATATTCGCTGTAAAGTGAAAACAAATCCGGTGACAGAACACAGCCTTGTCTGACTCCGTGTATTATATATTGGAATTGTCCTGTTTGCTTGCTAATTCGTATAGCTGCTGTTTGTTGCCAGTACATGTTTTTTATGATTCGCAGATCCTTGCCATCAATGTTAATTTCTCTAGCATATTGATTATTTCCACATGCTTTACTTTGTCAAATGCTTTTTGTAGTCCATAAAGCACATATATAGATCTTTCTTTACCTCTATAGCTCTTTCTATCAATGTTCTTAGAATGTATATTGCATTATTGGTGCCCTTTCCTTCCACAAAATCCACATTGTTCCTCACCTTTCTATGGTTTTATTTTGTTCCTTACACGTCTCATGATTATTCTTAGTAATATTTTCGTCATATGGCTCATGAGATTAATAGTGCGATGGTCTTCACAATCAGTGGCGCCTGACTTCTTCGGTATAGCTACAAAGATAGATTTTACAGGATCTTGGGTATGTGTCCAGTGTTATATTAATCATTGAGTAGTTTTGTTATGACTTGTACTTCCAGCTCTCTTAATGCATTTATCTCTTCGATGTTGTTATTGTCGTGACCTGGAACTAAGTAATGATATTGTTAAAAAGAAATTCGTATCAGTCAGAATTCAAAATGGGATATAGATGTCAGATTTGTCTAAAGATTTGTGTAACTAACAAGTTACATTACACTTCACTCACTGAGATTCCGACTTGCTACCGTCACACTAAGAATGTTCACACATCAACTCACACAGACTAAAACACATCTCTGGTTTATGAGAGTCACCAGAACACGCTCACTCATAATCTTTGATTCGAACTCATCCCACTTACTTGGAATAGCTCCAACATTGGCTACCAGATCAAAGCTGGCGATGGTCATGATAAGAACTTTAGTTGGGGACAAACGTATCTTCTTGGAATAGACCACCAGCACCAGAATGTTGCCTACCAGCCCAACCACGGCGAAGATAACCATCATAACCACAGCTGGGATTACAGCCGTGGTATGCTTATCATTGAGCTGATCAAGCAACTCTGCCACCGACTCGCTGCTGTTGCTGCAGTTAAACTCCATTTTTCTTTATACGCCAGAGAACAATCTTACAAATATCCTTGCTCCAATCGGCAATCATAAAGGATGAATATCAATAAATCAAAAATTGTAATATCTTGAGAACAATCTTACAAATATCCTTGCTCAATAGGCAATCATAAAGGATGAATATCAATAAAACAAAAATTGTAATATCTTGAGAACAATCTTACAAATATCCTTGCTCCAATAGGCAATCATAAAGGATGAATATCAATAAATCAAAAATTGTAATATCTTGAGAACAATCTTACAAATATCCTTGCTCCAATAGGCAATCATAAAGGATGAATATCAATAAATCAAAAATTGTAATATCTTGAGAACAATCTTACAAATATCCTTGCTCCAATAGGCAATCATAAAGGATGAATATCAATAAATCAAAAATTGTAATATCTTGAGAACAATCTTACAAATATCCTTGCTCCAATAGGCAATCATAAAGGATGAATATCAATAAATCAAAAATTGTAATATCTTGAGAACAATCTTACAAATATCCTTGCTCCAATAGGCAATCATAAAGGATGAATATCAATAAATCAAAAATTGTAATATCTTGAGAACAATCTTACAAATATCCTTGCTCCAATAGGCAATCATAAAGGATGAATATCAATAAATCAAAAATTGTAATATCTTGAGAACAATCTTACAAATATCCTTGCTCCAATAGGCAATCATAAAGGATGAATATCAATAAATCAAAAATTGTAATATCTTGAGAACAATCTTACAAATATCCTTGCTCCAATAGGCAATCATAAAGGATGAATATC
>JAVIAB010000101.1:5817708-5885208 GCA_032433765.1 Megaustenia siamemsis | reverse complement strand
CGTACAAAGCCCGCCTCCACTTTTTTATCATGCTCATCGAATCACTCAGTATACATGCGTGGATGTAGTCTTGTGACTCTAACCATTTGAATGCCTTGGTCACTGCCATCACCTCCATTGTCATGCTACTCGTGGTCATGGCGTATGCACCACTGTCTTCCTTGGCTATTCTGCCAGCCGAAACGTGCTGTAAATGCCCATGCACTTTTTTCGTGTCGTCTTACAGATCCGTCTGTATAGATGACTGCATCTTTCTCATCGGTGTTATCGCAGATGAGACCGTTGACCTCAGCATTAACACGACTGGGTTCTGTTCCCTACTTTTCCTGTCGAGTGTGACAATACATGAGAAAGTCCCCTTGAATGACGCAGGCACCGGTATCCACTCCTCACCAACGCTGAGATTGGTAAGCCCACATACCTGTTTGATGACATCTTATGCTCGGCCCACCCATGATTTGCCTCTTTTTAGCCTGGCACTTTTCACTGTGTTGTGCACGTGGTGCAATGGATGCTCTGTATCTGTACTAATCTTCAGGTATGCTCGTGCTCTCCAGATCTTGATTCTGTCATCCATGGTTGGAAAGTCAAGAAGATACCTCATTGCCACACAGGGAGTGTCCCTCGTACATCCCAGGATAATGCGCATGGCTTCATTTTGTATTTTCTCCAGTGGACCTAGGTGCTAAAGCTCATCTACATTATGTGGAACTAGGTACTAAAACTCACATACTTTATGTGGACCTAGGTAAGTAAAACTCACCTACTTTATTTGGACCTAGGTGCTAAAACTCATTACATTATGTGGAACTAGGTACTAAAACTCACCTACTTTATGTGGACCTAGGTGCTCAAACTCACCTACATTGTGTGGACCTAGGTAAGTAAAACTCACCTACTTATGTGGACCTAGGTACTTAAACCCATCTACTTTATAAGGACATAGGTACTCAAACTAACCTACTTTATGTGGACCTAGGTACTCAAATTCACCGACTTTATGTGCACCTAGGTACTCAAACTCACCTACTTTATGTGGGCCTAGATTCGTAAAACTCACCGACTATATGTGGACCTAGGTACGTAAAGCTCACCGACTTTATATGGGCGTAAGCGCTCAAACTCATCTATTTTATGTGGACTAGGTACTCAAACTCACATACTTTGTGTGGACCAAGGTACTCAAACTCAACTACTTTATGTTGACCTGGGTTGTCAAACTCACTTACATATGATGATCTAGGTACGTAAAATTCAATTTTTATGTTGACCTAAGTGCTCAAACTCACGTTCTATATGTGGATTTAGGTACTCAAAATCACCTACTTTATGTGGATCTAGGTACTCAAACTCACCTACTTTATGTGGACCTAGGTACTCAAAATCCGTAATATTTGTTTTTCTTCGGGTAAGCACTCAAACTAATCTAACTTTTAAGCGTTTTTTTATAGAGTTGAGTCAAACTCACTTATATTATGCTCGTTTTAGATAGGGCTAGGTTCTTAAACTTACTTACGTTATCACAAAAAATGGCATAAACGCCCATATCAAAGATATGATGTTAGAGTTCTCTCCTTACCTTAAAGCCTACAAGGAATTGTTAGTGTCCTTGTATGTCAATGACCAACTGCACATTTATAAGAGAGCTGGTCAATATTACGCCAGACCGCCCTATTCCCCACCAGTAAAAAAAATATTATTTGACCCAAGTCATTCCTTCAGACTGACTTTTAGTTACTCTCTGTTTACATATATCTTCTACCATCATTTTTTCTTTTGTCGCAAAAATATTTCAGTGTTTTTCTTTCCTTACAAGGGACACAAATTGAGAATTGTTTCATTCAGGCTAAAATTAAATTGCCTCCCTTTACCTCTTTCATAACCTTGTAGCTGCGACCTCATGCTGTCCATGGGTATTCTAACTTTTTTATGTAAAACCACATTTCTGTAGACTCTCACTGTTTTCTTGTTTGATGTCCCATTGTCGTAGACTCGCTTCCATAATTATATATGTCAAGACTGACTCCACATTAAACCAGACAACTCTATTTTCTTCTTCTACTGACAATAATGGATAACGTACTATGTTCATGACTATCTTGTACACAACCTGATCTACTGTGTACTCCACCTCTATATCTACCATCAAAGTTAGAAGTTATATCGTTTCTAGGTACCTGACGTTTTTCTGAACATTTTTCCTTTACTTTCAGTTCTAATTTAGAGAAGTTCACTTTCTTTGTTTCAATAAAAATACTTCACCTTATTATGTTTAAGTTAGGATTTATATTTGCATGCAACCATTGGGTACCGTCTCCACATCGATGGTTAGCTATCCTGGACCACTATGTTACTCTGCCTCTATCCCATAATTGACGGGTCGGTAGTCTAGTATAACATCTGCCTCAAGACAGGTCGGACCAGGGTTAGAAATCCTCTGGATGATTATTCAGAAATAGAACAAAATTAATCAGAGGCTTCTTTCTCTCCTGATCTATTGAGTAGAGAGATCCGATGTCTAGCACTCTCGGATAACGGCAATAATCATCCTCACAACTTAGCTGCTGTGAAGATACTCATCCGCTACTGTTCCATTCTCCTCTCTGATCCCACTACTCGTCTACTTTTTAGTGATCCCCGATGATCGCATTCAAGCGCAACAGGAATTTTGGAGATATTCTGGTTAGGAGCCATATCCCTCGCTCCGACCCTCAACACTTCGGGACGGGCCCTTGTGGTCGGAACTGTATCACCTGTGCCTATGTGCTCCCTACTGACTCGGTCTTATTCCCTAATGGACGGTTCGAGATCAAGCATGGCTTCACATGTGTGTCCCGTAACATCATTTATGCCATCATATGCTAACGATGCCACATGTATCACACTCGTACACATAGTTTCCTTTCGATTACTCCTTCCCTTTGGCATAGCCTTCTCTACTGCCCATGTTTGGGCTCTTTAGTCTATCTACTATGCCATGCTATCATAGTTCACCTCCACTAGTCCCCATTGAGACACTTCGGTGTTCTTCTATACTTATTTTGTTCTGTGCTACTTACCCCTCATATGTTTTTATTGTACCCCACTCTCAGACATCTCACTCTTTCCACCTTTTGAGTACCTGTTATTCTGTTCTATTCTTTCTCATTTGTGTTTGCGCACTGACCCCGGTGTGAACTCTTCTGGTTATGTGTGCGTTATGCGCACATTTCTACACATATATGATTGTCCCCGTATCGGTATGCACATGCATGTATGTGTTCATATGTATGGGTAATGGTATATATATATGCAGGTATGTGTGTGCATGTATGTATGCATATATATGTATATATACATATGTGTATGTTGATATGTATAAGTAGGTGCATGTTGTTTGTACTATATATGTAAACACGCATCTGTGTGTGTGTGTGCATACCTGTATTTACGGGCCCTTAGATACTTTTAGACATTGTCAGTGTCTTTGCAGTCGAGGTTACCTAGACAGCGTTTCTCCTCGCTCGTGTATTTTAAGAACCCTTCACCTGACCAGAGGGTATAATTACAGCCAGACCCGTGTGACTCGCCCTTTTCCCGTTCTGACCACGGTCCACGACACAGGGAAGTCATTTTTTCTTTTCATTAACCAATTTCCATTATTTTGTTTGGATGTTTCGTTACTAGTTAGCTATGTAGGATTAGTTTTATTTACTTACATATCTGTGTGTGTGTGTGTTGTGTTATATTCCTGCTGAAGGCCTATTGAGCCGAATCGTCGTTCAAATCTGTGTCGTCTACTAATCACGTAAAGCTTTTACCATACCATTTTTATATTTTTTTTTTCAATTTTCCCTCACATTTAGCTTTACTGCAGCTTCGCATTTTATGCATTCATTTACATTTCTTTGCCTTAACCCTAACGCGCTCACGTTAAAGATCCATTAGTAGTTGAAAAGAGAAAAGGTAAGCCACAGATATGGCCGCTGCCTTGAACAAATTGTTAGGAGAAACCTACAAATGAACACATTTGTTATGAGAAACTACGAATGAACACATTTGTAAGGAGAAACCTACAAACTCCGTTAATCCTATACCGTGCAACGGAGTTCGTGCACGTAAGCCAGGATTCTCCCTGTTTTCTCCACATTCTCGAGTAGGATATCGCACATACAGACTCGCCCCGTGCGCAGTGATGATGACCACAACAAAAACAAAACAAAATGAACAAAATGGAAACACACAAGACACATAAACAACAAATGAAGCAAAGAAAATACGTTGGAAATCCCATCAAAAATGAAATACAGGGAAACTGTATGGACTGGCGACCCATTTAACAGAAAGTAAAGCTATTTTAAGCAGGAACGGGAAAACCCGCAACTCTCGACATGACCTATATAATGGAGTCTAACAGTTTCTTAGTCACGAGACAATATCACAGAGCACACAAGTCACAGAAGTTTTCTTCATTACTCTTCACAAAACATTGTCACAGAGAAAGAACAGTCACATAGATTCTCATTTGTATACAACACGATATATTATATAAAACCACACAGTAATCATAAAGACTATCTATTTTTATTACGTCACGAGACAGTATTTCTTGTCATACACAATTATTGGCAGATATTCTTATGTTAACTTGACAAGACTATGTCACGGAGCGTGATCTGACTAACAATACATGTTGCCCGTTATCACATCAAGAACCATAACTAAATGCACACACACACACACACACACACACACACACACACACACGCACACTCACATACGCTAACACACTCACACGTACACTCACACACATGTATCAACTCAACAGTTAAGTCAAATAAATTGTGCTCGCAAACAAGCACAAAACTATTCACACAATTACAAACTACTTCTTGACCTGCAGGTCAGAAACTTGATGCATCCTTCCTGAATTTGAGATCACACAAACTGTAGATGATGGGATTCACTGCGCTGTTCAGGAAGTACAGCCTGTAGAAGAGGTTGAAAACTATCAAATCCGCCATGTTGAGACTGGCATACCTCTCCGGGAATCTGCCCTTCACGAGGATCAAGGCCAAGTATGGGAGATAACCCGCAATAAAGATGGAGCTGATGATAATCAATATGGCCGTCATCCTGCCTAATAGTCGACGTTTTGTGACCTTCTTTGCTGGGCTATGTGACTTCGATGTTGTTTTGTTCATTCCGGAAGTGGTCTTCTGGTGAAAGTCCTCGATGGACTTTGTGGACTTTGGGTATTTCCGTTTGTGATCTTCAGAAACAACCAAATTATTAGATCTTGTGTGACTTCTGTCTCCACTTCCGGTCACCTCAAATCGTTGAATAGCTTCATCACTCCAACATTCGACCCGAAGATCTGCCGGACTCAAACAAAGAATCTGACTGTCGTTTGCTGCAGACCTCACGTTTTCTGGTTCTCCTGTATTTGTTGTGTCCAAGTCTGTGTTTGTTGATTCCCTTGTTGTGTCCAAGTCTGTGTTTGTTGTTTCCCTTGTTGTGTCCAAGTCTGTGTTTGTTGTTTCCCTTGTTCTGTCCTCGGTTGCTGTATCTGATGAAGTGGTGCAGTTTTCATGTTCATAGACGATGACGTTACCTCTTCAAGATTCTCGTTTCCCTTATCCTCTTTACAGCAGTCAAGAATGTGAACATTCGCTGGTAGGTAACTTCCTGACTTGACTCGACTGGACCAGCTCACAGATGGAGGTTGACTTGTTTCTCCACAGACACGATCCGTTCATTATCTGAAGGCGCTAATCCTTTGGGAGAGGAATTTATATTTTTCTGTGTCGCTGTGACGTCTCCAGAGACTCCATGACGCTTGCTATGTTTATATGCGGTGACGCCGATGGAACTGTACAAGATAATTATGTACACACTAGAGGATATGAAGAGAAAAATTAGAAGTATATTGGTGAGGAGGGGCCAGATTGTAGAGATGTTCGTCAGAGGCGAAGCATTCGCGACTTTGGGTGTTCGGGCATGGGGTCGGTCTGGTTCTTATGTCGGCGAAGATGATGTAGAGGCTGAGATAATGAAGGCGGCGAATGCAGCGCCGATGCTGGCGATGATGATGTAGGACTGAGATAATGAATGCGGCGAATGCAGCGCCGATGCTGGCGAGGATGATGTAGGGGCTGAGATAATGAAGGCGGCGAATGCAGCGCCGATGCTGGCGAGGATGATGTAGGGGCTGAGATAATGAAGGCGGCGAATGCAGCGCCGATGCTGGCGATGATGATGTAGGGGCTGAGATAATGAAGGCGGCGAATGCAGCGCCGATGCTGGCGATGATGATGTAGGGGCTGAGATAATGAAGGCGGCGAATGCAGCGCCGATGCTGGCGATGATGATGTAGGGACTGAGATAATGAAGGCGGCGAATGCAGCGCCGATGCTGGCGATGATGATGTAGGGGCTGAGATAATGAAGGCGGCGAATGCAACGCCGATGCTGGCGATGATGATGTAGGGGCTGAGATAATGAAGACGGCGAATGCAGCGCCGATGCCGGCGAAGATGATGTAGGGGCTGAGATAATGAAGGCGGCGAATGCAGCGCCGATGCTGGCGATGATGCTGTGTTTGATCGTGAACTGCCAGCCGTGGGGTCGACACACCTTGCGGTACCTGTGGAAGACAAATAAGCAACCTTGATGAGTTTGGTCTCAAGGGAATTAAGATAATAGTGGAAACTTTTAGAAATGAGGATATGATTTCAGTTATGGGAAAAATGTGGACTACAAATTGGGTGTAGTACAGCTCGCCTGTGACACATCTCGCGAAGACTCATCAGCAAGTACTACGCCTGATGAAGAAGGTGATCATGCTCTCCACAACTCTCGATCTCGACAGTTATTTATCATTTCTGTTGTTGACCTACTGCCAAGCCATTCTCTTAAGCTGTCTGGTATCGTTTCTCTTTGCTTCCCTCTATCTCTTCGTCCCTCAATTTTCTCAGTTGTTACAATATATTCCAGTTGTTCTCTTCTCATTACATGGCCAACAAATGCTGATTGTTTCTTCCTAATATTGGAAATTAGCTCTCGTTTTGCTTTGGCCTCTTTCAGAACGTTTTCATTACTCTTCTTAGCTGTCCATGGTACTCTCAACATTCTTCTGTGAAACCACATTTCTACAGACTCCATTGATTTTTGGTATGTTGCCCTATTGTCCATGATTCACATCAATATGTTAAGAATGGGCTCTACATAACATTTAAGAACTCTTTTTCTTGTTTCTATTGTCAAAAATGGATTGCATAGTATCTTCCTCATTTTTGGAAAGCTGCTTTTGCCTGAGTCATTCTTCATCTCACCTCTTTTGTACATCTTCCGTCTGAGGTTAACAAAGTTCCCAAATATTTAAATTCATTTACTGCTTTAATATTGTTCCACTTGTCTTTATTTTGCTCTGGGGGATGTATTTTTCTTTGTTGTAACCATTACCTCTGTCTTTGTGCTCTTAAACTGAGTCCTTTATTTGTGCTTTCTTTCGCTATAATGTCCAACATTTCTTGTAACTCATTTTCACTCTTAGTGATTAAGACTGTATAAAAAAAAAAAGTTAAGTACCCCGTCACGCCAAGTGGTGTATAGGGAAAAAATATGGTGTTAGTGACCCTATATTTTACAGACCTTCAGCACATGATTTTTTGGGTAATGTGGTCGGTATTACGCCCGTTCTGCTTTACTTTTCCAGAAAAAAATCCGGTACCCATTTAAGGCTGGGTGAACCCGGAAGCCGTCGGTTGGGATCGAACCCTACCCCTTGTCCTTTGTAGTCCAGTTCAATAACAACTGAGCTATCGCGACTCCCGTATCATTAGCATACCTTAGATTATTTATACTATGACCTCCGATTGTTATTCTTGACATGCCCCAAATGGATCTTAAAATAATCTCACTATAAATATGAAACAAATCTGGTAACAGCACACAACTGTACCTAACACCCTGTTTTATTTGTTGAAACATTCTCAATTGATTTCCTCTTTCACATCAATATAACACAGGAAATTTCAACAATCAAATCATTTATATAAATGACATAAATTGCATTTACAAACGATGATTGTAATGTTATGGTTATGGTTGTGGTTATGGTTGTGGTTATGGTTGTGGTTATGGTTGTGGTTATGGTTGTGGTTATGGTTGTGGTTATGGTTGTGGTTATGGTTGTGGCTATGGTTGTGGTTATGGTTGTGGTTATGGTTGTGGCTATGGCTGTGGTTATGGTTGTGGTTATGGTTGTGGTTATGGTTGTAGCTATGGTTGTGGTTATGGAAGGCACCGGTATCACTGCAAACGAAACAAAATTCATAATTGCTCAACCTCCGGTGCCAGTGGAATCATCCGAATTACAATCTCATCTTCCAAATAAAGAAGGGTATCTGCAGTCCTCATCAAAGCAGTTTCAGCAGACGCCAAAAGCCATAAGGCGAAACCATACATAAAGTGAACAGAGCCATCTGTTCTCCGTCATACGATATATTCCCATTTATTGTAAACAATAGGAATATTGAAAACAACCAAAACGGATGAAACGCACAGCTCTCAGGTATGCATAGATCACTTAACTCAGTAGCTCCTGCAACAAGCCGGACTTTGAATATGAGGAAACAGCAACACTTTTCAGATATATAGCCTTGAATGGTTCCTGCCGCCTATCCAACATATTGATTGTAATGTAAGAGAAAAGAAAGAAATACCTGATAGCAGCAACGACACACAAGGAGCAGGCATCAACTAACGTGGTGAAGGCAATAAGGAAGGCTTTGAACTTGCATAATCCAGGCTTGCTGAAGGTTCGCGTTTCCATCATAATGTTTATCTCACCTGTGGAGTGCAAAGTTTATGTTTAGGTAAACAAGATTATCATTAAACAAATGTTGCAACGGATAGACAACACTGTTTATCATCATCATCATCATCGAGTGCCATCTCCGCAACGAAGGTTAGCTACCATGGAGCGACATTCTGCGCAGTCTCTTGCTTTGATGGTGCAGGTTGTCATAGGCTGGTTTGTCCATTTTTGATGTTACTCGTCCATATTAGCCTGGGTCTGCCTCTGGGACATGCCTTCATGTCCATGTCCCAAGTCTCCACCAGTCCCATTAAGATAGTTTCAGTCTACATGCCTTCATGTCCATGTCTCAAGTCTCCACTAGTCCCAGTCAGATCGTTTCAGCCTACATGGCTTCATGTCCATGTCTCAAGTCTCCACTAGTCCCAGTCAGATCGTTTCAGCCTACATGTCTTCATGTCCATGTCTCAAGTCTCCACTAGTCCCAGTCAGATCGTTTCAGCCTACATGCCTTCATGTCCATGTCTCAAGTCTCCACTAGTCCCAGTCAGATCGTTTCAGCCTACATGCCTTCATGTCCATGTCGCAAGTCTCCACTAGTCCCAGTCAGATCGTTTCAGCCTACATGCCTTCATGTCCATGTCGCAAGTCTCCACTAGTCCCAGTCAGATCGTTTCAGCCTACATGCCTTCATGTCCATGTCTCAAGTCTCCACTAGTCCCAGTCAGATCGTTTCAGCCTACATGTCTTCATGTCCATGTCTCAAGTCTCCACTAGTCCCAGTCAGATCGTTTCAGCCTACATGCCTTCATGTCCATGTCTCAAGTCTCCACTAGTCCCATTAAGATCGTTTCAGCCTACATGCCTTCATGTCCATGTCGCAAGTCTCCACTAGTCCCATTAAGATCGTTTCAGCCTACATGTCTTCATGTCCATCGCCAAAATACCTTCTACTAGCAGTTCTGGTTACGTGACAAGGAATGTCAACGTCAGTAGGTCCAGCCAGATCTTACACAGCCCAGATATCGAAGAGCATGAGAGAAATGTATCTCCTCTTCTTTAATATATTTATTTTTGTAATAAAACCATATTTACCAGAACAGATTTACTAACTTCACCCTGGAGTAAGACACACGAAGCTTTCACACATCAACTCACACAGTCTCAAACACTCAACCATGAATTAAGAGAACTGCCAGAAGACGCCCACTTATATTCGTTGATTCAAACTCATCCCACTTACTTGGAATAGCTCCAACGTTGGCCACCAGATCAAAGCTGGCGATGGTCATGATAAGAACTTTAGTTGGGTTCAGCCGCACCTTCTTGGAGTAGACCACCAGCACCAGAATGTTGCCTACCAGCCCGACCACGGCGAAGATAACCAGCATAACCACAGTGGGGATCTTAGCCGTGTCATGCACATCCTCCAGCTGTCAAAAAAACGCTGACACCGACTCGCTGCTGTTGCTGCAGTTAATCTCCATTTTTCTTTATATTCCAGAAAGCAATCTTACATCCTTGCTCCAATTAGCAATCATAAAAGACGAATATCAATTATCATTTAATTTGAATAACAATGAGAACATCTTTGCAAATACTTTTTTTTATTCAACACGAGTCTCAAACGTTCTTTTTTATAACAAACATTTTAGAGAATATCTTCACAAATATGGTATATTTAACCAGAAATTTTAAACTAATTAAATCTTTCCGTACGGTAGCTCTTTATCAATGCAACGGAAGAGATACCAGAAACAAAATTTTTCATGGTTTTATGAATATTCTACATATTTATATTTATCTAACATATTACATATATTAATATGAATGTTTAGACAATCGAACACGCTATTAGATTTTGCCAATACCATGATGATACAAGAATTGTAAAAGAATATGGTCTGATGATGGTTCAGACTAATACATTTGAGAGTGACGCACTGTGCGGCAAAACGTGTGGAAAGAGTTAAAAGCTTTCATTTTGTATATGTTCTATCTTTTTCTTCTACCTATCCCCAGCTTTATTGCAGCCTTACATGTGAAACCTCTCTACGTATAACTCCACATTATCTCCGTGAGAAATGAAAGGGAGTGTTAATTTACAACATCTCGATCACGGTCCCTACTTCCACCCAGGCGTACATAGGAAACTGGTTATTTGTTTTAGATATGGAGCAACCTGATGTGATGTGGACAATATATAATAAAGTGGAGTTTGTATTAGATATAGAGCAACCTGGTGTGATGTGGACAATATATAATAAAGTGGAGTTTGTATTAGATATAGAGCAACCTGGTGTGATGTGGACAATATATAATAAAGTGGAGTTTGTATTAGATATAGAGCAACCTGGTGTGATGTGGACAATATATAATAAAGTGGAGTTTGTATTAGATATAGAGCAACCTGGTGTGATGTGGACAATATATAATAAAGTGGAGTTTGTATTAGATATAGAACAACCTGGTGTGATATGGACAATATATAATAAAGTGGAGTTTGTATTAGATATAGAACAACCTGGTGTGATATGGACAATATATAATAAAGTGGAGTTTGTATTAGATATAGAACAACCTGGTGTGATATCGACAATATATAATAAAGTGGAGTTTCTATTAGATATGGAGCAGCCTGGTGTGATGTGGACAATATATAATAAAGTGGAGTTTGTATTAGATATAGAACAACCTGGTGTGATCTGGACAATATATAATAAAGTGGAGTTTGTATTATATATAGAGCAACCTGGTGTGATGTGGACAATATATAATAAAGTGGAGTTTGTATTAGATATAGAGCAACCTGGTGTGATGTTGACGATATATAATAAAGTTGAGTTGGTCGTTGATAAATGTGGACACTAACACCATACTCCCGCAGGCCTTAACGCGTTTAGTGAATCCTTTATTTTACTTTATCTTAAACACGATGTTTGCAACTGCCAATAAACATGTAAACAAATATAAATTATAAAAAATACACTCCAACCAACACAGGAGATCTGTGCAGAATATAACAAAACTAACTGTAAACCGCGCTCGTGATTCACAAATTAATTAGATAGACGCACAGTTGCATGTTCCGCCAATTAAACAATTCAGCAATGCTGAACTAAGCGATGCTAGATACTGAAAGAAGCAAACAACGGCCGTCTTTGTTTTAATGCATCGTAATCGTGTACTACCGGAGACCTTCGTGACCAGGCTTAATGGCTAAACTGTCACATTTTTTATTCGCGTTGTGTTACAATAGCGATTTAATTGCGACGCTGCATGGAGAACAGAAAATAAAACCTTACACACACACAAATATCTTTCCGACACATAGTACCATTGCTGGTGTATGTGGGGGGGGGGGGAGGCAACGATAGAACCAGAGGGATAAAGGCCGCTTGGTCAATGCAGTCGCCACTACGTGTGAGACTCAGGATTTTATTTCACCCCTGATAATCATAAAACAAGCAGGAAGGAAATTCACCATGTATTTTGGACTGCGGATGAAGCGGTCTTGTTGTTGAAAAATAATCATTTAAGAAGGCAGATTTCTCTGAAAAAATATTGCAAAAGCAGAAGAAAATTGTAAAAACCTGGACAAAATGTGGAAATAAAAAATACTTAATAAGAAAGCTAGACTTATAATATTCAACTAAAATACCTATTCATGTGATAGATGAAAAACAGCAAAAATATTGAGAGAAAATTAATCGTTTTTGATGACAAATTACTAATAAGAATACTCTGTTAAATAGAATGAATTCAAGACTAATATTGAGATAATAGAAATGCTCATGTAACCAACGATCTCATACACAATTAGGAAGAAAAGATGAACATATGTCAGACATGTATTGAGAAGAGACAAGAGAATTTCAAAGCAATCTATTGGAACCATCAGCATATAGAAAAACAAAGTAAACCTAAAGAGTTACTAAAAAGAACATTTATAAGAGAAAAAAAGTTGGCAGGCATAGACTCATTGGATGAGATTGAGCACCTTGTGAAGAATAAAGATTGATGGTTATATAATCCACTACAAAACCTTTGAGACGTCACGCGGCGCTGGAAGAATGGAGATCAAGGTCAAGAGGATTCCCTCACTCAATAAAAATGTTAAAATTAGACACAAGTTTTGCATCTGGAAAACCCCAGATTGTGATTGGTCAGAAATTTGGATTTAGCCTTCACTCACTCAGGAGTAGTTTAAAATAGAATGTGTTGTGCTTAAAATAGAATGTGATGTGCTTAAAATAGAATGTGTTGTGCTTAAAATGAATAGCAAAATGATCGAAGTCATAAACAATCCAGAAGTGAAATATAGCATAAAAATATCAATAGACGCCACACGATTAAAAAAAGTGGAGACATTGAAGCATCTAGGATGTCTTGACGACAATTCACAAGTAACAGACGTAGACTCAAGATGCACAACAAAGCTTATCAAATCATTTGACATATGTCGCCAGTATTGTCCAAAAAGAAAATAAGGCTTCATCATAATCCCAACGTTGTACGATCTGTGAGATGAGAGTTTGAATCAGATATAAAAGGGACAAGGAAGACATGGATAGAGCTGGTTAGTCCAGGACAGGGAGGACATGGGTAGAGCTGGTTAGTTCAGGACAGGGAGGACATGGATAAAGCTGGTTAGTTCAGGACAGGAAGGACATGGGTAGAGCTGGTTAGTTCAGGACAGGGAGGACATGGATAGAGCTGGTTAGTCCAGGACAGGGAGGACATGGATAGAGTTGGTTAGTCCAGGACAGGGAGGACATGGATAGAGTTGGTTAGTCCAGGACAGGGAGGACATGGATAGAGTTGGTTAGTCCAGGACAGGAAGGACATGGATAGAGCTGGTTAGTCCAGGACAGGAAGGACATAGATAGAGTTGGTTAGTCCAGGACAGGAAGGACATGGGTAGAGTTGGTTAGTACAGGACAGGAAGGACATGGATAGAGCTGGTTAGTCCAGGACAGGGAGGACATGGATAGAGCTGGCTAGTCCAGGACAGGAACAAATGGAATACGTTTGGTAAGATCTGTGAGAATGGAGGTCCAACGAAAAAAGTGATTCAAAAATTGAATATAATAGTAAACATTTAACACGCCATATTGTATACAAATTGATTGTTTGTATAAACACAACATTCCTATCAACACTTTGCTACAAGAGTCAAACGTAGAAAACAATAGTCAAAGAAATTGTTTCTTCAAATCTTCAGAATGATTGCTATCTTCCTCTTCTACTTTTCAGCTCCCTGTGGAGCATAGGTCTTCAACAAACACTTTTCAAGTCGTTCTGTTTCTCGCCATTCTTTTAAGATCATTCCATGTCTTCCCCATCATCTTCGTCGCTGTTCCACTTTTCTTGTCCAATTATTTGTTTCCCCCTTTTAAGATCATTCCATGTCTTCCCCATCATCTTCGTCGCTGTTTCCACTTTTCTTGTCCAATTATTTTTCCCCCTTTTAAGATCATTCCATGTCTTCCCCATCATCTTCGTCGCTGTTTCCACTTTTCTTGTCCAATTATTTTTATCCCCCTTTTAAGATCATTCCATGTCTTCCCCATCATCTTTGTCTCTGTTTCCACTTTTCCTGTCCAATTCTTTTTTCCCCCTTTTAATATCATTCCATGTCTTCCCCATCATCTTTGTCTCTGTTTCCACTTTTCCTGTCCAATTATTTGTTCCCCCTTTTAAGATCATTCCATGTCTTCCCCATCATCTTCGTCTCTATTTCCACCTTTCTCGTCCAAGTAAATTTTGTTTTCCCCCTCGTCGCATAGACTGAGTATTCCAGCATGTGCCAGTCGAGCAGTACTCGACGTCTGTCCTATACAAAGTCTTATTTTTCTGATTAATCCATTGAAACTCAAGTCGAGGCATATGACACGCAAAAGAGAATCATATGACACGCAAAAGAGAATCATATGACACGCAAAAGAGAATCATATGACACACAAAAGAGAATCATATGACACGCAAAAGAGAATCATCACCCATCATAGGACAATCACAAGAGATCTCCACCCATCATAGGAAACTCACAAGAGATCTCCACCCATCATAGGACAATCACAAGAGTTCTCCACCCATCATAGGAAACTCACAAGAGATCTCCACCCATCATAAGACACTCACAAAGAGCTCTCCACCCATCATAGGACGCACACAAAGGATCTCAATCCATCATATGACACCTACAAGAGATCTCCACCCGAACCGGTCTGAAGTAAGCATTGACAACTCTCACCAGGATCTGCCAGCCTCTGTCATTTCATCATGTATCGTTCGTCGCCATGTCCCCAATGTTCTTCCTCTTCTTCGTTTACCAGGTGGTGTCCATGTTAATGCTAGGTGTGGATGATTAGTTCGGTCCACTCGTAGAACGCAGCTTAACCATCTCCAAAGTCTTCTTCTCATTTCTTAATTGATGTTGCTAATGCCTGATCTTCTGGCGACTGTTTGTGATGTGTTGATCCCAGTGGGTGTTTAGAATCTTTCTAAGACATCGACCTTCAAATCCTCATAGTCGACTTTCTATCTTATTGTTCATTCTCCACGTTTCTGCTACATATAGGAGTATGGATCTTACATTTGACTTGTACATTTAAAACTGGGTGCTGATAGGGCGCCTTGATGAACGTCAAATGATTCTTCAATACTTGGGTATTTAAAGGGTATTCCCAGGTATTTAAAGAGATCTACTTCTTCATGGCCCATTCTTATGCATGAATTTTTTTTTTACATGAACCGTGGTTTAAACCCATGCTAACCAGTTTTGGATAAAGACAAGTTGTCAACACAACCGCATGGTCTACAAGGGGATTAAACCCAAATGATATAATTATTAATAGCTTGGCATAAGGTCAACAATATAAATGATAAATAGCTGTCGAGATTGAAAGTTGTGGAGAGACATTTTCATCTACGTCAGCACTGGCGCAGAACACAGTGCAATGTATTAACGGGTGTTCAGACGGAGTGGTAATGGCAGACTCTAACTGTGATGTTCTGTCTGTGGGGGCGATCAACACACTTGGCCTGACAGCTGACTTCATATGAGAGTCTGGGATCCTACTCTGAATCAGTCCTGATCGCAGACAGACATTCAAAAGTTCTTATATGTTGTCTTCTCTTGGTTATATTTAGACTGTACCTAAAGAGGAGCTGGATATAAGAAATGAACAGAAATCTTATCCTTCTTCGAAGATAAGCACAATTATAAAATATTAAATATCATACGGTGCCGCGATTAGGCCTTGTCTTTGGGCCAACACGGCTGCCCGTACAGTTGAATGTAGTCTCCTCATTCCATCATCTTTGGAAATGTAGCAAAGTTCTTATGATTATAACTAAGATACTATTTTCAGATTAAAGAAAGCAACGTGAGGTGAGAATATAGATATACATTTTTAGCTACTTTTTACTTCATTAAAAGTTGGTTGGTTTCAAGTCAAAACGCCGGCCTCGAGACAGCGAGGTTGTGGGTTCAAATCCCGGCTACACCGGTTGGGATTTTTATTTATGATTTCTCTCTGCGCCAACTAACCCTGGACTCAGCAGCGAGGCCCGGTTGAACTCGTCGATGGAAAAAAAAATATGAGTACCTCCGAAGTCGGAGTTATCTGCCTGTGCGGCGAGGGACCCTTGTGCACACCACTTCCAAGGAAAATGGATTAACACGCAAAATTCAGTTCTTAGTTTCTAGGGATTTCGGCCGAGGTAAAAGCTGGCGAACAAAAAAAAAAGAAAGAAAAAAACTTCACGAATGTTGAGATTTACATTTATAGAAACAGCAAACTTTTGTCAACGAACTATAACCATAACCCTAACCCTGACCCTAACCCTACCCCTAACCCTAACCCTAGCCCTAACCCTAACGTTGACCCTAACCCTAACCCTGACCCTAACCCTGACCCTAATCCTGACCCTAACCCTAACCCTGACCCTGACCCTGACCCTAACCCTAACCCTAACCTTAACCCTAACCCTAACCCTAACCCTGACCTTAACCCTGACCCCGACCCTAACCCTGACCCTAACCCTAACCCTAATCCTGACCCTGACCCTGACCCTAACCCTGACCCTGACCCTAACCCTGACCCTGATCCTGACCCTAACCCTAACCCTGACCCTAACCCTAACCATAACCCTAACCCTAACCCTAACCTTGACCTTGACCTTAACCCTAACCCTAACCTTGACCCTAACCCTGACCCTAACCCTGACCCTAACCCTAACCCTGACCCTAACCCTAACCGTGACCCTAACCCTAACCCTAATCCTAACCCTGACCCTAACCCTAACCCTAAACCTATCCCTGACCCTAACCCTGACCCTAACCCTAACCCTAACCCTGACCCTAACCCTAACCCTAAACCTATCCCTGACCCTAACCCTGACCCTAACCCTAACCCTGACTGCCAAATCTATTGAACTCAAAGTAACGTTGTGTTAACCAGAAACGGAAAACCCAGTAAAACATGGTATAACAAATATGATAAAGTCTCACAAAATCCTAGTCACAAGACAATATCCCATGGCACACAAGTCACATCAGTTTTCTTATTACAAAACACAATATAAAATGACAAATTTTAGCCGAGGTCACATAGGTTTTTATTTGTATACAGCACGATTTATTACAAAAAAAGCACATACATACGTACACACACGTACATATAGATGGATAGGCGGCAGGAACAATTGAAGGCTATGAATGAAAAGTACTTGTTGCAGTTTCCAAGTCCGGCTTGTTGCAGGAGCTACTGAGTTAAGTGATCTATGCACACAGTGAGCTGTGCATTTCAATCGTTTTGATCGTGTTTCAATATTACAATTGTTTACGATAAATAATGATATCGTATGACAAGGAACAGTTGGATGTGTTCACTTTCTGTGCGGTTTCGCCTTATGTCTTTTGGCGTTTGCTGGGACTGACTGCTATGATAGGGACTACATTTACCTTCCTTTGTTTGGGAGATGAGTTAGAAATTTGGATGATTCACTGGCACGGGCGGTTGAGCAATTATGGATTTTAATTCGTTTGCAGTGATACCGGTGCCTACCATAACCATAATACACGTACATATAGTATGGCGAACTTAAAGACGACAAGAGACCACAGAACAGACCAGTCCTGAGATATAAGGATATTTGCAGGGTTTCCATGAGGGAAACTATCAGTGAAAGACACTGGGAAGGTCTGGCTCACGATCGTATCACACGGAGAACACAAATTATTAAAATAATTGACACAGAGGTGTTTTGAGGTAGTAAAAAAAAAGTAAAGTGCCCCGGTCACGCCAAGTGACGTGTGACGTATAGGGAATATGGTGTTAGTGACAATATATTTTACAGACCTTCACTTCAGCACATGATTTTTGGGGGTAATGTGGTCGGTATTACGCCCATGCCGCTTTACTTTCCCAGAAAAATAATCCGGTACCCATTAAAGGTATAGCAGAGAAAGTACGGCTAATGGTATATAATAGCGGGGAATGGTGTGAAGGGAAGTACACACCAAGAGATGAAGAATGGGGAAATATAAATTAAGCACATACATATACAGAAAAGAAGATGATGTAATGAAAGGGCCATGACGTAGCAGGGAGTTACGGTTGCAAGGGGACCAAGGAAGACTAGTCACTTGGAGCCGGACCGTCGAAGAGAGAGGACGTACTTGAAGTAGTTACTTGGAGCCGGACCGTCGAAGAGAGAGGACGTACTTGAAGTAGTTACTTGGAGCCGGACTGTCGAAGAGAGAGGACGTACTTGAAGTAGTTACTTGGAGCCGGACCGTCGAAGAGAGAGGACGTACTTGAAGTAGTTACTTGGAGCTGGACCGTCGAAGAGAGAGGACGTACTTGAAGTAGTTACTTGGAGCCGGACTGTCGAAGAGAGAGGACGTACTTGAAGTAGTTACTTGGAGCCGGACTGTCGAAGAGAGAGGACGTACTTGAAGTAGTTACTTGGAGCCGGACTGTCGAAGAGAGAGGACGTACTTGATGTGAGAGCGACATCATGGAGATGAACCGTTGAAAGGAGTAGATGTGCTTAGAGAGAGATAGAATGAAATTGTTAGAGATTAGCAGATGATCCAGAAGAATACAATGTAGATAGGCCGATAGATAGGGATAGATAGATTAGGGTGGTGCGTTCGATGGGGAACGTACCAAAGCAGGATAGCGGCCAAATAGATAGATCGTTAGACAAGGATAGTTAGACAAGGATAGTTAGACAAGGATAGTTAGACAAGGATAGTTAGACAAGGATAGGGAGAATAGGATGATGCGTTCGATGGGAACGTATCAAAATTAGGTTAACGGTTAAAATGAAGATAGAAGAGTAAAGGAGATGAGAGAAGAGAATAGAATGATTGCAAATTAGAAAGTAATTGACAATAGCATTATGTGTATTATGAAATTAGAAACGAACAGAAGAGTAAGAAATAAATGAATAAAGAAAACGGCTCCAAGTAAAAAGAGGCAGTGTTCGAGTTGGGTATGAATACATTGAGTATGAATACATTAAAATGACTTCCTTCAATGGTACGAATGGAAGGACATCCTTCAAATGAGAACATCTTACAAAACATCTTACAAAGAAGATCAACATCTTACAAATAAGAAGATCTACCTCCTTCAAATTGGCACTGCTGCAAATGAAAAACATCTTACAAATGAGAACATCTTACAAAACATCTAACAAATGAGAACATATTACAAAACATCTTACAAATGAGAACATCTTACAAAACATCTTACAAATAATAGATCAAGAAATATTCAAAGAAACGGGTAGCTCTCTTACAAAGGCTGGGTGAACCAGGCAGCCGTCGGTTGGGATCTTACGCTACATCTTGTCCTTTGCAGCCCTGTTCACTAACCTCTAAGCCATCGCGGCTCCGTTTCGATGTAGTGCTGTATTCAAATTATTATTATTATTATTATTATTGGTTATTATTGGTTATGGAAGGCCTCGGTATAACTGCAAACGAATTAAAATCCATAATTGCTCAACCGCCCGTGCCAGTGGAATCATCCGAATTACTAACTCATCTCCCAAACAAAGAAAGGTAACTGTGTAATAGTAATTGGTCAAGAGTTGAAATGTAAGGTATATTAACCAGATGTGTAATATAGGGAATGGCCGGGTAGGCAGGAGTGGAGTTGTACACATGGAGAGGGGAGATAGAAATAGACTATAGTTAATTAAGGATATACCGCCAAGGTTGAGGGTAGGGTATACCGCCATAAAAGCGTGCAGTCCGTGGGGAACATGAAGTCCACTGAGTATGGACCGGATGCTGGAAATAGAATTAGCTAGGGTCAAGGTTAAGTGGGGAAGACAGAGGTCTAGAAGGTTTGTGGCGTGACGTGTTAAGTGTGAGTAGTAAACAAAGGAAAGATTAGAAATGATTGGTTACAGAGAATGATGGGATAGTGGATGGTAGGGAAGTACAAATAGTTGGGACGAGAGAAAACTGGGGCCCTCTCGCTCTCTCTCACCGGTCGTGAACGAACTGAGACATGTTACCAAAGGATGGTTTTGTGCATGTGGAAGACTTGAATTATAGTAGATGTTGTACAGTGTTGTCATGGAATTAAAATTATTACAATGTTGACCACTAGTTGTTTCTGCATCAAACAAGCCATCGCGGCGTTAGCCTATGACATTAGATCTCAAATTCGGTGCCGTAACTATAACATTAAAAATATATCAAATTTGGTGCCGTACTATAACAATTGTAGTCCCATCGTAGCAGTCTCAGCACACGCCAAAAGACATAAGGCGAAACCGCCCAGCAAGTGTACACAGCCAACTGTTCCCTGTCATATGATATATCATCATTCATCGTAAACAATTTGAATATCCAAACATGATCAAAACGGATGAGACACACAGCTCACGGTGTGCACAGAGCACTTAACTCAGTAGCTCCTGCAACAAGCAGGACTTGGAATATGAGGAAACTACAACAAGGAACACTTTTCAGACACAGCTTTCAATGGTTCCTGCCACCTATCCACCATATACCGGAATTTCACGTCCTCCCGAATATGATGATCGTCATATTGAGAACAAAAATGTATAGCTTTTGACGATGTTAGGATATTGTTCTTGACTGCAACCGAACATATACACACACTGTTAGTTATAAACACAAAATAATCGGTCGACTTGGCGGAGCAGTCCACAGTAAATGCGTTTCAGTATTCAAATTCAAAAGATACAAGGTGCAGGAAAAATGGCGCGAGGTCAGACATCACAAATACATCTTGTCTTTCTACCGATGGATCTGTCTGTCCAATATTGGCATAGTCAGCCACGAGAAGCTATTCAGCGAAGCAGCATCTAACATAAGACAATAATTTCTTTACCAATCCACTGACTTTTCATGACTGCTTGATACCAACCTTCTGTCATGACGCCAAAGACCATATATATATACATATATATGCACAACGTCACATTAATTATTCCATTATTACGTCACGAGGAACTATTTCTAAGTACCAACTACGAATTATCTTATTCAGACATGACAAGACATTGTCACAAAGAAAGCACGTACGAACTATATGTTTTCATTTATCACATCAGAAACTATAAATTAATGCACACACACACACACACACAAGTGTAAAACACAGCAGTTTTCTTGTTAACACCTCATTAACCATGTTATGAAGCATGCACACATACATACTCACACGCAAACGTCAAAACTCAAACCAAATAATTTCCCTCACACAGAAATACACACAAATCTACAAATACACACCCACTCACAAATACACACATTTACATGGGGGTTTTAGACCTGCAGGTTAGAAACGTGATGCATTTCTTCCGGAAGTTGAGATCACAAAAACTGTAGACGATGGGATTAGCTGCACTGTTCAGGAAGTAGAACCTGTAGAAGAGGTTGAAAACTGTCAACTCCGCCATGTTGAAGTTGGCAAACTTCACCGGGGACCTGAACTTCATAATGGTCAAGATCAAGTATGGGAGAAAACCCAAAACAAAGATGGCGCTGATTATAATCAACATGGCCGTCACCCTACCTAATGGCCGACGTTTTGCGACATTCTTTTCTGGGGTCTGTGACTTTGATGTTTTGTTGGTTCCGGAAGTGTTCTTCTGGGGAATCTCTCTTTTGGATATCTCAACGTATTCATTTATATGTTTGTGATCTTCAGAAACAGCCAGATTATCAGATCTTTTGTGACTTCTGTCGCTACTTCTGGTTGACTCAAATCGTTGAATAGCTTCATCACTCCAACATTCGACCGGAAGATCTGCCGGACTCAAACAAAGAATCTGACTGTCGTTTGCTGCAGCCTGCACATTTTCTGGTCCTCCTGTATTTTTTGTGTCTAACTCTGTGTTTGTTGATTCCGTTGTTTTGTCCTCGGTTGCTGTATCTGATGACGTGGTGCAGTTCTTGATGTTCATTGAAGATGATGTTTCTGCTTCAGGATTCTCGTTTTCCCGATTCCTTTTACAGCAGTCAAGAATGTGAACACTCGCTGGTAGGTAACTTCCTGACTTGACTCGACTGGACCAGCTCACAGATGGAGGTTTGACTTGTTTCTCCACAGACACGATCCGTTCATTATCTGAAGGCGTTAATCCTTTGGAAGAAGAATTTATATTTTTCTGTGCTGTTGTGACTTCTCCAGAGACTCCATGACGCTTGCTATGTTTATATGCGGTGACGCCGATGAATCTATAAATAACTATTAAGTACACGCTAGAGGATATGTAGAGAAGAATGAAGAGAATGTTGTTCAGGAGGGGCCAGACTGTGGAGATGTATTTCTCAGAGCGAAAACATTCACTGCCTTCGATGTTCGGGCATGGGGTTGGCCTTTTTCTTACCCCGGCGACGATGATGCTGGGGATCGTGATAATGAAGGCGACGAATGTGGTGACGATGCTGGCGATGATGGCGTGTTTGATTGTGAACTGCCAGCCGTATGGTCGACACACCTTGCGGTACCTGTGGAGGACAACAAGATACCTGAAGGTTGTTATTCTAAATGGAGATGAAATAAGGGACAGAGGGTTTTAGCTGCCACGGGAGCGTGCATGATTGGAATTATGGGAACTATGTGGAATATAAATACGTTTTTTGACAGCTTGAATAAAAGGAAATCTAAAGGAAGACAAGATAGTAAACAGAAATTGTACTAGAGATGATATGAAAAGATATACTGTGGTAACAGTTTGTTGTAGAAAGACGAGGTAAGTAACAGAAATTGTACGAAATATGATATGAAAAGATATACTGTGGTAACAGTTTGTTGTAGAAAGACGAGATAAGTAACAGAAATTGTACTAGAGATGATATGAAAAGATATACTGTGGTAACAGTTTGTTGTAGAAAGACGAGATAAGTAACAGAAATTGTACGAAATATGATATGAAAAGATATACTGTGGTAACAGTTTGTTGTAGAAAGTACGAGATAAGTAACAGAAGTTGTACGAAATATGATATGAAAAGATATACTGTGGTAACAGTTTGTTGTAGAAAGTACGAGATAAGTAACAGAAATTGTACTAAAGATGATATGAAAAGATATACTGTGGTAACAGTTTGTTGTAGAAAGACGAGATAAGTAACAGAAATTGTACTAAAGATGATATGAAAAGATATACTGTAGTAACAGTTTGTTGTAGAAAGACGAGATAAGTAACAGAAATTGTACGAAATATGATATGAAAAGACATACTGTAGTAAATGCTTGTATAAACACAAGATAGTTGAGATAAACGGTGTATATCAGAAAGTTTTCGCACTATAGTTTTAAAAATAGATTAAATTATTTACTTACATTAGTCAACCAACAGCTTCTAAATAATCCTAATAATTGGAAACAAGCACAACGACCCGAAGATCTCTACACCAAAGGCACTGTTGTAGTTTATTTCCTCAATGGTGTGGGAAGTCGCTGAGCTCCAAATACAATTAATTTGTGTGTGTGTGTGGTGTGTGTGTGTGGTGTGGTGTGTGTGGTGTGTGTGGTGTGTGTGTGGTGTGTGTGTGTGTGGTGTGTGTGTGGTGTGTGTGTGTGTGGTGTGTGTGTGTGGTGTGTGTGTGTGGTGTGTGTGTGTGTGTGTGTGGTGTGTGTGTGTGGTGTGTGTGTGTGGTGTGTGTGGTGTGTGTGTGTGGTGTGTGTGTGTGTGGTGTGTGTGGTGTGTGTGGTGTGTGCGTGCGTGCGTGCGTGTGTGTGTGTGTGTGTGTGTGTGTGTGTGTGTGTGTGTGTGTGTGTTATTGTAGGGACATAACTTTATTTTACTTTCTTTCCGGTTGGATCCAAAATGTAGGATTAGTTTCTCTCCCGCTTGGTGTAGAACAGTTGATCAGAGATTTAACAAGCCGTTATCGTAAAAACGATTTTGTTAACGAAACATAGACCTGGTACAGAATGTGTCGATTAAAACCACATTTATCTTCAGTAATCAAGAAAACACGATGGTCATATGTTGGACATGTGATGAGGAGAGATAATAACCGAATAACAAAGCAAGCCCTCATGTGGGAAACAACAGGTAAGAGAAAAGAGACCGACCTAGAGAGACACTGAGAAGAACATTGATCAGAGAGGCAAGAGCAGCAGGAATCGGCTCCCTAAATAAGATAGAGTTGCTTGTACAGAACAGAGACAAATGTCGAGATTTGATCAAATATCTTTACAAGAATTTGAAAACTGCTAGAAATTAAAAAATATTAATAAGAGAAATTGTATCTGGGTCTATGCCCTATGGGCCGGCTACGGCTCGAAAGGTCAATGTATAGATAGGGACATAACCAAGATGACATTTATGATACACTTGTAAGGGTTACTACCCATATAATTAAGGGAGACAATTAAAATAAAGTCCGAAGGTGGATGCGATGTAAGGAGTATATGGCGACAGGTTGTAAGAACCTGGCGTCAAGGATACCGTGTGAACAAAAGAGTGGGAAAATAGTTACCGAGGGAACGAAACATCCTACAAAGATTGATAAGAAGACCCACAGAAGATATAGAGCAGATAAACAGTCAGCTGACTACCCAGTAAAAGAGCTCACTATCTAGAGTAAGATTAGGTTTTGCTGTTATAGAACTCTCTAAATTATAGTACCCATGTAGGTTAAGATTAGGTTTAGCTGTTATAGAACTCTCTAAATTATAGTACCCATGTAGGTTAGGATTAGGTTTAGCTGTTATAGAACTCTCTAAATTATAGTACCCATGTAGGTTAAGATTAGGTTTAGCTGTTATAGAACTCTCTAAATTATAGTACCCATGTAGGTTAGGATTAGGTTTAGCTGTTATAGAACTCTCTAAATTATAGTACCCATGTAGGTTAAGATTAGGTTTAGCTGTTATAGAACTCTCTAAATTATAGTACCCACGTAGGTTAAGATTAGGTTTAGCTGTTATAGAACTCTCTAAATTATAGTAACCTTGTACGTTAGGATTAGGTTTAGCTGTTATAGAACTCTCTAAATTATAGTACCCATGTAGGTTAAGATTAGGTTTAGCTGTTATAGAACTCTCTAAATTATAGTACCCATGTAGGTTAGGATTAGGTTTAGCTGTTATAGAACTCTCTAAATTATAGTACCCATGTAGGTTAGGATTAGGTTTAGCTGTTATAGAACTCTCTAAATTATAGTACCCATGTAGGTTAACAGTGAGTAATTAGAGGAATATATATAGATATTTGTCTACACATGACTATGAAGGGATTAGACACTCCTATTAGAATTTCATTTTTGAACAATAATCATTTTTTGGCCATGTAATGAGAAGAGAACAGCTGGAGTATTTGTAACAAGTGGGAAAACTGAGGGAAGAAAGAGATAGAGGGAGGCAAAAAGAAAAGATACCAGACAGCTTAAGAGAATGGCTTGGCAGAAGGTCAACAACAGAAATGATAAATAACTATCGAGATCAAAAGTTGTGGAGAGACATGATCACCTACGCCAGCAGGCCCGGTACTAGGTGATGATGTATATAGTTTATCAAAGTACAACTATTAGCACTTGTTAGAATTGTGAATGACTCCCTTGGCGCCAGGTGAATGTCGTAGATTATGTAATGTTATGTAGGTCGTCTGTCGAAAAGAAAGGTATTTAGATCATGATGTTTACCAGCCATTTATTTATGATTTATGACCGTACTTTGTCCCACTGGGACACGGGCTTGGGACACGGGCTTGGGACACGGGCTTGGTGCTGATGCAAAGATAGTCGCATAGTTGAATAAGGTTCACAAAAAGTAAAGCCCCCCCCCCCCCAAGTCACCCCAAGTGGCGTATAGGGAATATGGTGTTAGTGATCATGAATTGTACAGACCTTCGGCACTGGAATTTTGGGGTAATGTGGTCGGTATTACGCCCGTGCCGATTTACTTTCCCAGAAAAAAATTCCGGTACCCGTTTAACGCTGGGTGAACCGCAGCTGTCGATTGGGATCAAACCCTCCTCTTATCCTTTGTAGTCCAGTTCACTAACCACTGAGCTATCGCGGCTCCCAGTCAGATTCAGAACTATGGGCATTTTTGTTTCAATATGGTTTCAAGAGATTTTTTCTGGTTTGGATTTTCATTCGTGGAGGAGACAGCAGTAGTCCAGTCGCATTTACCTGATCACAAAATCATATTTTTTGCTCCTGCGTTCTGAGATAGCGTTGCAGATGACTTGCTGGGGGTGTAGTGGAACGAAACCAGCTCTCTTTTTTGTCCTGGGACGGGATGTGTGATCTGTTTTTGACTGGAAATTTCACACCAGCTGGACTGTGGTCGGATTGAGTGTTTCACTGAAGTAGTGGCCAGACTTCACTTGTTGGGACAGGGATTGTTGGGCACGTCTACTGATCATAAAGATTATGTCAGAATTGGCACGTGATCTCCATCATGTTGCACTTTTGACGTTACAGCTACCCGGAAGTGTCCCCATCTTGAGCTGCGCGCTATTTGTTCTGTGCAATGCAGCACGTACAATAGAACATTTTTGATGAACACAACAACTGGCACTTTTACAACGTTCAGGAGAGCAAAATGGACGATCGGGATGAACTCTGTTTTAGTTGCTAGAATTGAGGCTGAGCAGATATTGGAATGCCTCACCTATAGTAAAGAAATTCCCCTCTTACGACTAAAGCCACTTATTAACTTTGTTACACACGAGTTGATTTAATAACTTCAGTGTAAAGTGAACAGATGCTGCGTTATGTAGTGATGTAGCGGCCCTACTAATCGATCTCATATCCGGTCTAGCATTCCCTGGTTGAGAACCTAGCACCCCTACAATAAGCTATGCTCATTTTTTCAAAATTAATTCACTTTCTCAGTTTTACTAGTTTTAATTACTTTCTAAAATGTAGATGGCATTTCGCAAAATAAAAGAATGTTGAAAGATCCCCAACAGATAAAATAAACCAACGCGGGCATTCTTAAAGAAGATAACACAAAACGGAGTTCAATAAAACATAAGAAAGAAATAATCAACATTTTTTGGCACAACATGAGAAGAGAAAAGTGTAATACTTGGTCACAACTGGCAAAATATAGGGAAAGAGAGATCACGGATGACAAAGAGAGACGAAACTGGATAGCTTGGTCAAGAATGCTTCTCCCCTTTCTTAAACCTGCTTGACCTTCACCATATATATTACCTGCAGCATCTTCTGCTCTGTTCAGCATAAGTAAGTAAAAATAAAGTATCCTCGTCACGCCAAGTGGCGTATAGGGAATATAGTGTTAGTGACCATAAATTTTAGAGACCTTCGGTACATGATTTTTGGGGTAATGTGGTCGGTATTACGCCCGTGCCGCTTTACTTTTCCTTGAAAAAAATCCGGTACCCATTTAAGCCTGGGTGAACCCGGAAGCTGTCGGTTGGGATCGAACCCTACTCCTTGTCCTTTGTAGCCCAGTTCACTAAGCACTGAGCTATCGCGACTCCCTAATACATATAGTGATTGTACTTAAAATATGAATAATAAAAATATAATTTTAAAAAAATAAAGGAATAATGGACCAATATATCACAGGGAAGATTACGTCAAAACAGCACAAGGAATAGTTCATCAATATAGTACAGGTATGGATACATCCATATATCACAGGGAAGGAAACATCAAAATAGCAATGGCAAAATAGATCAGCATAGCACAGGGAGTGGAGTAAATCATGCATTCTATGAGATATTAAACAAATATAGGAGATATATAAATATAGGAGATATTAAACAAATATAAGATATATATACAAATATAGGAGATATGAAACAAATATAGGAGATATTAAACAAATATAGGAGATATTAAACAAATATAGGAGATATTAAGCAAATATAGGAGATATTAAACAAATATAAGAGCTATTAAACAAATATAAGAGATATTAAACAAATATAAGAAATATTTTAAAAAATATAAGAGATATTAAAAAAAATATGAGATATATTAAACAAATATTGCACGTACGAGAGAAAATCATACTCTACTTCTACTCATCTTCTACTTTTATTAGCTTCTTCTTTCCTTCTTTGACGAGAGATATAACGTGCGGTCTTTGGCTCTTCTGTTGGCCTCGCCTGTTGTTATATTTTCTAGTGTTTCTACTACGCCAACAATCCATCCCTTTTTGATCGACCCTTAAGTCTGGTGTTCTCGCAATGTTTTTTGAAGGATCGTTGTGTTGTGTTTTGATCGTTTTCGTTTACCACGTAGCCAAACCATTTTATCTGTTGTCTCTTTGTGTAGTTTATGGAGGACATTATTCCTAGCTTTTTTCAGTTCTTCGTTTCTGATTTTATCTCTCAGACTCTGTCCTGTCATTCGTCTGACACATTTCATCTCGAGAGTAGCAACTTGTCTTATTGTTCTAGCATCTAGGGTCCAGGATTGACATTGGTAGCACAACGTTGGAATAAAGATTGTATTGTTGAGTGTCAATTTTGCCTCTAATATTATTTTCTAGCTTGACAAAAGCGGTGATGGTTGTCAAATGATTTGATAAGCTTTTCTGCATCTTCAGTCTATTTCTGAAACATATCAATTGTTGTTTCTCACTAGACTTCGTATCAATTTAAATTCGTCCATTTGTTTTGTTATCTACGGTCTTTTATTCATGACAATAACAGGAATGTAATGTATCCTTTGTTATGAATATCTAGAAGATAACACCAACCTGATGGCAGCAACGACACACAGGGAGAGGGCGCCACCTATGGTAGTAAACGTGGCGAGGAAGACCTTAAACTTGCACAATCCGGGCAGGCTGAAAGTCCATGTGTTCATTATTATGTTTATCTCAGCTGTGGACGAAAAAAAGTTTACATTTAGCTAAACAAAACAATTGTTAAACAAATGTGACGACAAGTCAACATTTCAAATGCTGGTTGTGGCGTCAGATGGTCACGTCTATCCCAAGTTATCTCCCTTCGTGTTAGACCGTCCAAGAACTCCAGATTAAAATGTTTATTCATGGACTTTCATTGTTTTCTGGACGTTGGCTGGTAACTCAATTACATCACAAAACATAAAACTAGGGATAAACATGAAAATATGGGTAGTTTTTGTAATTTTAAACGGAATTCATTCGATCTATCTATCTATCTATCTATCTATCTATCTATCTATCTATCTATCTATCTATCTATCTATCTATCTATCTATCTATCTATCTATCTATCTATCTATCCATCTATCTATCTACATACCTACCTGTCTGTCTGTCTGTCTGTCTATCTATCTATCTATCTATCTATCTATCTATCTATCTATCTATCTATCTATCTATCTATCTATCTATCTATCTATCTATCTATCTATCTATCTATCTATCTGTTTGTTTCTCTTCTGTCTGCCTGTCTGTCTATCCGTTCGTCGGTGTCTGCCTGTCCGTCCGTCCATCCGTTCATATTTCTGTCAGTTAGTCATTCAGTATCTCTTTCAGTATTGTTGTCTGTCTATTTATTATCCATTCGATGGTAAGACAGAACGTACGGTAGAAACTCTCCTCATATCATCGATCTGTTAACTGTCAGACTATTCACAATGCCCGTATTGCATCTTGCCAGTTGTCCCTTTCTTGGACGACAATCCTCCCCTCGACACATGAATAGATGCCTGCCGTTACTGTTTCTCACTTCAGTGTTCTCTTTATAGTTTCTCTAAGTCATGTCTCATTTTTTCTATTTCTGAATATATAAACTTAAAAATAACATAAAAGGAAAGATCAAGGTTTTTCTTATTTCGTATAGTGTGCCTGGTGGAATTTTCCAGAATTCTTTGGCCCAGTTTTAAATAGAAATGGGGGACAGCTCAAGCGTAAACAAAATGAACAGCCTTGGGCACTAAGTTACGAAAGATAAATCTGGGTATCCGCGAGACCTAGGTGGATGTATAACAACACACCGAGTATCAAAAAGTAAACTCGCAAAGGGAAGTAAGTCAAACGAAGATAAGACGGTTATATTATTATTACATGTAGATTAGCCACTGCGCAGACCAGGTCGAAGTTAGATCAGGTTTAAGACATTGTTGCATACTATCCCACTTACTGTGCATTACATATATGGAATATGTATGCTTGTTAGTCAACCCATCAGATACAGAGGAGATCAACGAGCTTTTATTTATAGACGATCAGGCACTAATACATGGACACATAGAAGAACTACAAGAACACTTAAATTGACTCAACAGCATATGCACACAATACAACATTAAAATCAACAAAATAGAAATCATGAATATGGCAAAAGGAGAAACAGAACATCAACATAACTATAGACTTCAGACAGCTAAAACAAGTAGTGTAATTCAAATATCTAGGAGGTCTAGTGACAAACGACAATTCACAAACAGTAGATATATACATAAGATGTTACAAAGCTTGTCAAATCAATGGACAGCAATCACCACTCTTGTCCAACAATGAAATAACTCTAGCGGCAAAACGGGCACTCCACAATACAATCTTCATTCTAACGGTGTGCTACTTATGCGTCCTGGACCCTGGATTGAAGAACAATAAGAATAATAGCCTCTACGAAGATGAAATGTGTTTGACGAATGACAGGAAACAGTTTGAGAGATAAGATCTGAAATAAAGAACTGAGAAAAATGCTATGAATAATCTCCGCCATAGAATATAAACAACAGATAAAATGGCTTGGTTACGTGATATAGCAGAGTGATCAAAGTACAACACAACGAGCCTTCAATAAACGTTGACAGAACATCATACCCAAGGAACGACCGCGAAAAACTGTAACAGTAGAGGTTTATTAAAGCTGGATCTTATAAATCTGCATGTACCCTTTTCTTAACAGCTTATAACAGTAACATCTGAATAACAGTCACCATTAGTTAGTGACAATGCGTTGTAAACAATGGACAGTTCATAGCGGGTAGCGGACAAAGCCTAGGACTAAGGTGGAGATGAAGGAAGGGTAGTGCTCAGGCATAATAAGTTTCGGGAGAATGAACATTTTCCTAACAGTTGTTGTAAAAGTGTGAGTCAACACATGGCTTGACCCGTCAGGTAAATAGTTTGACAAACAACTTCCATGACAGGTCAAAGTCATTAAGTCAACATGATTATTTTGAAACTCAAGAGAGGTCAAGCTGACCAGAGGTTACGTTGCAGTCAAAAACAGCTTTGTTTAAAGACAATTCTGAGAGGTAGGTCAATTGTGGTTCAGGATTGTGAAATATGATATGTTCGGAGCTTGTCGCAAGTTGTCATCTCGCGACAACTTCGGGACAATCCATTGGATGCATGTATTCCGAGCTCAGATTTATGTAAATAAGATCTCTGTATTTATTCGACTTCACAGCAGATTTTCAGGTATTTAGGACGAAGATAGCTAGTCACGAATCAGAAATAAAAACTATCAAGCTTAGTCCGGCATCGGCCGAACTGCGAAGGCAGTCAGCCAGGAATGACAAGTAAGCCAATTTATTAAGCACATGAGTCAGTCAAATCAGTAAAAAACAGATAAAAGAGTTAGATAGTAAGAAGTAGAAAGCCACATATTGAGTAGCGTAGTAGCAATTAAATGAGCAGCAGACACAACCAGAACAATTGAATTAGAACATAGAGAACATTTAGTTGTGAAAGTGTTTCAAAGTGTGCTTCAAGTTGTGCTTCAGAGTTCAATGTCGTAAGTTGTGAGAGAGATTGATTTTACAATGTGCAGTTGTGGACAAATCAATATCCATCGGCGATAGCCTCTGAGATGTCCAGAATTAAAGAACAGTAATTCTAAGATAAAGTATTGTTATGGAAACAGAGCCATAGATTTTAGAAGCAGTAATTTCTGCAATATGTATCATTTTGGCACGCAAGGTTTCTGTTTTTGAGATTGTAGTTCTGCCCTACGTACCGACTTCGGCTCGAAAGGACAACAGAATTCTAAGATTAGTGTTTCCACTATTATATATCACGTGCCAAGTTAAAGATCAATAAACTTGATTATGAATTATGACTGAATGATCTGTGATGATTGCTTGGTGACAACAATGTGATCAATGTAATGTGACTAAACATAAAATAAGAGATGTCATTAAGAAAGATAAATCTCCAACCTATTACAAAACATGGATTGTTGAAAATATTAGAAACACTAGGAAACATAACAGCAGCAGAGGAGAACAGAAGAGCAAAACACCAAAAAGTATATCACTCCTCGACGCTGAAAGGCAAATGAGTAAGGAAAGAATGAGTAGAATATTTTACATTTGAAAGGAAAAACACACAAGAAACATCCACTCATTTTTACTCAGTCTTGCTACCCTCACACTGGAGTAACACACAAGAAACATTCACTCATTTTTACTCAATCTTGCTACCTTCACACTGGAGTAACACACAAGAAAACATCCACTCATTTTTACTTGCTATCCTCACACTGGAGTAATACACAATAAATTGTCACACATCCACACACAAACAAAAATACTCTAGCATCAAAGAGTAGCGAATGACGTCACTCCCTCACACACACACTCAAAGATTCGAACTCCTTTTACTTACTTGGAATAGCTCCAACGTTGGCCACCAGATCAAAGCTGGCGATGGTCATGATAAGAACTTTAGTTGGGTTCAGCTGCATCTTTTTTGAGTAGACCACCAGCACCAGAATGTTGCCTACCAGCCCGACGGCTGCGAAGATAACCAGCATAACCACAGCGGAATCGTAGCCTCGTCATTCTTATCATCCAGCTGCTGAAATAATTTCGACACCGACTCGCTGTTGTTGCTGCAGTTAAACTCCATTTTCTTTATATCCCAGGGAACAATCGTATAACTATCATTTCTGCAAGAAGCAGTCATTAAATGAGAATTTCGCTTTATCTAAAAATGTAATATCCAGAGAACAATATTACAAAGATTATTTTAAACCAATGTATAAGTATCTTTAAACATTATTTTGGTTATGAAATGAGAAGAGAACAAATGGAATATTGATAACAACTGGGAAAATTGAGGGACAAAGAGATAGAGGAAAGGAAAGAGAAAAATACAAGACAGCTTAAGAGAATGGCTTGGCAGATGGTCAACAACAGAAATGATAGATAACTGTCGAGGTCGAGATCGAAAATTCAGGAGAGACATGATCACCTACGCCAGCAGGCCCGGTACTTGATGATAAGAATCTTTAATTTGATTAAGCAGAGAACATCGTTACAAGTATATTTTCTCTAAGAAGAGTCTCAAATGTTATTTCTTAAAAAAATAATAATATCTCAGAGAACATCGTTACAAATATATTTTCTCTGAGATGAGTCTCAAATGTTCTTTCTTAAAAAAATAATAATGTCTCAGAGGACAACGTCACAAATATGTTTTGTCTAACAAGCAATTTAAAATGACGAATCCGTCAATTTTCTCTATGTTCTAATATATATTTTACCTTTCTCCAGCTTTACTACAGTCTTACATATTAAGCCTATCCCCTTATTAAATGCAAGTCCGTGGTACCTCCGTGATTAATGCAATGGGGAATTAAGTTACTACAGGTCGTATTCGATCCACCTAGGCTTAAATGGGAAGCCGTTTTTATTTTAAAGTAAATATTGAGCGACCTGGTGTGATGCCGAACATGTCAGCTATAGTAAGTTGAAGTAAGTCGTTGAGAAATATGGGTAATAAGGAGTTATGTTACCTTGTCACAAGCGCGGTGTTTGTAACGGCCCACACACGGTATAGGTAAAGAAATATATAACACACTCCAACCAACACTGGAAATCTGAGCAGAAAATCACAAAACTACCTACACATCACGCTTCTAATTCACAAATTCTGAATCACGCACACACACACATATTCTGTCACTGTAACCATCTCAGCAATCTTTAATTGAGTACTGCTACACACTTTAACCTTACCGAACAAGTCGACTTAGTTTAGATAAAGTGAGATTGTACACTACCGCTCCTTCGTGACAGGACGTTCCATGTACTGCCAAATTATTTGTGGGTGTATTGTAATATGTAATCTTGAAATACAACGTAACATAACAAGCATACACAAAATTCTTACATAAATAGCAAGCAGGAAGTAAATTCTTTGTATATTTTTATATGTCAATGGAGCAGACAGAGGAAAAAGACACTTTTTGTTTTTTTTTATAAATTAATTAACATTGAAGGTAGAGTTCTATTATCTGTCATGGACGGGTTGTGTATTTGCGATGTCGTTGTGTCTAATATAGAAAATGCTCTCAGTACTTGAGTCAAGTGGAAATACCAGGAAGTCCTGGTTCGTGGATGGTCCTAGTGAAGGATGAAGCCTGGTTGCGAAATGTAGGTTATTCTGTGTCAAATAAATACAAAATTGTATAAAGTAGCTATACTAATGAAAACAGGAATACAACTACAACGTTTCGGTTCAAAACTTTCATCACGAACCAAACACAAAATATTCTCAAAATAAACTCTGGAAGTTAAAAAAAAAAAAAACCGAAAGCTAAACAGTCAACGCAATTCTAAAAAATGGCGGAAGGAAGCGGTGGCCAAGATTTAAGTAATTGTTGGTCCGATGGTTGTTTGAAAATAAGAGTTAATTGAAAAGTAAGGAGCCAGCATGTGAAACATAGGAAAGAGTCATGATACACTATCTATCTATCTATCTATCTATCTATCTATCTATCTATCTATCTATCTATCTATCTATCTATCTATCTATCTATCTATCTATCTATCTATCTATCTATCTATCTATCTATCTATCTATCTATCTATCTATCTATCTATCTATCTATCTATCTATCTATCTATCTATCTGTCTATCTGTCTGTCTGTCTGTCTGTCTGTCTGTCTGTCTGTCTGTCTGTCTGTCTGTCTGTCTGTCTGTCTGTCTGTCTGTCTGTCTGTCTGTCTGTCTATCCATCCATCCATCCGTCCGTCCGTCCGTCCGTCCGTCCGTCCGTCCGTCCGTCCGTCTGTCTGTCTGTCTGTCTGTCTGTCTATCTATCTCTGTATCTACCTATTTATCGTCCTTTAGAGCCGAATACGGCACATAGGGCAGAACCACAATCTCAAAAACAGAAACCTTGCATGCCAAAATGGCACATATTGCAGAGATCACTGCTCTAAAATCTATGGCGCTGTTTCCATAACAATACTTTTTACAATGACACCTTTTCAAGCCATCGATCAACCTCCTTAGTCGCCTCTTACGACTTGCCTGGAAGATCACAGTGTCACTATTCTTTACCTCCCTCATAATGAGGCCCCGGTAACACACGGCCATGATACACTATGTCATGGTTATTCAAAGGTTATCCGATGTAATTATTGTATGGTAATTCTAAGATTATCAAAGTAATTATTCTATGGCAATTCTAAGATTATCAAAAGTAATTATTCTATGGTAATTCTAAGATTATCAAAGGTAATTGGTCTATGATAATTCTAAGATTATCAAATGTAATTATTCTATGGCAATTCTAATATTATCAAATGTAATTATTCTATGGTAATTCTAAGATTTTCAAAGGTAATTATTCTGTGGTAATTCTAAGATTATCAAATGTAATTATTCTATGGTTATTCTAAGAATATCAAATGTAATTATTCTATGGTAATTCTAAGATTATCAAATGTAATTATTCTATTATAATTCTAAGATTATCAAATGTAATTATTCTATGGTAATTCTAAGATTATCAAATGTAATTATTCTATGGTAATTCTAAGATTATCAAATGTAATTATTCTATTATAATTCTAAGATTATCAAATGTAATTATTCTATGGTTATTCTAAGATTATCAAATGTAATTATTCTATGGTTATTCTAAGAATATCAAATGTAATTATTCTATGGTAATTCTAAGATTATCAAATGTAATTATTCTATTATAATTCTAAGATTATCAAATGTAATTATTCTATGGTAATTCTAAGATTATCAAATGTAATTATTCTATTATAATTCTAAGATTATCAAATGTAATTATTCTATTATAATTCTAAGAATATCAAATGTAATTATTCTATGGTAATTCTAAGATTATCAAATGTAATTATTCTATTATAATTCTAAGATTATCAAATGTAATTATTCTATGGTAATTCTAAGATTATCAAATGTAATTATTCTATGGTAATTCTAAGATTATCAAATGTAATTATTCTATTATAATTCTAAGATTATCAAATGTAATTATTCTATGGTTATTCTAAGAATATCAAATGTAATTATTCTATGGTAATTCTAAGATTATCAAATGTAATTATTCTATTATAATTCTAAGATTATCAAATGTAATTATTCTATGGTAATTCTAAGATTATCAAATGTAATTATTCTATTATAATTCTAAGATTATCAAATGTAATTATTCTATTATAATTCTAAGATTATCAAATGTAATTATTCTATGGTTATTCTAAGAATATCAAATGTAATTATTCTATGGTAATTCTAAGATTATCAAATGTAATTATTCTATTATAATTCTAAGATTATCAAATGTAATTATTCTATTATAATTCTAAGATTATCAAATGTAATTATTCTATTATAATTCTAAGATTATCAAATGTAATTATTCTATGGTAATACTAAGATTATCAAATGCAATTATTCTGTGGTAATTCTAAAATTATCTAATGTCATTATTCTATGAGAGACATGGGAGATCAATGAGCTTCTATTTGCAGACGATCAGCCACTAATATACAGAAAAAAAAAGACACGGAAGAACACATAAATAGACTCAACAGCACAGGCACAAAATACAACATGAAAATCAACATCAGCAAAACAAAAGAAATGAATATCGCAAAAGAGAAGCAAAACATGAACACAACGATAGAAAACAAACACTTAAAACAGGTAGAGAAATTATAATACCTAGGAAGTGTAGCGACAAACGATAATTCACAAACAGCAGCAGTAAACTAAAGATGCAAATCATTGATCAGCTATCACCACTATTGCCCAACAAGGATATAACTCTAGAGGCAAAACGGGCACTCTACAATGCAATCTTCATCCCAACGTTGTGCTACCAATGCCAGTCCTGGACTCTAGACTCAAGAACAATAAGAAAAATAACTTATACATGAAATGTGTTAGACGAATGACAGGAAACAGTCTGAGAGATAAGAACAGAAATGAAGAACTGAGGAAAAAAGCTATGAATAGCCACCGCCATAGAATATATAAAGAAACAACAAATAAAATAGTTTGACCACGTGGCTGGGCAGAATGATCAAAACACAACACAACGAGTCTTCAGTAAAGGTTGAGAGAACACCAGACCCAAGGGTCGACCACGAAAATGATGGATTGACGAAATATTAGAAAAACTTGGTATCATAATAACGGCAGATGCGAACAGAGTAGCAAAAGACTGTAAATTATATCTCCCCTCAACGCTGAAAAGCAAATGGGGAAGAAAGAAGAAGATTTGTTAATGGTTTTTCTGAGGTTATTCAATGCTATTTGATGATCGTATTATGCTAAGACCAAGAGACGTGATAATCGCATAATTTTCTCACTAAAATTACACACAGCGAAAATGTTCATGAGGATATGCCAACCACGTTTTGAATGAAAGACCCTAGAGCAACTGTGCAACAACTGCAAGAGTGTAGTAGGAGACTCTTTATACATAGCATCTCAGAAGGAGGCAATCTGATCATCAGAAAGGACCCTCCGTCGAGCAAGTGTTTCTGTCCTTTAGCTTCTTGACACTCTATGGGAGGCGAGCCCGCTTGGGTCATGACTCCCAGGCGTCGACCTCCTGTTGTATTGACTCTAAAGCTTACAGTATATAATTGGCACACAATAACTACACTTACTCTACACAACGCTTCAGTTCGAATCTACGGTCTCCACCAGCCTGGTATACTTGTCTTAGCTTGAACCCAGCACACTGATGTTCTATTCGTGGTGGCAGCAGTCTAAAATGGAATGTGATTGCAACGTCCTTTTATATAGACTCACGTACAAGCTGCTTTGTCATGGCGTTACTTCGGGGGAAAGGAGTTGATCAGAACTGATAATAGGTGATCAAGATAGGTCGGACAGGGAATTTCATTCCTTCGCAATGTCGGTATTGCAAACGGCCGGTGTAGCTCACCGACGGTCGATGATGTCATTTCTCTGATTTAATAATCAAACTGTAATACACACGGAAACGATTGAGCAGACAAACTAGCCAAGGCAAGATTAAGATTACCACAAAAGAACCATCTGGACAGTTACAAAGAGCCAAAATCCATCATCTAAGCCAGTTGCACGAAAAATCAAAACAAGAAAACCCAAGTTATATCTAGAGGGATGGATACCTCCAGCTATCAAGGATCAAGTCATCATACTTCGCCTACGCACCACTGGCAACAACAGAAGGATAAACCGCATGTTCATCAAAACTCAAAATTGGAACTACCAGGCAGTGCCACTGTACCAAAGATGACATGACAACAAAACACACTCTACAGACCTGAGGAGGTCAATGTGACCCGTGCCCACCTCCCTAGAAGAACAACTCAACGGGGCACCCGCCTCACAGAAACAGACAGCTACCTGCATAAGAGAGTCTGGAATCCTAGTCTGAATGAGCCATGATCGCAGCAAAAGAAAAGGAATAAAAGACTTTAAAGTATCAAGAATGAAGTAGTCCAAGTATCAAGAATGAAGTAGTCCAAGTATCAAGAATGAAATAGTCCAAGTATCAAGAAGGGAATAGTCCAAGTATCAAGAATGAAATAGTCCAAGTATCAAGAATGAAGTAGTCCAAGTATCAAGAATGAAATAGCCCAAGTATCAAGAAGGGAATAGCCCAAGTATCAAGAATGAAATAGTCCAAGTATCAAGAATGAAATAGTCCAAGTATCAAGAAGGGAATAGTCCAAGTATCAAGAATGAAATAGTCCAAGTATCAAGAATGAAATAGTCCAAGTATCAAGAATGAAAATAGTCCAAGTATCAAGAATGAAATAGTCCAAGTATCAAGAATGAAATAGTCCAAGTATCAAGAATGAAATAGTCCAAGTATCAAGAATGAAATAGTCCAAGTATCAAGAATGAAATAGTCCAAGTATCAAGAATGAAATAGTCCAAGTATCAAGAATGAAATAGTCCAAGTATAGTTTTGCCCAGTTACAAGCGAAGAGAAGAAACAAGGATGAGGTACTGTAACTGCTGCCACCTCCCAGATAGATCACACCATCTGCACAACTTCCTACCTATCACTTACGATCACGTTAACTCTCAAATATCACATTCTTTACACAACGTGCTAATTTACGAGTTATCATTCTTAATTATTTCTGCTGACAGAATTATCTCCCCTGATTAACCACCCGTTTTTGAATGGATCAGAAAAATACAAAAAAATGAAATATTGTTATAGCAAAAGCTGTACGTAGGTGACAATCAAATCAAAAGGAGAAAGTAAGTAAGTAAAGTACGACCCGTCACGCCAAGTGGCGTATAGGGAAATATGGTGTTAGTGAGCCTATATTTTACAGACCTTCAGCACATGATTTTTGGGGTAATGTGGTCGGTATTACGCCCGTGCTGCTTTACTTTCCCAGAAAAAAAATCCGGTACCCATTTATGACTGGGTGAACCCGGAAGCCGTCGGTGGGATCGGACCCTACCCCTTGTCCGTGGTAGTCCAGTTCACTAACCAACTGAGCTATCGCGGCTCCCTAAAAAATGAGAAAGGCCTTCGGCATAAAGGCATACAAACAGAAACAACAATATAAAAATAAAGTATAAACAACACAGAGAAATATAACGATTTACATAGAAATCTACATGGCAAAAATATGCTAGACTCGCAAATAAAAAAGGAAATTGCGTCACTTCCCTGTGGTCCTGAGCTTGGTCAGGCATCGACTGGCCTGAAATAGATTTGGCGGGCAAACATGGCGATCACAGGTGTGAACACACAGTAAAAGTGGAGGGTTCTAAAAATATGTGGAGATGGGTAGAAGATCCCAGAATCTACTAACACTGGAAACGTTTAAATTAATTGATTCCCAACAATTTAATTACAGGTTAACTCAGCCTTATATGGGTACATAAAGTTTTTTTTTTTTTTTTTTGGGGGGGGGGGGGAGGGGGAGGGGGAAGGAAGAGTAAAGCGACATAAGCTTAACATTGACCACTTAACACCAAAAACCTTGTGTCGGAATTCTGTAAAAACGATGGTCACTTCACCGTTTTCCTTATACAGCACGGGACGTGACGGGGTTTTTCACTTTTTTACCTTTTACATGGACCTGAAGCACATTCCTGGCCGATCACTTCCTGTACTTTTCCCCAATGCCCCATTTCTGTCTAATTTTAGCATCTTTATTTAATAAGATAACTTTACTTTATTTGTAATATTTGAACAAGGATTATCCCCCCCCCCCCCCAGTATGTTAAAGAGGCATACAAAATACACAGAGAACGTGAAATCTATTTGCTCTTTGTAATAAAGTATGCATTGGGGTATTTTTTTTATGCTGCGTCTTTTATTCTTGATTCGTTGATGTAAAATGTATATTTAATTAGGTAGCTGGTGATTTAAGTCCGGTCATGTAGGGTGATAGTATAAGATCTTGATGGATCAAAACTAAGTCTGAAATTGTTTGGCTCGGTTGAAGTTTGAAGGAATTCTCAATTAAAGATTTCTGAGATTGTTGAAGTGGATGATATACTTCTAATTAATTAGTGGAATAAACGTGTTGTGTGCAGTCACTTGTATTTCTACTAAGATTTCTGCGTTTTTTGTTTCATGTGTTATATTATTCCCATATGGTGATATCAATGTCAAATATCAATTATCGAGTAACCTTGTTGGTCGTTGGGGCCCATATATGACATTTTTACAATTTGTTTCCAATCGTCGGGATTTAGAGCAGCTCTCGGTGATACAACAAGTGTATGAAGCATCTGCTTGTGTTGTTGTGTGTGTGGCTTACACACTGGGAAGAGTCTACTGTGTCGTTGTGTGTGTGTGTGTGGCTTACACACTGGGAAGAGTCTACTGTGTCGTTGTGTGTGTGTGTGTGTGTGGCTTACACACTGGGAAGAGTCTACTGTGTCGTTGTGTGTGTGTGTGTGTGTGTGGCTTACACATGGGAAGAGTCTACTGTGTCGTGTGTGGTGTGTGTGTGTGGCTTACACACTGAAGAAAGTCCATCTCCTCCCAAGTGAAGGCGCTGCCGTTTAACACATCTGGTGTTTATCTGTTAAGCTTGGTGTCCCAAAAACAGTAAAAAAAAAAAAGTAAGAGGAAGCTAGTCACTACAGAGAAGAGATGTTTGAGACAAGTAAGTCACCACAAAGATGAGATGTTTGAGACAAGTAAGTCACCACAAAGATGAGATGTTTGAGACAAGTAAGTCACCACAAAGATGAGATGTTTGAGACAAGTAAGTCACCACAAAGATGAGATGTTTGAGACAAGTAAGTCACCACAAAGATGAGATGTTTGAGACAAGTAAGTCACCACAAAGATGAGATGTTTGAGACAAGTAAGTCACCACAAAGATGAGATGTTTGAGACAAGTAAGTCACCACAAAGATGAGATGTTTGAGACAAGTAAGTCACCACAAAGATGAGATGTTTGAGAAAAGTAAGTCACCACAAAGATGAGATGTTTGAGAAAAAGTTAGTCACCACAAAGATGAGATGTTTGAGACAAGTAAGTCACCACAAAGATGAGATGTTTGTGAAAAGTTAGTCACCTCAATGATGAGATGTTTGAGAAAAGTGGTTGGAGTGACCAGAGGAAGAGTTATTTTTAAAGCACTCGGAAAAAATGACAAATAATCAACAACAGAAAAAAAACAAAGAAAAATATATGGACCAAAGCAGGATCGAACCCGTACTCAGTGGCACAGCGCCTTGCCACGAAAAGCCAAACGCTAGGGAACACTGCTACTCAGCTAACTAACTAAGTAAAAAATTAGCTATTGTGGAAGTGTCTTTCACGCAGGTGTTCTCATGACTATAGCATAAGGCTGCGATCACAACTCGGAAATACATTGTGTATCTGTATTTTTCCTGTTAAGACAAGTATCTCCGGATAGGGTAGGGCTGAATACTTGCGTTGCAGACAAACATTTAGGAGGAAACAGCACGAATAGCAGTTTCCAGTGGTTTAGACCGGAGACAAACAATAATAAATGAATATTATTATAGAGGGGAATTTCCGCGGCGATAATCAGCGAATTAATTCAGAGGAAGAGGTATGTTTACTCGGAAAAAATAACAAATAAAAAACGAAGAACAATATATGGACCAAAGCAGGATCGAACCCGTACTCCTTGCCACGAAAAGCCAAACGCTAGGGAACACTGCCACTCAACTAACTAAAAAATTAGCTTCGCTGGCAATGCATTTTTGCGCAGCTGTTATTATTTAGGCTCGAACCCTTAGTTGATGTAACTTTGTATGTTCCAGTTCTCTTACCCGAAATGTGGTGCCCTAATGATGAGTTATCTGACATATCCACTCACTAACAATTGTGATTTTTAATTCGCTTTTTTAAAGACTTTACCCCCGAGTTGTTTCGCTTTTCTATAGATTTAGAGGCCTTCTAATGACAATTTGATAACCACCCACTAAAGTGCAAAAATATACTCAAGTGGACATTACTCTTTCGAACTGAACTATTTTACGGTGCTAAACTTGCCTTTACCTATATTCGTCTTTACGATTGCTTGTTGGGCAACGATATTTGTGACTTTTTATCAATGGGATAATGGAACAAAGACCATTTTAGATCCAATTTTGAAGTAAGGATATTTGTGACTTTTTATCAATGGGATGGATAATGGAACATTTTAAATCCGTCTTGAAGTAAGGATATTTGTAACTTGTTATCAAAGGGATAATGGAACAAAGAACATTTTAGATCCGTTTTGAAGTAAGGATATTTGTAACTTTTTATCAATGGGATGGATAATGGAACATTTTAAATCCGTCTTGAAGTAAGGATATTTGTAACTTGTTATCAAAGGGATAATGGAACGAAGAACATTTTAGATCCGTTTTGAAGTAAGGATATTTGTAACTTTTTATCAATGGGATGGATAATGGAACATTTTAAATTCGTCTTGAAGTAAGGATAATTGTAATAATTTTATCTGAGATTTTTAAAGTAAATGATAATTAATATATGTCTGTTGACATTACTTGCTAATGCAAGGATATTTTTAACGTTGCATATCAGGATAATAATTTAATAATAACAATAGCAATAATAATAAATGGAGTTTACCTGCAGCAACAGCAGCGAGTCGGTGGCAGAGTTATTTCGTCAGCTAGAGGATAAGAATGACACGGCTATGATCCCAGCTGTGGTTATGATGGTTAGCTTTTCAGTGGTCGGGCTGGTAGGCAACATTCTGGTGCTGGTGGTCTACTACAAGAAGGTGCGGCTGAACCCAACTAATGTTCTTATCATGACCATCGCCTGCTTTGATCTGGTGGCAAATGTTGGAGCTATTCCAAGTAAGTGGGAGGAGTTCGAATCTTTGAGTTTGCGGGGGAGGGGGTGGGGTGACGTGACGTAATTGCGCCACAAAGTGAGGGTACAATATTTGAGTCTCTGTGAGTTAATGTATGAACGTTTCTTTGTGAGTTATTTCAATTTGAAGATATCAAGTGTGAGTTAATGTATGAACCTTTCTTTGTAAGATACTCAAATTGAGGATATCAAGTGTGAGTTGATGTATGAACTTTTCTTCGTGAGTTATTTCAATTTGAAGATATCAAGTATGAGTTAATGTATGAACTTTTCTTCGTGAGATACTCCAGTTTGTGGACATCAAGTGTGAGTTAATGTATGAACTTTTCTTCGCGAGATACTCCGATTTGAAGATATCAAGTGTGAGTTAATGTATGAACGTTTCTTCGTGAGATACTCCAGTTTGTGGACATCAAGTGTGAGTTAATGTATGAAACTTTCTTCGTGAGATACTCCAATTTGAGGATATCAAGTGTGAGTTAATGTATGAACGTTTCTTCGTGAGATACTCCAGTTTGTGGACATCAAGTGTGAGTTAATGTTTGAACGTTCTTCGTGAGATACTCCAGTTTGTGGACATCAAGTGTGAGTTAATGTATGAACGTTTCTTCGTGAGATACTCCAGTTTGTGAACATCAAATGTGAGTTAATGTATGAACGTTTCTTCGTGAGATACTCCAGTTTGTGGACATCAAGTGTGAGTTAATGTATGAAACCTTCTTCGTGAGATACTCCAGTTTTTATAGCAACGCTCTCAGCGGCCAGCTCTTAAAAACAACCGTGACTTCTTTGAATGCACTTGAATGAACTTGACTAGATCATATCTTGTACCAGCACACTTGTACTGGATTTGATGGTGTCTGAACTGCCCTAACTGCCTTGATGAGTTGACGGGGACATCCCTTCACTGTATCGAGGCCAACGTGTCGTGACGACTTGCGTCGTGATGACCTGTTTTGTTTGATAAGTCGAGTCGACTTCGGCCTGTGCTCGATGGTTACTGCTCGGGACTGTCGACTCGTTGGAACTCTGCCATTGTGTGGTACCCTTGGCCGGGCGATCGCCTAACTTGGTACTCCACGCTGTTTCGTGTTACGCCCGTCGGTTATCTGCAGACTAGCGTGCTGGCCCCTTCCAGTGTTCGTTCTTCGCTAGGCACAGACAGTTACAGCTAACGCTAGAGAAAGCATTCACTGTACACCAGGTAAAAATAACACACCTGAGGTTTTATTCTCAAAAGTCCACCTCACACTACACGTTCACAATGACAATGGTATGTTAGCAGCCTCTCCCACATTGCCTGCTAACCTTGAGGCATCCCCCTGTGTTATCTACAACACCACAGAGGTATACTGCAGCACCCTCTCAAGCCACTCTGGTCTCGCCTACCTTCCTCTAATTAATAGTTGTTTAGGAATTCCTCCCCTAGCACCCTATAGCAGCCATATTGCTAATCACGAAGCTGACGATGTCGGTCTTGCTCAACCTCACCTCTACTGTTGTCTCCTGGAGCGTCGTACTGCGTATCGAGCTCTTCTTGGTTGCTGGGAACTCTGCGACTCTGGCTCACTCAGCGCCACTTACATTGCTCGGTGTTGCTCAGCGCCACTTACATTGCTTGGTGTTGCTCAGCGCCACTTACATTGCTCGGTGTTGCTCAGCGCCACTTACATTGCTTGGTGTTGCTCAGCGCCACTTACATTGCTTGGTGTTGCTCAGCGCACTTACATTGCTCGGTGTTGCTCAGCGCCACTTACATGCTCGGTGTCGCTGCCTGCACACCCCACTGTAACGTCATGCTCCTACACAAAATCTGACTTCTTGAACTTCTCTCCCCTACTGTCACTTGAATGGTCGTAGCTGCTAAACTGCACCACTACCTTCTAACTCTCTGCTCCTAATGAGGCCTAACTTGGTGAGACTAACTCACCTAACCCATTTCTTTAGCCTTATATATCTTCTCTCTATATCTAACCATTTAGTATTGCTACTGTCCCTTCTACCTCCAACAGAAACGCCTTGCTCCGACAACGCCACAGTGATGACTAACCCTGAATCTTCAGTCTGCACTTCTGACGTCACCTTCATTCAGCGGTAGGGCTGGTGCAACATTCTGGTGCTGGTGGTCTACTACAAAAAGGTGCGGCTCACCCCAACTAATGTTCTTACACGACGCCGAAACCTAGCTCTCTCATTGGCTGGTTAAAATGGTCATATGACTGTAACCTTGAACTTGTCCTCTGGACAAGTCTTGAACGTCCAATCGTATGCAAGGCTTTAACCTAACCACCTTGATTATTCTATGTGAAACTTCCCTAGAAGATCTTCAAAGCTATAATCATTCTAGGCTGCAACTAAACCTATTTAAATATTCTGGATGACCCCTCTCTAGACGTTCTTCGAATATTCTAATTTATGTTGGGGTTCGGCCCATTTTCTTGTTATTTATTTTATTTTATTTTATATTAAATGCTTCATTATATAGGACTAATTTTATTTACTTATATGTCTGTGTTGTTTGTTTTTCCTGATGAAGACCTATTGAACCGAAACTTCGTTCAAATGTATGTCGTCCACTAATCACGTACAGCTTTAATCATATTAATTTTTCTATTTTTGTGTTTATGTCTCTTTCTCCTCCAAATTCTTATTGACCGTGTTTTGTGGTGTGAACACATTTCCTCTCCACCTCACTACAAGACCACGGTGGACACTGTTTCCTTTTATGAAACATTTGCAAAACGAAAGTAAAGACATTGACAACAAAGATTAGTAACGAATAATGGTGTATTTGTGTCTAAATCCTCATTCTTATTCTTCTTTCCTTCCTCATTTGCCTTTCAGCGTCGAGGGGAGATATAATTTGCGGTCTTTTGCTCTTCTGTTAGCCTCTGCTGCTGTTATGTTTCCTAGTGCTTCTAATATTCCATCGACCCATCTTTTTCGTTATCGACCCTTGGGTCTGGTGTTCTTACAACGTTTGTTGAAGGCTCGTTGTGTTAGGTTTTTGTTCTTTCTGCCTTGTTACGTGGCCAAACCATTTTATCTGTTGTTTCCTTATATATTCTATGGCGCGGGGGTGGGGGGGGGGGCTATTCCTAGTTCCTATTAGTAATAAGAGAACTTCCCATATATTGTGGATTGGCGGCGGGAACAATTGAAGGTTATGCATGAAAAGTGTTCCTTGTTGCAGTTTCCTCATATTCCAAGTCCGGCTTGTTGCAGGAGCTACTGAGTTAAGTGCTCTGTGCACACCGTGAGCTGTGTGTCTCATCCGTTTTGATCATGTTTCGATATTCCAATTGTTTACGATGAATGATGATATCGTATGACAGGGAACAGTTGGCTGTGTTCACTTTCTGCACGGTTTCGCCTTATGTCTTTTGGCGTGTGCTGAGACTGCTACGTTGGTGACTACAGTTACCTTTCTTTGTTTGGGAGATGAGACAGTAATTCGGATGATTACGCTGGCACGGACGGTTGAGCAATTATGGATTTTAATTCGTTTGCAGTGATATCGGGGCCTTCCATAACCAAATAACCAAATCCTCTGTTTTTTCGGAACCCCATTTGAGAATCGCTTAACTGTAGTTCTATTATTGGTCTCAGCCTTTTTTCCAAGATTTTGGCGTATAGCTTTCCTACATGGCTGAGAAGAGATATACCTCTATATTGATTGCAGTCTTTTTTACTACCTTTCTTTTTCCATATTGGTATGATGATTGCCTTTTGCCAGTTTTCTGGGGCTTGTTGTTGGTGCCATGCTGCATTAAATATTCTGTGCAGTCATTACACTCCTGTTTCTCCTTCTGCTGCTATTATTTCTATTGGTATGCTATCTATCCCCGTGCTTTATTTCTTGGTGCATATTTGATTACTTCTTCGATTTCCTCTTTCATGATGTTGGGTTCAGTATTTGGGAGTTCTAGCGTGGTTTTTGTTGTCTTATTGGTAGTTGTTATGTTTAACAGGTCCTCAAAATATTCTTTCCATCTCTGTTGCATACATTGGTTATTTGATATTGGTTGTCCGTCTTTGTCATTTATCAGCTCAGTAGGATCATGGTTTTCTTTTCTCGCTCTTGTGGCTTTTACTGCTTTGTAGAAATCTCTTGTGTCTGTCTTGAAGTCCCTGCTCATGTTTTGTCCGAATTCTGTCCAATTCTTTTGCTTAGCTTCTTTGATCAACATTTTAACTCTTTTTCGAACTAAGGCATATTTTTCTTATGTTTCTTGGTTCTTGTTCTCCCTCCAATTTTTAAACAGTTTCTTCTTTTCTTAATTGCTTCTTTGATTGTTTCGCTCCACCACGGGGTGCTCTCTTTCCCTTCTCTTGTTCTTAGCTTCGTTCCACAAACTGTTTTAGAGATGTTGGTTACTGTTTCCTTAAATTGTTTCCACTCTTCTTCTACTGTGCATACTTCGTTAGGGAGTTTCTTGAATTCCTCTGTTAGTTTTTCTTCTAGGGTTTTCCTTGTTTCTTGATATTTTAATTGTTTTATTTTTATTGTCTGTTCTTTTCGCTTCTTTTGTTTGTTTTCGTATATTCTCTTTATTTTGGCTGTCTTAGTGTGATCATAACCATCTTGTGATCCGTGTCGTCTGTAATATTTGGGATTCCTCGACCGTCGGTTACTCTTTTCTTATTCTGTTGTCTTGTTAGTATAAAACCTATCTGGCTTCTGCATGTTGTGTCATTCCATTTGTACTAGGTGTATACTTGCGACTCTCTGTGTTTGAAGAATGTGTTGGTGATAAATAAATCATTTTGATTGCATAGATCCAGCAGTCTGCTTCCATTTTCGTTTTTTTCAGTTGTTTTATCGCCAAAGGGTCCTAAGATGTCACTGTTCTCACTGTTGCGTTTCCCAAGCCTTCCATTAAAATCTCCCATCACTAACATGTCGTCGCTTTCGTCAATCTTGTTAATGATTTCATTCAGTGTGTCGTAGAATTCTTCGCTGTCTTTTTCATTGTTGTTGCATGGGGCATAGATTTGAATGTAATTTGTTTTTCGATCGTCTTCTAGTAGTTTAATTGTGATAATTCTTTCTGAATGGTATTTTATTTCTAGAATTCTTTGCGTGTGCTGGATCGATGATAAAACCTACTCCATGTGTTGCTCTTTCTGTGTTGTCGACTCCTGAGAATATTTCGTGTAGTTCATGTGTGTTTTCTTTATCTGTTGTCCTTTTACTCTGGTGTCCGCTAATCCTAGTATTTTAATTTTCCTTTTTGTCATTTCTTCTATAAGTTCGATTTCTTTATTTTTTATCCCGCATATGTTTATCGTTGCTACTTTGATCTCCATCTTCTATGTATTTCTCTGAGCATAAAACATTGATCCCTTACCGACCTGCTGAGTCAGTCGTAAGTTCAGGGCTTAACTTAAGAAAAACACACGATGGGGGTTTAGCCCGACTGATGTTTCCCCCCCACCTGTGTTTGATCGCTAAGGTCTCACATGCGATCTTTTACGATCTAAATATAAAACTTTATCTGGTTACATTTAAAAAGTTCTTATCCTCCTCCTTGGTAGAAAACTTTACTCAACTTTTCGAAAATTATAATCCGTTGGAAACACAATATTTAATCACTTTATTCGCACAATTTATACTCCGAATATAAAACACCCGCCATCTTGTCGCCATCTTGAAAACTTTTCCTCTTATTGGCTAAACATAAACTTTATGGTCTTCTTCTTCTCCTTTTTCTAACCTTCAGATCCCGTGGAGCATAGGTTTTCAACAAACACTTTCCAAGCCATTCTGTTTCTTGCCATTCTTTTAAGATCATTCCATGTCTTCACCACCATCTTCATCTCTGCTTCTATATGTTTAATCAAAGAATTCCTTGGTCTTCCTCTTTGTCTTTTTCCCTGGGGATTCCTTAAAAAGGCCTGTTGTGTAATATTCTCAGTTAGCTTCCACAGTGTGTGTCCTATCTAGCGCCATTGTCTTCACTGTGTCTCTTTATCCACTTGTGTTTGACTGGTACATTCACACTTTATACCTACAGGTGAAATATACATTATTATGGACTCATGGACCTTCAGCCAGCCTGGGGTGTGCAAGTGTGAAGTCTTCCTTGCTTCATTCACCACTGTTGGTGGCGCCATCTCCCTGTGTGTTGTTGCTGCCATCAGGTTTGTGTTATCTTCTTGATGTTCATAATACATGGCCATTTATATTTCTTTTAACATCACGGTGAATTTTATTTATTTCATCTTGCAAGTGCTATTTTTGTTTTATATTTCATCTTGGTCCATTGTTTTAGTTTTCCCTGTGCTATATTTATCTATTATTTCATGACCTATATAAATGTAACTTCCATGTGCTATATAAATGTAATCTTCCAGTTGCTATATAAATATAATCTCCCATGTCCTATATTAATGTAACTTCCATGTGCTAAATAAATGCGACTTCCATGTGCTAGATTAATGTAATGTTTCATGTGCTATATTAAAGACACACAATTAACTAAAGGAAATTATAGACATGATAGTGAAAGAAAACAACAAGAAAGGTATGAATAGTAAGAAAGCAGAGATGACTGTCACACAGAAGAAATAACCATCACCATCATACAACATCAAAATAAGCGGGACAAATCTGAAACAAGTGCAGCGTGTCAAATATTTAGGCACAATAAGATGCACCACGGAGATAAAAATCAGAATAGCTCATGCCAAAGTAGTATTTAAAAAAAAACTAAAAACACTATGTGCAGCAAATCTATGTCAATAAAAGTGAGAAAGAGAGAGTCATCGGTGCTATCTGAAACAGATTCTGACCTATGGAAGCGAATCATAGACAGTAGGCAAGCAAATGAAAAGACGATTAGAAGCCACAGAGACTGGATATCTCAGAAGAATGTTGAGATTTCCTGGACAGCTAAAAGCCCCAACAAAGCGATGAACATCTTAAAGAGGCCAACACAAAAAGGGAGCAACTAAAAAAACATCAGGAAAAAAAATCAACAATTTTCGGGTACAATATGAGATGAGATACAACTTTGAGTTTTATGCTATAGCTGTACCCATGATGAAGTAGACAACAGCAGTAGCAATTGTTTGGAATGGACATGCACAAATTATCGCTGTTAGAAGAAGATCAAGGGGTACTAACCTGAGACTGACTTTCCCCTAAATTCGAGGTCACAGGACAAGAAACCAACACTTAATAACAGTTTAAAATGGAGGCGGTGACAGGCAAGGAATAAGAGTAAAATAGCACTCTTGATATACATGACTGGGAGTTATTCTGAAATTCAAAGGGGTAATTAAAAGTCAAGATGGCGTTTTGTTGTTCACATTTTGTCACAAAATTTAAACAGAGCTGAACTTCGTTTTTCGCCATTGGCTGAAGGGACAACGGCTACTCACTCAGCAGATAAATTATGCAAATGAGACGCGAGTATTTTATCGAATATTTTAGCTATAATTAGACAGAGAGAGAACGAGATACAAGATACAGGATTAATTTTAAAAAAGATATAACTTTAAAATAGTTCATCATCATCATCAAGTACCGGGTCTGCTGGCGTAGGTGATCATGTCTCTCCACAACTTTCGATCTCGACAGGTATTTATCATTTCTGTTGTTGATCTTGTGCCAAAGCCATTCTCTTATGCTGTCTGTTATTTTTGCTCTTTGCTTCCCTCTATCTCTTCGTCCCTCAATTTTTCCAGTTGTTACAAAATATTCCAGTTGTTCTCTTCTCATTACATGGCCAAAAAATGATGATTGTTTCTTCTTAATATTTGAAAATTATCTCTCTTTTTTGCTTTGACCTCTCTCAGAACATTTTCATTACTCTTCTTAACTGTCCATGGTATTCTCAACATTCTTCTGTAAAATCACATTTCTACAGACTCCAGTGATTTTCTTGTCTGTTGTCCTATTTGTCCATGATACACATCCATATGTTAAGACTGGCTCTACATAATATTTAAGAACTCTTTTTCTTGTTCATATTGTCAAAAATAGATTGCATAGTATCTTCCTCATTTTTTTTGGAAAGCCGCTTTTGCCTGAGCCATTCTGCATCTCACCATTTTTGTACATCTTCCGTCTGAGGTTAACAAAGTTCCCAAATATTTAAATTCATTTACCTGTTTCAATATTGTTCCACTTGTCTTTAATTTGCACTGAGGTGATGTCTTTGTCTTTGTTGTTACCATTATTTCTGTCTTTTTGAAATTAAGGCTGAGTCCTTTATTTTTGCATTCTTTCACTATAATGTCCAACATTTCTTGTAACTCATTTTTACTCTTAGCGATTAAGACTGTATCATCAGCATACCTTAGATTATTTATACATTAAAATAGTTACAGGCAGAAAAATTATGAACAGAACTGTCAGAACGAGGTCACAAACAACCGTCGATGACAAGCCTTTTTTTTGAGACCGACATAATTAACGGCACTAATAATGTTTATAAGCTTTATATACATGTATTATATAATATATATAATATAATATATTATATATGGCCTTTGACGTCTTCACAGGCGGTTAGTAGCAAGCAATCATAATAATTCAGTACTTCGGTAAAATATTAGTGTCTTATGCTGGGTGCTTCTTTGGTGAGCAGCTTCTCTCGTGGCTGAATCTGCCAATACTGGGCAAACATATCAATCCGTAGAACGAACAAGATGTATTTGTGTTGCCTGGCCTTCGTCTCCTTTATCATACGCATTTTGTCTTCTGAATTTGATATCAGCATTGCCTCGAAATTTGCTGTGCCAATTTTAATTTTGTTCCCCATGTGCTACTATCTGCAGTCAGATTTCCCCAATTTCTTTCACTGAAAGAGAATTCCCCCAAAGAAAACCCCCAATGATCCTTGTATCTCAGCACTGGTCTGTCCAATGGATTCTCTCCGTCCATATGTTCGCCATACAATTTTTGTTTGGGAATACGAGAGTCCAAGGGTGTAAAATATTAATGTTCTTACGCCACAAAGGTAAACAAATTTGTAAGATAGATTTTCTTCTAACCAATGAATGCATAATAGAATTGCATACCTGTAATAGCACAAATTAGCAAATGAACTAAAGTTTCACTTTCAAACAGCTGTGAAAGCACTGGATCAAAATTCCCATAAATTCTAGAACGCATTTTTTTCTACAATTAATTTCACGAATCTTGTCTTTAGAATATCAAAATTGACTTGTTGTCAGCGGCCTGTATTTAATTCAATTTAATTTGAAAACGCAATAGTCCTTATCCCATATAAATCTCTTGATTAACATCATATACCCATCGCACTATTTAATAATATAATAAGTCCGATATACTCTTAACCCTCTTAAAATCAAAATCTTCAAAATTGTTTATTTCACCTGCACAGGTACCGCAAGGTGTGTCGACCGTACGGCTTGCAGTTCACGATCAAACACGCTATTATTACCAGCATCTTCGCTGGGCTCGCCTCCTCCATCATCTCAGTTCCCTACATCATCCTCTTCGGCATCAGGACCAGACAGACCCCCTGCCCGAGCATCCAAGGACACGAATGCTTTGTCTCTGACGTATACACATCCACAATCTGGCCGCTCCTCAATCTCATACTCTTCTTCATTCTATACATAGCCCTCAGCGTGTCCATGATTGTCTTGTACAGATTCATTGGCGTCACCGCATATAAACATAGCAAGCGTCATGGAGTCTCTGGAGAAGTTACAGCAACACAGAAAAATATAAATTCCTCTCCCAAAGCATTGCATCCACAGAATAATCCGATCGTGTCTATGGGAAGACAAGACAGACCTTCGTATGAGAGCTTGACCAGGAGAGCCAAGTCAGGAAGTTACTTTCCAGCGAATGTTGACACTCTTGACTGTTGTAGCGAGACCCAGGAAAAAGAGAATCCACTGGAAGAAACGCCATCGTCGTTAAACATAAAGAACTGCATTATTTCATCAGATACAGCAACCGAGGACAAAACAAGGGAAATAACAAACACAGACTTTGTGGATACGGCAAATACAGGAGGACCAGATAACGTGCAGGCTGCAGAAAACGACAGTCAGACACGAGACCGAAGTCGTTCAAGATATCATGATTTGACTGAACAAACGAATAAAGACTTGGAAATATCCTCACAGGACTGCCACCTGAAGGACACTTCCAGAAACAACAAAGCAACAACAAAGTCACAGGCCCCAGCAAAGAAGTTCGCGAAACGTCGACCATTAGGCAGGATGACGGCCATGTTGATTATCATCAGCGCCATCTTTGTTTTGGGTTATCTCCCATTCTTGGCCTTGACCCTTGTGAAGACCATGCTCCGGAGTGGCATGCCAGTCTCAACATGGAGGAGTTTAGTGTTTTCAACTTCTTCTACAGGTTGTACTTCCTGAACAGCGCGGTGAATCCCATCGTCTACAGTTTTTGTGATCTCAACTTTAGGAAGGAATGCATCAAGCTTCTGACCTGCAGGTCTAGGTAGATGCATGTGTGTGTGTGTATGACAGAATGATTGTATGTGTGCGACATGGGGGAAAAAAACACAAATAATCAACAACAGAAAACAGCAAAGAAAAATAAACAGCCCGAAGCAGGATTGAACCCATACTCCTCGACACAGCGCCTTGCCATGAGAAACAAGCGCTAGAGCACACGACCAACTAAGCAACGTCAAATAGCTTCTATCATTGGCGACGTCTTTCATGCATGTGTACCCATGACTATAGCAGAGGGTTACGATCCCAACTCGGGAATAAACTGTATATCTGTATTTTCCTATTAAGACATGTTTCCCCTGGATATGGTAGGGCTGAATACTTGCGTTGTAGACAAACAGTTATAGGAGGAAACATCACGAATAGTAGTTTCCAGTGGTTTAGACTGGAGACAAATAATAATAAATGAATATTATTATAGAGTGAAACTTCCGAGGTGGTAGATCAGCGAATCAATTCAGGGGAAGAGGTATGTTTACAGCACTCGGAAAAAAATTCACGAATATTCAACAATAAAAAAAAACAAATAACAATTGTTTGTTGCTACCATTACCTCTATTTATTTTGTTTTATTTTTTGCTTTTGAGGTAGAGTCTTTTATATTCGCTTTCATTTACTTTAATATCTAACATTAAACTAATAATAGTAAACATATGTTTTTGTTGCTGCGTGCTTTTTGACAATGTCTTCAATGTGTAAATAAGCGAAATCTATATCAATTGTACATACTAAGATATAATGTTCGCTGATGGAAGGGAAATATGAAAATATAATTGGTTTCTGTGAGCTTAGATATAACACGGTGGTTTCAAGACTTGTAACTTCCGCGTACTGGATGTTTATGCTTGCTAGTGACATTTTCCCAATTTTTTCACAAACACACACACACCTATAGTTCATTCACAAATTTGTGTGCACAGAGTTGATCAATTATCTCAGAAACTGTTTGATGAATTTATGTAATTCTTTTTCATGAAATCTTATTTTTTCACCGACCTTCAGATTTTATAACATTTAAGTACAAAGGTAGTCTGAATTTCGCACAAATTATTTGTTGTTATATAATTTTAAGAAAATATCAAACTGCGTGCTCTAAACAATAGATTTTACTGTAAATTATGTTAATTTTCTAACAAATGCCAAAAGTGTATCCGTATTACATTGAATAGTAATATAACTGACCCATTTTAGATTCCTTGCAAAAGTGCATGTACAATAGCACAGTTACCTTTTGTATAGTGATGAATTTACACTTTAAACTCTTCATGGTTTAAAAATCAAGTAGTCACTTCACAACAGCTTACAAATTATCACACATACAGGAATATTCATTAATAATACATATTTTGTCAAAATATACCTCTGAGGAAATTTAACAAGTAACCGGAAATGAAATTACCAAAAAAAACCTCGGAGTGGAGAGGGGTCTTACGAGTTAAGAGTGCTAAACGGTGCTAAGATTGTGTGGTGTGCACGTGAAATTTGCCTTTTAATTGGTGAGTTGATTACAACAAATGTGGGTATTGTAAAATCCTAAAATTAGGACAAGCAAGAAAATCATATTTTTATATACCTCAAATAAGCAAAAATCTTTCCTAAATGCGTGTCAAGTAGGACAGCAAATCAGACTGAAGGTCGGTGAAAAAAATAAGATTTCACGAAAAAAAGAATTACAGAAATTCATTAAACAGTTTCCGAGATAATTGATCAACTCTGTGGGCACGAATTTCTAAACGAACGATAATCATTTCACGTCGCCATCATCATGTGCAACACCAGTCGTCGTAAAGACGATCAGGTCCTTCTATAATCTTCTATCCACAGCACATCGCATACATTCTGCTGTTGACTATTTTAAGGGCCATGACACCAGGCCATCTAGTATCTGCTCTCTTTGTCGTCCGCGATCTCTCTTTCCCTGTATTTTGCCAGTTGTAACCAAGTATTCCAACTACCCTTTTCTCATGATGTAAGCGTCAAATGTCGAGTGTTTCTTTCTGATGTTTTATAGAAGCTTCCTTTTTTGTTGCCCTCTTTATGAATTTCCTCCTTGGTCTTTTTTTAGCTGTTCATGAAACTTTCAACATTCTTCTTCATTTTTATTATGCAAGGTCTCTTAAGGATTTTTCAAGCATTTTGTTTCGAATGAATCAATTTTCTTCCGTCCTGTTTGAAAGATTTTCTATTGTTCACATCTATATGTTGTATATGAAAATTGCTCTCGGAAAGATAGACACTTACCACTTATGTCCAATATTATCATTGTAATTTACTTACATTCACGGATTTGAGTAAGAGATCTTCCCTCGCTTTAATCAATTTATTTATAAAACACATTTTTCCCCACTACCTCAAAGACATATAAATACACGAAGAATACACATCCTATTTGCATTGCGTGTCAGGGATTTTATTCTGGTTGCATATTCAGCGCTTTTACTGAATCAAAGAAACATTCATAACTGGAAGTTGCCATTGCTGTTCTGTTAGTTAGGGCGGAGGTGTATGTCTCTGGTTCAGAATTAAACAAGTGGCTGGTCTGCTAGTTGGGTGGCTGGTCTGTCTAGTTGGTTTGTTGGGTGGCTGGTCTGTCTAGTTGGTTTGTGGGGGCTGGTCTGTCTAGAGGGAAGTCAACAGCCTCTAGAAAAAAAGTCTCGTTTTCGATTCCTGCCACCGACGTTGGAAAATTAAGTTTCAAAAATGGATCGGAAGTTTTGTCGCTGTTGTGACCTCTCCTGGCACTGGCGTAGTGAGATTCGATGTCTAGTAATCGAGGGTAATGGGATTTGATGTCTAGTCTTCTAGGGTAATGGAGATTCGATTTCTAGTCTTCTAGGGTAATGAGATTCTATGTCTAATCCTCTAGAGAAATGAGATTCGAAGACTAGTTCTCTAGTGTAATGAGATTCTATGTCTAATCCTCTAGGGTAATGAGATTCGAAGACTAGTCCTCTAGGGTAATGAGATTCGATGACTATTCCTCTAGCGTAATGAGATTCGATGACTATTCCTCTAGCGTAATGAGATTCGATGACTATTCCTCTAGGGTAATGAGATTCGATGTCTATTCCTCTATGTAAAAAAATGAAAAAAAAGAGGTTATGTGTGCATTCTGAAAATTATTTTACAAGGCACAGTGTCAGACATAAAAAAGACAAAGAAAACATAAAGAAGATGTGGAAAGATATCATGGAAGGGATCAGATTAACGTCCATGACATCTCAAGAATGAAACCTATAATTGGTGAAGTTTGACTGAAATTGGTTAAAGACTTTATCAAGAGTGTTCCAATAACGGCGAGACACGCGATGATGATTTATAATATTATGGTATTGCACTTTTAATTATAATGTAGACATAACAATTACCATAACAATCGAATTAGTTAAAATAATGATAAATGTTTGTTCTCTAACTACTGTAGAGAACTGGACAATGAATAATTCCTTTAGCGGGTCCTACCAAACAATCATTGTGATAACAGTTAACAGGAAATACATAAATGTGATTTCATTTGAATAAGGATATCAAAAGCAAGAGGAGCTTTCATTGCACTGGGAAACATATGGAAATCAAAAGAAAAATTATGTTAAATATAAAAATAAAAATTGTCAACTCAAGTGTTAAGTCGGTCCTATTATATTGTTGTGAAACTCGGAGAACAACCAAATTGACAACCACGTAGGTACAGACTTTCATTAATGGATGCTCGCGCAGAATAAAAGGATGGAAATGGCAGGACAAAATCACTAACATAGAATTATGGAAATGTACCAGTCAAATACCAGTGGATAAAGAGATACAGCGAAGATATTGGCGCTGGATAGGACACACACTACGGAAGCCAACTGAGAGTATTACACAACAGGCCTTTTCTGGCATCCTCAGGGGTAAAGACAAGGAGGAAGACCAAGGAATTCTTGAAGAAGACAGATAGAAGCAGAGTTGAAGATGATGGGGAAGACATGGAATGATCTTAAAAGAATGGCAAGAAACAGAACGACTTGGAAAGTGTTTGTTTTGAAGACTTATGCTCCACAGTTAGCTGAAAGGTAAAAGAGGAAGAAGACATACAATGTGAGGTACATACAAAGCCTATTAAATGCGCTAGCGTATAAATCAAAAAATGACAAAGAAATAAAATACGTAAATGCTAAATAATAAAACGAAAATGTCATTTACTGTAACTCAGTGTGAAAGCTGGAAAACGACAAAGAAAATGAGGGAAAGAAAAATTCAACGCATTTGAGGACAAAATGAAATGCCACGAAAGATACTTTACATTAAATGGAATAAATTCAAAACTAATGCTGAAATAAGAGAAATGGTCATGCAACCATTAATCTCGTCTATCATTAAGAAAATAAGATGGACATATGTCGAGCATGTAGTCAACATTGCGGTAAAAGGTCGGATAAGAAACGAGTAGAGAATTACTAGGCAGGTTCCCAAATGTGAAACAACAGGTCTCAGAAAAAGAGGACGACATCAAGAAATATTGAAAAAGAACTGTAACAAAAGCGGCAATATTGACACACTCTCTGTAATGGAAAAACACGCCCAAGAATAGAATAGAAGAGACAATTGGCGGAAGACTTATGAACCCCATGTGCCGTCTAATTGTACTGGAATGATCAAGAATAAAAAAAATCAAGAAGTAAATATTGATGATTTCGCTAAATCACTAAATAGACGATGAGGAACATCAATATATTACTGGAAGTATCTAACAAATAAATAGTCTTAACATATGGATGCGAGTCATGGACAATTGGACAACAGACAAGAAAATCACTGGAGTCTGTAGAAATGTGGTTTTACAGAAGAATGTTGAGAATACAATGGACAGCTAAGAAGAGTAATGAAGAGGTTCTGAGAGAGGTCAAGGCAAAATGAGAGCTAATGTCCAAATGTTAGGAAAAGACAATCATAATTTTTTGGTCATGTAATGAGAAGGGAACAGCTGGAATATATTGTAACAACAGGGAAAATTGAGGGATGAAGAGATAGTGGGAAGGAAAGAGAAAAAATAACAGACAGCTTAAGAGAATGGCTTGGCAGAAGGTCAACAACAGAAATGATAAATAGCTGACGAGATCAAAAGTTGTGGAGAGACATGATCACCTACGCCAGCAGGCCGGTACTTGATGATGAAGATGATCTAAGACATTTCTTTTTGCTTTCTTTTGTTTCCAGATTTGTTTGTTTCCAGATTTGTTTGTTTCCAGATTTGTTTGTTTCCAGATTTGTTTGTTCCCAGATTTGTTTGTTTCCAGATTTGTTTGTTCCCAGATTGTTTGTTTCCAGATTTGTTTGTTTCCAGATTTGTTTGTTTCCAGATTTGTTTGTTCCCAGATTTGTTTGTTTCCAGATGTTTGTTTCCAGATTTGTTTGTTCCCAGATTTGTTTGTTTCCAGATTTGTTTGTTCCCAGATTTGTTTGTTTCCAGATTTGTTTGTTCCCAGGTTTGTTTGTTTCCAGATTTGTTTGTTTCCAGATTTGTTTGTTCCCAGATTTGTTTGTTCCCAGATTTGTTTGTTCCCAGATTTGTTTGTTCCCAGATTTGTTTGTTCCCAGATTTGTTTGTTCCCAGATTTGTTTGTTTCCAGATTTGTTTGTTTCCAGATTTGTTTGTTTCCAGATTTCTTTGTTTCCAGATTTGTTTGTTTCCAGATTTGTTTGTTCCCAGATTTGTTTGTTCCCAAATTTGTTTGTTCCCAGATTTGTTTGTTCCCAGATTTGTTGTTTCCAGATTTGTTTGTTTCCAGATTTGTTTGTTTCCAGATTTGTTTGTTTCCAGATTTGTTTGTTCCCAGAACGTGCTATATTTACATAGTTGCTATTTTGTATTTGCAATCAAGTACAAGCTGATTGTAGAGAACCAGTTTCATTATAATGATGCCATGCAAATATAGACTTAAGCTTTAACATACAATTAAATATCACAGTTGAGAGAACACATCTGGAGACAGTCCAGAGCTACAACTACCTGGGACATACTATAACCAGTGATGGAAAATACAAAACTGAAATAAACAAAAGAATAGGTATGGCAAAAAGTAATTTCAATGCCATGAAAAATTTACTAAGAACAAAACAAATATCAGCAGGGCTGAAACTAAGAATGGCAAAATGTTACGTCTTCTCAATATTCCTGTATGGTGCAGAAACATGGACATTAAACAAGAAAACAGAACAGAAAATTGAAGGTTTTGAAATGTGGATTTATTGAAGAATAGGTAGAATTGGATGGAAAGAAAAGATAACAAACGATAAAGTTTTAAAACAACTGAAAATAAAAAGAGAACTACTAAATACAATTAAGACAAGACAAATGACATTTTTGGGCATGTTAAAACACACAACAGCCTACTAAAAGTAATATTGGGAGGAAAAATACAAGGTAAACGAGGCAGAGGCAGACCAAGACTAACATGGACATCAAAAGATGGACAAGTCAATCTATGTCAGCCTGCACCATCAAAGCAAGAAACAGATTAGAATGGCGATCCATGGTAGCCAACCTACGTTGCGGAGAAGGCACACGATGATGATGATGATGAATTGAATTGAACCAAAGAAGGAAAACATCTCTAAATTAATAACCGGAAACAGACAGTACGATCTGAATAGGAAACAACAAATTAATTCCTAGAAACGATGTTAACTTCAGGGGGTAGAAATAGAGGTGAACTACACGATAGATGGGTATTATGTGGCGTCTGCAGTGTTAAGGGGAAGTATGTCTTGAGTGATATGTGGAGTATGTCTTGAGTGTTATGTGGAGTCTTGAGTGTTAAGGGGAAGTATGTCTTGAGTGATATGGGGAGTATGTCTTGAGTGTTATGTGAAGTCTTGAGTGTTAAGGGAAGTATGTCTTGAGTGTTATGTGGAGTATGTCTTGAGTGTTATGTGGAGTCTTGTGTGTTAAGGGGAAGTATGTCTTGAGTGTTATGTGGAGTCTTGTGTGTTAAGGGGAAGTATGTCTTGAGTGTTATGTGGAGTATGTCTTGAGTGTTATGTGGAGTATGTCTTGAGTGTTATGTGGAGTATGTCTTGACTTTTGTGTGGAGTATGTCTTGAGTGTTATGTGGAGTATGTCTTGAGTGTTATGTGGAGTATGTCTTGAGTGTTATGTGGAGTATGTCTTGAGTATTATGAGGAGTCTTGAGTGTTAAGGGGAAGTATGTCTTGATTTTTATTTGGAGTATGTCTTGAGTGTTATGTGGAGTATGTCTTGAGTGTTATGTGGAGTCAGTCTTGAGTCTTATATGGAGTCATTCTTGAGTATTATGTAGAGCCAATATTGAGTGCTATGTGAAGTCAGTCTTGATTGTTATGTGGAGTCAGTCTTGAGTTTTATGTGGAGTCAGTCTTGAGTTTTATGTGGAGTCAGTCTTGAGTTTTATGTGGAGTCAGTCTTGAGTGTTATATGGAGTCAGTCTTGAGTTTTATGTGGAGTCCAGTCTTCACATATAGAATTGTTGTAGTGAAACATGGACAATTGTCCAACAGACAAGAAAATCGCGAGAAGATACAGAAATATTGATTATCATCAGCGCCATCTTTATTTTAGGATTTCTCCCATACTTGGCCTTGACCTTTATGATCACCAGCATCCAAACGAATTATGTCAGGCTCAATTTGGCAGGCTTGATAGTTGTAAACATGATCTACAGGTTCTACTTCCTGAACAGCGCGGCGAATCCCATCGTCTACAGTTTGTGTGATCCCAACTTCAGGAGGAATGTCTCAAGTTTCTGACCCGGAAGTTTAGATAGCCTTTGTATGTGTGAGAGTGAGAGAGTGAGTGTGTTTGTGTTACTGTTCGTTTGTTGAAGGAGGTTAGTTTGTGTGTTTGAGCATTTCCGTGTATGTGTTTGTACACTCCATAATATTGTCCAATAAGTGTTAATAATAAAATTGTAATTTACACTAACGTATGTGTGTTTGTACATGTGAGCACATTTAGTTATAGTTCCTGATGTGATAATTGAATACATATATTAATTGTTAATTCGTTTATTTATTTTAATGATTTGTCTCTATAAAAGATATGTTAATTATTTGCTGACTAATAGATAATGTCTCGTGACATAAATACGGGATTATCGTTGTGACGTATTTGTGTGCTTTTGATATCAAATATATTGTGTTGTTTATAAATTAAACGTTCTGTGTGATAACATTTTGTCGTGTGCTCTGTGATTTTGTCTCGTGACTAGGACACGTGATTCTTCATTATTCATGATATGACATGTTTTGTGTGTTTTTCTGTTACTGGTTAAATTATCATTGCTGTCTTCTACATTTTGACCACAGTAACGCTGTCAGTGTTACTCACGACATCTTCTTTTATCCAGCAAACGCTGTCAGCGCTACACACGACATCTTCTTTTATCCAGCAAACGCTGTCAGCGCTACACACGACAGTTCTTTTATCCAGCAAACGCTGTCAGCGCTAATCACGAAGTTTATTAAACACTTCACTGTGTGCTTACGAAGTTTTTTTTATCCAGCGAACGCTGTCAGCTTTACTCACGAAATCCTATTTTATCCAGCGAACGCTTTCAGCTTTACTCACGAAGTCCTATTTTATCCAGCTAACGCTTTCAGCTTTACTCATTAAGTCCTATTTTATCCAGCTAACGCTTTCAGCTTACTCATTAAGTCCTATTTTATCCAGCGAACGCTGTCAGCTTTACTCACGAAGTCCTATTTTATTCAGCGAACGCTTTCAGCTTTACTCACGAAGTCCTATTTTATCCAGCGAACGCTGTCAGCTTTACTCACGTTGTCCTATTTTATCCAGCTAACACTTTCAGCTTTACTCACGTTGTCCTATTTTATCCAGCTAACACTTTCAGCTTTAGTCACGAAGTCCTATTTCATCCAGCTAAAGCTTTCAGCTTTACTCACGTTGTCCTATTTTATCCAGCGAACGCTGTCAGCTTTACTCACGAAGTCCTATTTTATCCAGCTAAAGCTTTCAGATTTACTCACAAAGTCCTATTTTATCCAGCGAACGCTTTCAGCTTTACTCACGAAGTCCTATTTTATCCAGCTAACGCTTTCAGCTTTACTCATTAAGTCCTATTTTATCCAGCGAACGCTGTCAGCTTTACTCACGAAGTCCTATTTTATCCAGCGAACGCTTTCAGCTTTACTCACGAAGTCCTATTTTATCCTGTTAATGCTTTCAGCTTTACTCACGAAGTCCTATTTTATGCTGTTAACGCTTTCAGCTTTACTCACGAAGTCCTATTTTATCCTGTTAACGCTTTCAGCTTTACTCACGAAGTCCTATATTTATCCTGTTAACGCTTTCAGCTTTACTCACGAAGTCCTATTTTATCCAGCTAACGCTTTCAGCTTTACTCACGATGTCCTATTTTATCCAACGAACGCTTTCAGCTTTACTCACGAAGTCCTATTTTATCCAGCGAACGCTTTCAGCTTTACTCACGAAGTCCTATTTTATCCAGCGAACGCTGTCAGCTTTACTCACAAAGTCCTATTTATCCAACGAACGCTTTCAGCTTTACTCACGAAGTCCTATTTTATCCTGTTAACGCTTTCAGCTTTACTCACGAAGTCCTATTTTATCCTGTTAACGCTTTCAGCTTTACTCACGAAGTCCTATTTTATCCTGTTAACGCTTTCAGCTTTACTCACGAAGTCCTATTTTATCCTGTTAACGCTTTCAGCTTTACTCACGAAGTCCTATTTTATCCTGTTAACGCTTTCAGCTTTACTCACGAAGTCCTATTTTATCCTGTAACGCTTTCAGCTTTACTCACGAAGTCCTATTTTATCCTGTTAACGCTTTCAGCTTTACTCACGAAGTCCTATTTTATCCTGTTAACGCTTTCAGCTTTACTCACGAAGTCCTATTTTATCCTGATAACGCTTTCAGCGTTACTCACGAAGTCCTATTTTATCCAGCGAATGCTTTCAGCATTATTCACGAAGTCCTATTTTATCCAGCTAACGCTTTCAGCTTTACTCACAAAGTCCTATTTTATCCAGCGAACGCTTTCATCTTTACTCACGAAGTCCTATTTTATCCTGTTAACGCTTTCAGCTTTACTCACGAAGTCCTATTTTATCCTGATAACGCTTTCAGCGTTACTCACGAAGTCCTATTTTATCCAGCGAACGCTTTCAGCGTTACTCACGAAGTCCTATTTTATCCAGCTAACGCTGTCAGCGTTACTCACGAAGTCCTATTTTATCCAGCGAACGCTGTCATTGTACTTTTTCGCTTTGTCCCATATTTTAAATATACCACAAGTTAAACTAGCGTATTTTCAAGGGATTCAACTACTACATAATTAACTCTCTCGTGGCCAGCAAGAGTGATCTCCCTTGTGTTGTTTGTACACAGTATCAACAAATTTGTCATGTTTTAGAAGTTATCTATCAGCTAATTCATGTATACAAATGGAATATGGTTTGCAACAGTGAAGTATCAATGATATCTAATGCATAATTTATAGATTATGAGTATCAACAATACTAAAACTATGATGGTAAACAAAGAAAATTCTCAAGACCTGCAATTAAATATAAAAGTTGAAGGAATACATTATGAGACGGTTCAGAGCTGCAACTACCTGGGACATACTATAACCAACGATGGAAAAGGTAAAATAAACAAAAGAAATACGTATGGCAAAAAGTTATTTTAATGCCATGAAAAATATACTAACATCAAAACAAATAACATCAGGACTAAAACTAAGAATAGAAAATTGTTACATCTTCTCAATATGCCTGTATGGTTCAGAAACATGGACATTAGACAAGAAAACAGAACAGAAAATTGAAGCCTTTGAAATGTGGATTTATAGAAGAATTGATAGAATTGGGTGCAAAGAAAAGAAAAGAAACTATGAAGTTTTAAAACAACTAAAAATGAAAAGAGAACTTCTGAACATAATTAGAACACAAGACAAATGAAATTGTTGGGTTATGTTAAAAATACAACAGCCTAATAAAAGTAATATTTTGGATGGGAAAATACAAGGTAAACGAGGCAGAGTCAGACCAAGACTAACATGGAGGAGTAACATCAAAAGATGGACAAGTCAACCTATGATAATCTACACCATCAAAGCAAGAGACAGAGCGGAATGGTGCTCCATGGTAGCCAACCTTCTCAGGTACTTTAAGTACTTTTATCTACTTACGTCAACTTATGCCTACTTTACTCTACTTACGTCAACTTATGTCTACTTTTCTCTACTTACGTCAACTTATGTCTACTTTTCTCTAGTTAAGTCTACTTTTCTCTACTTATGTCTGCTTACGTCAACTCAAGTCTAGTTTCCTCTACTTATGTCTACTTTTGTCAATTTATGGAAACTTTTCTCTACTTATGTCTACTTTTGTCAACGTACGTCTACTTTTCTCTACTTATGTCTACTTTTGTCAACATATGTCTACTTTTTCCTACTTATGTCAACTTAAGTCTACTTTACTCTACTTATGTCTACTTACGTCAACTTATGTCTACTTTTATCCACTTACGTCAACGTATGTCTACTTTTCTTTACTTGTGTCTACTTACGTCAACGTATGTCTACTTTTCTCTACTTATGTCTACTTACGTCAAAGTATGTCTACTTTTCTCTACTTATGTCTACTTACGTCAAAGTATGTCTACTTTTCTCTACTTATGTCTATTTACGTCAAAGTATGTCAACTTTTCTCTACTTATGTCTACTTACGTCAAAGTATGTCTACTTTTCTCTACTTATGTCTACTTACGTCAACTTATGTCTACTTTTATCCACTTACGTCAACGTATGTCTACTTTTCTCTACTTGTGTCTACTTACGTCAACGTATGTCTACTTTTCTCTACTTATGTCTACTTACGTCAACGTATGTCTACTTTACTCTACTTATGTCTACTTACGTCAACTTATGTCTACTTTTATCCACTTACGTCAACGTATGTCTACTTTTCTCTACTTGTGTCTACTTACGTCAACGTATGTCTACTTTTCTCTACTTATGTCTACTTACGTCAAAGTATGTCTACTTTACTCTACTTATGTCTACTTACGTCAACTTATGTCTACTTTTATCCACTTACGTCAACGTATGTCTACTTTTCTCTACTTGTGTCTACTTACGTCAACGTATGTCTACTTTTCTCTACTTATGTCTACTTACGTCAACGTATGTCTACTTTTTCTCTACTTATGTCTACTTACGTCAACTTATGTCTACTTTTCTCTACTTATGTCTACTTACGTCAACTTATGTCTACTTATGTCTACTTTTCTCTACTTATGTCTACTTACGTCAACGTATGTCTACTTTTCTCTACTTATGTCTACTTACGTCAACGTATGTCAACTTTCTCTCTACTTATGTCTACTTACGTCAAAGTATGTCTACTTTTCTCTACTTGTGTCTACTTACATCAACGTTTGTCTACTTTTCTTTACTTATGTCTACTTACGTCAAAGTATGTCTACTTTTCTCTACTTATGTCTACTAACGTTAACGTTTGTCTACTTTTCTCTACTTATGTCTACTTATGTCTACTTTTCTCTACTTATGTCTACTTACGTCAACTTATGTCTACTTTTCTCTACTTGTGTCTACTTTTCTCTATTTATGTCTACTTACGTCAACGTTTGTCTACTTTTCTAACTTATGTCTACTTACGTCAACGTATGTCTACTTTTCTCTACTTATGTCTACTTACGTCAACGTATGTCTACTTTTCTCTACGTATGTCTACTTACGTCAACGTATGTCTACTTTTCTCTACGTATGTCTACTTACGTCAACGTATGTCTACTTTTCTCTACGTATGTCTACTTACGTCAACGTATGTCTATTTTCTCTATTTATGTCTACTTACGTCAACGTTTGTCTACTTTTCTCTACTTATGTCTACTTACGTCAACGTATGTCTACTTTTCTCTACTTATGTCTACTTACGTCAACGTATATCTACTTTTCTCTACGTATGTCTACTTACGTCAACGTATGTCTACTTTTCTTACGTATGTCTACTTACGTCAACGTATATCTACTTTTCTCTACGTATGTCTACTTACGTCAACATTTGTCTGAATGTTCGTGAATGTTTGTCACACAACATTCAATACAATAATTAATAAATTAAAACAATAGTTTTAGAAAATAAAATGTTTTGGTACTAATGCTACATCTTCTCAATATTCCTGTATGG
>JAVIAB010000101.1:4848547-5096047 GCA_032433765.1 Megaustenia siamemsis | reverse complement strand
GACACCTACCTCTCACAGATCTCTTCCTCTCACAGACCCCCTTCACTCACAGACCCCTTCCTCTCACAGACCCGCTTCATTCACAGCCCCTTCCTCTCACAGACCCGCTTCACTCACAGACCTACTTCACTCACAGACCCCATTCACTCACAGACCCCCTTCACTCACAGACCCCTTCACTCACAAACCCCCTTCACTCACAAACCCCCTTCACTCACTGGCCATCTTCCTCGCACAGACCGCCTTCACTAACAGACCCCTACCTCTTAGAGACCCCTTTTTCTCACAGACCCCTTCCCCTCACAAACCTGTTTCCCTCACAGACCCCTTCCTCTCAAAGACGCTTCCCTTTACAGAACCCCTTCACCTCCCCAATCCCCTCTTCCCCTCACAGACACCCTTCCCCTTCCTCTCAATCCCTTCACAGACCACCTTCCTCAACTTAACAGAGCACAGTATTAATAATTCCAAAGCTGGAACCGACATATAAATTCTCTATTTATTGAGCGAAACGGCGACATCCAAATGAATCTACAGTATACATCCTCCAGGGGATATTTATTCAATTTGTCAGTTAATGGGAAGTTAATTCTCTTTAAACAATTTGCAGGTATGCGAATTATATTGATAATGTCGCTACGCAACAGGGGCTTTTAACTCTGCTAAAAATAGACATAACCTCGATATATATATACACTTTGTTTACGAGCTAATGTTGATAATATGGACCAATCAGATGAAGGAGCAGATTAAACCAATCAGAGAAAGGGATAATATGAGCCAATCAAATTTGACAATAGAATGAAGGTTTATGAAGATGTGATAAAGTAGGGATATGAATTATGGGTAATGTAAATAAGATAATATTGATGAGTTCTGTGTAAATAGTATATTGATACAAGAGTGTAAATCGTGGATATTATAAGTGTAATAGTCTTGTAGTGTTTATGTAAATGTGAGGTCAGAAGGAAATGTACTAAGTAATAATAGGTTGGAGCTTGAGGTAGACAGGTCACGTAATTAGGAGAGTACCAGAAACGAAACATTCCTGTTATGTGGACTCCCGAGGGAAGAGGCATACCAAGAGCAATCTGGCAGAGAGTAATGTGAGTATTTACGCAAGGTTTGGACCAGACTTAGGGCAACACCATAGGAAACGTGGGAGCCACGATAGCTCAGTGGTTAGTGAACTGGACTACAAAGGACAAGAGGTAGGGTTCGATCCCAACCGACGGTTTCCGGTTCACCCAGCCTTTAATGGGTACCTGACTTTTTTCTGGGAAAGTAAAGCGGCACTGGCGTAATACCGACCACATTACCCCAAAAAGCATGTGCCGAAGGTCTGTAATATTAATGAGCACTAACACCATATATACGACACTTGGCGTGACGGGGGTACTTTACTTTTTTTGGACTAGGAAACGTGGACACGGATAATGCAATAGGACGAGATTGTATTGTTGCCCTTGAAGACAACAAAATGTATGTGGACCTTCGACATATACAAACACCATATTCCCTATACGCCACGTGGAGTGACGGTGGCACTTTACTTTACTTCGACAGATACAAACACCATATTCCCTATACGCCACGTGGAGTGACGGGGGCACTTCACTTCGACAGATACAAACACCATATTCCCTATACGCCACGTGGAGTGACGGGGGCACTTCACTTCGACAGATACAAACACCATATTCCCTATACGCCACGTGGAGTGACGGGGCACTTCACTTCGACAGATACATGGCCGAGAAGATAAGAAGGAAGAAGAGGAGAACGTAAAATAAGATGATGACAAAGAAGAGAAAAGAAGTGTGGAAAAAATAAAGAAATCAAAGCGGAAACTAATCAGATTGCTCAATCCCATCATTTGACATGTCCATCACTCCACATTGTAATCATTTGACATGTCCATCACTCCACATTGTAATCATTTGACATGTCCAGCACTCCACATTGTAATCATTTGACATGTCCATCACTCCACATTGTAATCATTTGACATGTCCATCACTCCACATTGTAATCATTTGACATGTCCATCACTCCACATTGTAATCATTTGACATGTCCATCACTCCACATTGTAATCATTTGACATGTCCAGCACTCCACATTGTAATCATTTGACATGTCCATCACTCCACATTGTAATCATTTGACATGTCCATCACTCCACATTGTAATCATTTGACATGTCCATCACTCCACATTGTAATCATTTGACATGTCCATCACTCCACATTGTAATCCACTACTAGGACTCTTCCATGTTTTGTCTCTGACCGAAACTCCAACTTATGTTATATGTTTCTCCCAACTCCAACTTATGTTATATGTTTCTCCCAACTCCAACTTATATGTTTCTCCCAACTCCAACTTATGTTATATGTTTCTCCCAACTCCAACTTATGTTATATGTTTCTCCCAACTCCAACTTATATGTTTCTCCCAACTCCAACTTATGTTGTATGTTTCTCCCAACTCCAACGTATGTTGTATGTTTCTCCCAACTCCAATTATGTTATATGTTTCTCCCAACTCCAACTTATGTTATATGTTTCTCCCAACTCCAACTTATATGTTTCTCCCAACTCCAACTTATGTTGTATGTTTCTCCCAACTCCAACTTATGTTGTATGTTTCTCCCAACTCCAACTTATATGTTTCGCCCAACTCCAACTTATGTGGTATGTTTCTCCCAACTCCAACTTATGTTGTATGTTTCTCCCGGCTCCAACTATGTTATATGTTTCGTCCAACTCCAACTTATGTTGTATATTTCTCCCAACTCCAACTTATGTTGTATATTTCTCCCACCTCCAGCATATGTTGTATGTTTCTCCCAACTTCAGTTTATGTTGTATATTTCTCCCAACTACAACTTATGTTGTATATTTCTCCCAACTCCAACTAATGTTGTATGTTTCTCCCAACTCCAACCTATGTTGCATGTTTCTCCCAACTCCAACCTATGTTGCATGTTTCTCCCAACTCCAACTTATGTTGTATTTGTCTCCCAACTCCAACTAATGTTGTATGTTTCTCCCAACTCCAACTAATGTTGTATGTTTCTCCCAACTCCAACTTATGTTGTATTTGTCTCCATACTCCAACTAATGTTGTATTTGTCTCCCAACTCCAACTTATGATGTATTTTTCTTTCAACTCCAACCTATGTTGTATGTTTCTCCCAACTCCAACTTATGTTGTATTTGTCTCCATACTCCAACTAATGTTGTATTTGTCTCCCAACTCCAACTAATGTTGTATGTTTCTCCCAACTCCAACTTATGTTGTATTTGCCTCCCAACTCCAACTTATGTTGTATGTTTCTCCCAACTCCAACTAATTTTGTATATTTCTCCCAACTCCAACTTGAGGTATTTGTCTCCTAACTCCAACTTATGTTGTATTTGTCTCCCAACTCCAACTTAAGTTGTATTTCTCTCCCAACTCCAACTTATGTTGTATGTTTCTCCCAACTCCAACTTATTTTGTATATTTCTCCCAACTCCAAATTGAGGTATTTGTCTCCTAACTCCAACTTGAGGTATTTGTCTCCTAACTCCAACTTGAGGTATTTGTCTCCTAACTCCAACTTATGTTGTATTTGTCTCAAAACTCCAACTTGAGGTATTTGTCTCCTAACTCCAACTTATGTTGTATTTGTCTCAAAACTCCAACTTGAGGTATTTGTCTTCTAACTCCAACTTATGTTGTATTTGTCTCAAAACTCCAACTTGAGGTATTTGTCTCCCAACTCCAACTTATGTTGTATTTTTCTTTCAACTCCAACCTATGTTGTATGTTTCTCACAACTCCAACTTATGTTGTATTTGTCTCCCAACTCCAACTTATGTTGCATGTTTCCCCCAACTTCGACTGTACCTATATTATATTAATAATAAAAAAATAGCCCATGATTCTGACAAAGTTTTCAGTCCCCATCTAAATCTCTTGTCTTGAATTCTACCACAAAATTCCTACATCTTCATCATCATCATCGTGTGCCGTACCCGTTAGCGTAGGCGATCATGTTCTTCCACAATTCTCTATCCACATTGCATCGTATCAGTTCTGTTGTTGACTGTTTTCCATGCCATGACACCAAGCTATCTAGTATTTTCTTTCTTTGTCGTCCGCGAACTCTCTTTCCCTGTATTTTGCCAGTTGTGAACAAATATTCCAACTTTCATTTTCTCATGAAGTACCCGAAAAATGTTGTTCTTTCTGATGCTGTTTAGGCGCTCCCTTTTTGTGTTGGCCTCTTTGAGGATTTCCTGATTGGTCTTTTTAGCTGTCCAGGGAACTCTCAACATTCTTCTGTGAAATGTAACAACTTCACAGTCGCTTTTCTGTGGAATGTGACAACTTCACAGTCGCTTTTTCTGTGGAATGTGACAACTTCACCATCGCTTTTGCTGTGGAATGTGACAACTTCACCATCGCTTTTGCTGTGGAATGTGACAACTTCACTATCGCTTTTTCTGTGGAATGTGACAACTTCATTGTCGCTTTTGCTGTGGAATGTGACAACTTCACCATCGCTTTTGCTGTGGAATGTGACAACTTCACTATCGCTTTTACTGTGGAATGTGACAACTTCATCGTCGCTTTTGCTGTGGAATGTGACAACTTCACTATCGCTTTTGCTGTGGAATGTTACAACTTCACTATCGCTTTTGCTGTGGAATGTGACAACTTCACCGTCGCTTTTTCTGTGGAATGTGACAACTTCACAGTCGCTTTTGCTGTGGAATGTGACAACTTCACTATCGCTTTTTCTGTGGAATGTGATAACTTCATTATCGCTTTTTCTGTGGAATGTGACAACTTCACCATGGTTTTTTTTGTTGAATGTGGCAACTTCACCATCGCGTTTTCTGTGGAATGTGACAACTTCACCATCGCATTTTCTGTGGAATGTGACAACTTAACCATCGCTTTTTCTGTGGAATGTGACAACTTCGCCATCGCTTTTTCGATGGAATGTGACAACTTCACCATCGCTTTTTCTGTGGAATGTGACAACTTCACCATGTTTTTTTTTTGTTGAATGTGGCAACTTCACCATTGCGTTTTCTGTGGAATGTGACAACTTCACCATGTTTTTTTGTTGAATGTGGCAACTTCACCATCGCTTTTTCTGTGGAATGTGACAACTTCACCATGGTTTTTTTTGTTGAATGTGGCAACTTCACCATCGCGTTTTCTGTGGAATGTGACAACTTCACCATCGCTTTTTCTGTGGAATGTGACAACTTCACCATCGCTTTTTCGATGGAATGTGACAACTTCACCATCGCTTTTTCTGTCGAATGTGACAACTTTACCATCGCTTTTTCTGTGGAATGTGACAACTACACCATCTCTTTTTCTGTGGAATGTGACAACTTCACCATCGCTTTTTCTGTGGAATGTGACAACTTCACAATCTCTTTTTTCGATGAAATGTGACAACGTCACCAACTCTTTTTTCGACGGAATGTGACAACTTCACCATCGCTTTTTTCGATGGAATGTGACAACTTCACCGTCGCTTTTTTCGATGGAATGTGACAACTTCACCGTCGCTTTTTTAAATGGAATGTGACAACTTCAACGTCACTTTTTATGACCGCTCGAATTTGTGGAACACGTGACAAAGCAGCCTGTAATACGACACATGTTGTACTGTCACTTTATGCTAATTTTGGTCGGTTTTTTCAAGTGACCACTCATTTCTTTATTGTACTCGATACTTAGCTCGTAATTTGGCCTCTCTTTTTAAATATTTCTTCGTTGTACTCGTTATGACGTAATCTTCATCAACTTGAAATCGTAACAAAACTTTGAATATCTGGGATCTGTAGTAACTAACAATGGAGACTGCCAGAAAGAGATCAGAAGAAGATTAGCAATAGCAACCCAAACATTAATTAAACATCACGAAGAACATGTGGCACAATACCTGCAAGGTAGTAACAATAAAATTATTGAGGACGTGTATCTTTCCGATATAGAAACATACGGTTGTGAATCTTGACAATCTCGAAAACAGCAAAGAGGAAAACTATTTCATTCGAAGCAAAATGCTACAGAAAAATCATTAAGACACCTCGGATAATGAAAGAGAGCAATGAAAACACATTAAAAGATTTAAACATTTAAAAAGAACTGGCTTGTAAACACCATTCTACAGATGAAATTAAAATACTATGTTCATTTCCAAAGACACAGTGGTGCTGGAAAGTACAATAATGGAAGGCATGGTTCCTGTGCGGGCAGACTAAGAAGATGGGGGTTTCAAGACATAAAGAGACCCTGAAAATGACAATAGAGGAAGTGAGTGACATGACTAGTGAAAAAAAATCCTTTAGACGGGCTGTTGTGATAACAACGTTCTGCAAAGCACATGATGATCACTCATTACATAGCTCGCGATTTGACCACTCATTTCAATTGTCTCTTTATTACCCTCGTTACATAGCTCGCGATTTGACCACTCATTTCAATTGTCTCTTTATTACCCTTGTTACATAGCTCGGGATTTGACCACTCATTTCAATTGTCTCTTTATTACCCTTGTTACATAGCTCCCGATTTGACCACTCATTTCAATTGTCTCTTTATTACCCTCGTTACATAGCTCGCGATTTGACCACTCATTTCAATTATCTCTTTATTACCCTCAGTACATAGTTAGCGATTTGACCACTCATTTCAATCGTCTCTTTATTACCCTCGGTACATAGCTAGCGCTTTGATCACTCACTTCAATTGTCTCTTTATTACTCTCGTTAAATGGCTCGTGATTTGAACACTCCTTTGAATTGTCTATTTATTACCCTCGTTACATGGCTCGCGATTTCTCCACTCATTTCAATTACATGTATATCGTTATAGCCCTCGTTACACAGCTCGTAATTTAACCACACAGATCAACTATCAATTTATCGCACTCTCGACAATGCTCGCAAATTGACCACACTATTTTTGTGAACTGTTTCCATCAACAACCGACAGAAATCCGAGAGCTGTTCCGAATCTTTGACAAGAGCCACGACAACACAATCGCTAGTGCAGAGCTTGGAAAGATGCTTGGCTGTATGGGCATGAATGTACCTGACGTGGACGTGGCTGTCATTATGAAGGAACTTGACAGAAACGGTGAGTAGATTATATATATATATTTTTAACTTTAGATAAGATATAACTTTAGATAAAATTTAATTTTTCTTGAAGCGTTTCTTATGACGTTTCTTTTTCTACAATTCCTAAGAAAAAAAAAAATGACTTTCGTGGCATCAAGTGTGAACCATCACCTTCTGTAGAAGTAAGCCAGAGGACTGTTCCGATATTCCAATTGTTTACCATGAATGCTGATATCGTAGGACAGGGAACAGTCGGCCGTGTTCACTTTCTGTGCGGTTTCGCCTTATGTCTTTTGGCGTGTGCTGAGACTGCTATAATGGGGACTACAGCTACCTTTCTTTGTTTGGGAGATGAGTTAGTAATTCGGATGATTCCACTGGCACGGGCAGTTGGGAAATTATGGATTTTAATTCGTTTGCAGTGATACCGGGGCCTTCCATAACGAAATAACCAACCAACCAAGCCAGAGGACGGGATGGGAAACTCCAAAACACCCTTCTAGCGTGACGTTTTCAGCAGTATGAGCTATAAACAGCTGAAGTCATTCTACCGACAACAACCCATGCTTGCAAAGTGGAAAAATTCAGGCTAGTTGGGGGTTTTCCGGAGTTTTTTCTTTTAACCCTCAGGTTTGCTTCAATAGATAGAGACGGTCAGCCTCTGAACATAATAAATTGAGGTGCTAACTTTCTTCAATAGATAGAGACGGTCAGCCTCTGAACATAATAAATTGAGGTGCTAACTTTCTTCAATAGATAGAGACGGTCAGCCTCTGAACATAATAAATTGAGGTGCTAACTTTCTTCAATAGATAGAGACGGTCAGCCTCTGAACATAATAATTTGAGGTGCTAACTTTCTTCAATAGATAGAGACTGTCAGCCTCTGAACATAATAAATTAAGGTGCTAACTTTCTTCAATAGATAGAGACGGTCAGTCTCTGAACATAATAAATTAAGGTGCTAACTTTCTTCAATAGATAGAGACGGTCAGCCTCTGAACATAATAAATTAAGGTGCTAACTTTCTTCAATAGATAGAGACGGTCAGCCTCTGAACATAATAAATTAAGGTGCTAACTTTCTTCAATAGATAGAGACGGTCAGTCTCTGAACATAATAAATTAAGGTGCTAACTTTCTTCTCACAGATCTTCAACACATCTATTCTATTTGTTCCTGTCCTGGACTAGCCAGCTATATCCATGTCCTCCCTGTCCTGGACTAAACAGCTATATCCATGTCCTCCTTGTCCTGGACTAACCAGCTCTATCCATGTCATCCTTGTCCTAGACTAACCAGCTCTATCCATGTCCTCCTTGTCCTAGACTAACCAGCTCTATCCATGTCCTCCTTGTCCTAGACTAACCAGCTCTATCCATGTCCTCCTTGTCCTGGACTAACCAGCTCTATCTATGTCCTTCTTGTCCTAGACTAACCAGCTCTATCTATGTCCTCCTTGTCCTAGACTAACCAGTTCTATCCATGTCCTCCTTGTCCTAGACTAACCAGCTCTATCTATGTCCTCCTTGTCCTAGACTAACCAGCTCTATCCATGTCCTCTCTGTCCTGGACTAACCAGCTCTATCCATGTCCTCTCTGTCCTGGACTAACCAGCTATATCTATGTCCTCTCTGTCCTTTATTTCTAACTCTCTTCTCACACATGTGGGCATGATAGCCTAGTTAGGAAAACAACCCGACTGGAAGCAGTGTGAATTGTACTCCTGGATGGAAAAAAATACCCCCGCGGTCGACCCAGCCGCTGGCAGAAATGCGTACCAGGATAGTACTCTGGGAAGGTGAGGAATGCCGCTTCGCATCGTGAGTTTCGGTGCTTGAAGCGACACTATCCAGAAGTGTTCAGAAACTTCTGGATAGGCGGCCGAGGACATATGGGTGGAGACTGGCGTGCTAAGACGCCGGTTCAAGTCTCGTAATAAACCTTGACCTTTATCTCACAGTTCTTCTCCAAACCTACTCCAAACCTACTCCAAACCTACTCCAAACCTACACCAAACCTACTCCAAACCAACACCAAACCTACTCCAAACCTACTCTAAATCTACACCAAACCTACTCCAAACCTACACCAAACCTACTCCAAACCTACTCCAAACCTACTCCAAACCTACACCAAACCTACACCAAACCTACTCCAAACCTACTCCAAACCTACACCAAACCTACTCCAAACCTACTCCAAACCTACTCCAAAACTACTCCAAACCTACTCCAAACCAACACCAAACCTACTCCAAACCTACTCGAAACCTACTCCAAACCTACACCAAACCTACACCAAACCTACTCCAAACCTACTCCAAACCTACACCAAACCTACTCCAAACCTACTCCAAATCTACACTAACCCTACACCAAACCTACTCCAAACCTACTCCAAACCTACACCAAACCTACACCAAACCTACTCCAAACCTACAACAAACCTACACCAAACCTACACCAAACCTACTCCAAACCTACACCAAACCTACACCATACTTACACCAAACCTACACCAAACCTACTCCAAACCTACACCAAGCCTACTCCAAACCCACTCCAAACCTACACCAAACCTACTCCAAACCTACACCAAACCTACTCCAAGCATACACCAAACCTATACCAAACCTATACCAAACCTACTCCAAACCTACACCAAACCTACTCCAAACCTACTCAAAACCTACTCCAAACCTACTCCGAATCTACACCAAACCTACTCCAAACCTACTCCAAACCTACTCCAAACCTACACCAAACCTACTCCAAACCTACACCAAACCTTCTCCAAACCTACTCCAAAACTACTCCAAACCTACTCCTAACATACACCAAACCTACTCGAAACCTACTCCAAACCTACACCAAACCTACACCAAACCTACTCCAAACCTACTCCAAACCTACACCAAACCTACTCCAAACCTACTCCAAGTCTACACTAACCCTACACCAAACCTACACCAAACCTACACCAAACCTACTCCAAACCTACACCAAACCTACTCCAAACATACACCAAACCTATACCAAACCGACTCCAAACCTACTCCAAACCTACACCAAACCTACACCAAACCTACTCCAAACCTACTCAAAACCTACTCCAAACCTACTCCGAATCTACACCAAACCTACTCCAAACCTACTCCAAACCTACACCAAACCTACACCAAACCTACTCCAAACCTACTCCAAACCTACTCCAAACCTACACCAAACCTACTCCAAACTACACCAAACCGACTCCAAACCTACTCCAAACCTACTCTATTTGTTTCTGTCCTAAACTAACGTGTCCAACTCTATTCATGCTCTCCCTGCCTCTCTTATGTCAGTGTCCAACTATTTTCATACTCTCCCTGCCTCTCTTATGTCAGTGTCCAACTATTTTCATGCTCTCCCTGCCTCTCTCATGTCAGAGTCCAACTCTATTCATGCTCTCCTTGCCTCTCTTATGTCAGTGTCCAACTCTATTCATGCTCTCCTTGCCTCTCTTATGTCAGTGTCCAACTCTATTCATGCTCTCCCTGCCTCTCTTATGTCAGTGTCCAACTCTATTCATGCTCTCCCTGCCTCTCTTATATCAGTGTCCAACTCTATTCATGCTCTCCCTGCCTCTCTTATGTCAGTGTCCAACTCTCTTCTTGCAAGCCTCCAACAAACATACCAGTAACAAAGCAACCATTAGACCTATAAAACACAACAAGCATACCTCATACCAGTCATATTTTATATTCTCTTTTAAAAAGCAAAAAGGTAAAGCACTACAGTCACGCCAAGTGGCGTATAGGGAATATGGTGTTAGTGACCATAAATTTTACAGATCATCGGCACATGATTTTTGGGGTAATGTAGTCGGTATTACGCCTGTGCCGGTTTACTTTCCCAGAAAAAAAATCCCGTACCCATTAAAGGATGGGTGAACCCGGAAGCCGTCGGTTGGGATCGAACCCTACCTCTTGCCCTGTGTATATTCTCTTTTACTCCACCCAAAACGTGTCCGTACCCCCACAGCTTTGACTCCATTGTCGTATTTTCTGAACACTCGGAATTGTTTATCACATTACTCGTGACAATGTGGCTTACACTTGTAATGTGACAGTTTTTGTCACTGTCCTGTTATGCCACTTTTGATTTGTCTGCGGGGATATGACCAATTACTATAAATACTTGTTGCACTCGCTACAAAGCTCGTGGTTTAGCCAAACATTTCATACACGGATGTTGGAAACAGTTTTAATAGCCGACCAAACTGCGAGAACGTTGGCGAGGGCAAAAATTAATGGGAAAATGTTATTTATTAGAAGAGTACAGGGAGGACTAACGCCAATGTTAAATCAGTCCTATTATATGGCTGTGAAACATGGAGAACAACAAAAATGATAATCACGAAGATATAAACCTTCGTTAATGGATCCTTGCGCCGAATAAAAGGATGGAAATGGTATAACAAGATCACTAACAAAGAATTATGGGAAAATATCAATCAAATACCAGAGGACTAAGAGATACATCGAAGACGATGGCGCTGGATAGGACACACACTGTGGAAGCCAACTGAGAGTATTACACAACATGCCCTTTTTTTTAATCCCTAGAGGAAGAGACAAAGAGGAAAACCAAAATATTCTTGGGGAAGACAGATAGAAGCAGAGATGAAGATGATGGGAAAGACATGGAACAATCTTAAAAGAATGGCAAGAAACAGAACGACTTGGAAAGTGTTTGTTGAAGACCTATGCTCCATAGGGAGCTGAAAGGTAGAAGAAGAAGAAGTTTACACATTGAAGGTTGACTACCAAGGAGCGTCATTTTACTCCGTCTCTTATCTTGATGATGCACGTTGCAACTGTGGACTTTTTGATGTTATCAGTCCACTTTAGTCTTGGTCTGCCTCGTCTACTTTGTACCTTCCCCTCCTAGATAATCCATCTAAATTAAAGTTATCTAGGAGGGGAAGGTACAAACTTTTAGAAGGGTATTATGTCTCTCCACATGTTCAAGAAGGGTATTATGTCTCTCCACATGTTCAAGAAATTGCATTTGTATATTTCTAATTGTGTTAAGTAATTCTTTTTTTTTGTCATTTTCACCAGATTCAGAACTTCCTTGTTTGTTTTCTTTTTCTTCCACCCAATTCTCCCCATTTTTCTATCCATCCACTTTTCAAAGGCTTCGATTCTCTGCTCTGTTTTCCTATTTAATGTCCATGTTTCTGCACCATACGGGAATGTTGAGTAAATATATTATTGTACAAATCGTAGTTTTGGTTGTGCAATGCTCTGTCCAGGCGAGTGACTCTACTTTCTGTTTGTGCTGGTTCCAGGAAATGGCAAGATCGAGTATCGGGAATTCAAGGCCTTTATCCAGGAAGAGATGAGACGATCTGAGGAGAGCCCGCTGGAGCAGGGGAAGGCGATACGTTTGGCGTTTCGTGTGGGTATTGTATGGCGTTTGTTCATGTTTATGTGTTGTGTTTGTTCACGTTTATGTGTTGTGTTTGTTCATGTTTATGTGTTGTGTTTGTTCATGTTTATGTGTTGTGTTTATTCATGTTTATGTGTTTGTCCATATTTATGTGTTTATTCGTATGTATGTGTTGTGTTTGTTCATATTTATGTGTTTGTTCATGTTTATGTGTTGTGTTATGACTTATTTGTTGTCCTGTTTGATAATTTCCTCGTTGGTCTTGTTAACTGTCCAGGAAACTTTCAACATTCTTTTGAGAAATCCCAACTCTGTTGCCTGCAATTGTCCTTTCATTTGTTTACCTACTGTCCATGATTCACTTCCATAGGACAGATTTGGCGCTGTATAACACCGATGAACTAACTCTCTTTCTCAGTACTATGAACACAGACTTGTTGCCCACGATGTTTCTTATTTTCTGAGATATTGGCCCGAGCTACTCTGATCAATAGATCTAGATATTTACAACAGCGATGTTGGTGGTCACCCTGCCAAGAATATATAGAACAACAGCAACTTAAATGGTTGGGCCACCTGGTCAGAATGAATCCTCACCAATCACCATCAAGGGCGCTCTTCTCGAGAATGCATGGAAAAAGACCAAGAGGAAGACCCAGAAGAAGATGGATAGATGCAGTGACAGAGACATGTAACAACAAAGTAAAATCACTAATTCAGACAGTTCGAGCAGCTCAAGAAGGACAAATGATATAACCACGACACCTTTTAGGTATCAGTAAAAAGAGAAAAGAAGAAAATGTTGGTGGTCTAGTGGTAAGGCTTCGGCCTATGGACAGGAATGTCCCTGGTTCAAATATCAGCACATGCGATTGGGCATTTTTCAAAACTGAATCCGTGGTATCTTTGTTGAGTTACCGCCCCTGGTCTCTGGCCAGTGAGATCCAATGTACCCTCTCGGTAACGACGAAAAAAACAAAAACAGAATGTCCCGTGTGCACTCTGCGCACTAAAAGAAACAATGGCAGGTGAATACCAAATAGAAAAAAGCCCTAAAAAAAAAAATAGCCGTTGCTCAGTCAAAATTAGAACAACAATGTACTCACACCGATGGATCCTAGGCTATGCCACGGAGTTCGTGCACTTGGGTCAGGAGTATCTTCAGAGCTGTCTCTATAATTGGAGAATATCATAGCACCTATTGGTCGCACGAAGTACAGTGTTGACAATCTTAACATAACATAGCATAATATAACGTAATATAACATAACATAATATAGCATAATATAACATAATATAACATACTATAACATACTATAGCACAACATAACATAATATAGCATAATATAACATAATATAACATAATATAACATAATATAACATAATATAACATAATATAGCACAATATAGCATAATATAGCACAATATAGCATAATATAACATAATATAACATAACATAATATAGCATAATATAACATAATATAACATACTATAACATACTATAGCACAACATAACATAATATAGCATAATATAACATAATATAACATAATATAACATAATATAACATAATATAACATAATATAACATAATATAGCACAATATAGCATAATATAGCATAATATAACATAATATAGCATAATATAACATAATATAACGTAATATAGCATAAAAAACGTTATATAACATAATATAACAATATAACACAATATAACATAATATAACATAATTTAACGTAATATAACATAATATAACATAATGTAACATAATATAACATAATATAGCATAATATAACATAATATAACGTAATATAACATAGTACAACAATATAACATAATATAACAATATAACGTAATATAACATAATATAACATAATATAACATAATATAACACAATATAACATAATATAACAAATGCAACGAGCTAACGGTTTCTCTAATGTTAACTCCACAGATTCATCATTGCCTGCCGTACCTAGTGGCGTAGGCGATCATGTCCTTCCACAATCTTCTATCCACAGTACATCGTATCAGTTCTGTTGTTGACTGTTTTCCATGTCATGACACCAAGCTATACAGTATTTTCTCTCTTTGTCGTCCGCGATCTCTCTTTCCTTTTATTTTGCCAGTTGTAACAAGTATTCCAACTTTCCTCTTCTCATGATGTGCCCGAAAAATGTTGATTGCTTCTTTCTGATGTTTTTTTAGGAGTTCCCTTTTTGTGATGGCCTTTTTTGAGAACTTCAAGGCTGGTCATTTTAGCTGTCCAGGGAACTTTCAACATTCTTCTGAAAAGCCCCAATTCTGTTGCCTCCAATTGTCTTTTCATTATTTATCTAATGAATACAAAAACAGAAAACAGAACCAAAAAAACAAACAAACAAAACATCTCAACATGACAGACTTCATTCCAGCGTCGAGCTACAATGACAAGCTTTCGCACTAAATCCTAGAATAATCAATAAGATAAATACCACCCAAATGACATGTGATGGAAGCGCGATGAAAGACAGCATCAGAAGTAAAGAATAAGAAGACAGGGATTGCTTCCCATTCCACCGCGTTCGGATATGTAAAGATGCATCAAAATAAAAGGATTGGCAACGTAACGTGACAAAGGCAAAGTAAACATAATCCTGTGAGCTGTCTAGAAGTGTCACGTAAACAACAATTTGTGAGACTTTCGTTGACAGATGAATAGACAGGAGGCTAGAGGCACTCTGTGATGTTATAGGGGGAGAGTCTAACTTACAGGAGGCTAGAGGCACTCTGTAATGTTATAGGGGAAGATTCTAACTTACAGGAGACTAGAGGCACTCTATAATGTTATAGGGGAAGAGTCTAACTTTACAGAAGAGTCTAACTACAGGAGACTAGAGCACTCTGTAATGTTATAGGGGAAGAGTCTAACTTACAGGAGACTAGAGACACTCTGTAATGTTATAGGGGAAGAGTCTAACTTACAGGAGACTAGAGGCACTCTGTAATGTTATAGGGGAAGATTCTAACTTACAGGAGTCTAGAGACACTTTGTGGTGTTAGAGGGGGAGAATCTAACTTACAGGAGTCTAGAGACACTCTATAATGTTAGAGGGGGAGAATCTAACTTACAGGAGTCTAGAGACACTCTATAATGTTAGAGGGGGAGAATCTAACTTACAGGAGTCTAGAGACACTCTGTAATGTTATAGGGGAAGATTCTAACTTACAGGAGACTAGAGGCACTCTGTAATGTTATAGGGAAAGATTCTAACTTACAGGAGACTAGAGGCACTCTGTAATGTTATAGGGGAAGATTCTAGCTTACAGGAGACTAGAGGCACTCTGTAATGTTATAGGGGAAGATTCTAACTTACAGGAGTCTAGAGACACTCTATAATGTTAGAGGGGGAGAATCTAACTTACAGGAGTCTAGAGACACTCTATAATGTTAGAGGGGGAGAATCTAACTTACAGGAGTCTAGAGACACTCTATAATGTTAGAGGGGGAGAATATAACTTACAGGAGTCTAGAGACACTCTGTAATGTTATAGGGGAAGATTCTAACTTACAGGAGTCTAGAGACACTTTGTGGTGTTAGAGGGGGAAAGTCTATCTTACAGGAGTCTAGAGACACTCTATAATGTTAGAGGGGGAGAATCTAACTTACAGGAGTCTAGAGACACTATAATGTTAGAGGGGGAGAATCTAACCTACAGGAGTCTAGAGACACTCTATAATGTTAGAGGGGGAAAGTCTATCTTACAGGAGTCTAGAGACACTCTATAATGTTAGAGGGGGAGAATCTAACTTACAGGAGTCTAGAGACACTCTATAATGTTAGAGGGGGAGAATCTAACTTACAGGAGTCTAGAGACACTCTATAATGTTAGAGGGGGAGAATCTAACTTACAGGAGTCTAGAGACACTCTATAATGTTAGAGGGGGAGAATCTAACTTACAGGAGTCTAGAGACACTCTATAATGTTAGAGGGGGAGAATCTAACTTACAGGAGTCTAGAGACACTCTATAATGTTAGAGGGGGAGAATCTAACTTACAGGAGTCTAGAGACACTCTGTAATGTTATAGGGGAAGATTCTAACTTACAGGAGTCTAGAGACACTTTGTGGTGTTAGAGGGGGAAAGTCTATCTTACAGGAGTCTAGAGACACTCTATAATGTTAGAGGGGGAGAATCTAACTTACAGGAGTCTAGAGACACTATAATGTTAGAGGGGGAGAATCTAACCTACAGGAGTCTAGAGACACTCTATAATGTTAGAGGGGGAAAGTCTATCTTACAGGAGTCTAGAGACACTCTATAATGTTAGAGGGGGAGAATCTAACTTACAGGAGTCTAGAGACACTCTATAATGTAAGAGGGGGAGAATCTAACTTACAGGAGTCTAGAGACACTCTATAATGTTAGAGGGGGAGAATCTAACTTACAGGAGTCTAGAGACACTCTATAATGTTAGAGGGGGAGAATCTAACTTACAGGAGTCTAGAGACACTCTATAATGTTAGAGGGGGAAAGTCTATCTTACAGGAGTCTAGAGACACTCTATAATGTTAGAGGGGGAGAATCTAACTTACAGGAGTCTAGAGACACTCTATAATGTTAGAGGGGGAGAATATAACTTACAGGAGTCTAGAGACACTCTATAATGTTAGAGGGGGAGAATCTAACTTACAGGAGTCTAGAGACACTCTATAATGTTAGAGGGGGAGAATCTAACTTACAGGAGTCTAGAGACACTCTATAATGTTAGAGGGGGAGAATCTAACTTACAGGAGTCTAGAGACACTCTATAATGTTAGAGGGGGAGAATCTAACTTACAGGAGTCTAGAGACACTCTATAATGTTAGAGGGGGAGAATCTAACTTACAGGAGTCTAGAGACACTCTATAATGTTAGAGGGGGAAAGTCTATCTTACAGGAGTCTAGAGACACTCTATAATGTTAGAGGGGGAGAATCTAACTTACAGGAGTCTAGAGACACTCTATAATGTTAGAGGGGGAGAATATAACTTACAGGAGTCTAGAGACACTCTATAATGTTAGAGGGGGAGAATCTAACTTACAGGAGTCTAGAGACACTCTATAATGTTAGAGGGGGAGAATCTAACTTACAGGAGTCTAGAGACACTCTATAATGTTAGAGGGGGAGAATCTAACTTACAGGAGTCTAGAGACACTCTATAATGTTAGAGGGGGAAAGTGTATCTTACAGGAGTCTAGAGACACTCTGTAATGTTAGAGGGGGAAAGTGTATCTTACAGGAGTCTAGAGACACTCTGTAATGTTATAGGGGAAGAGTCTAACTTACAGGAGTCTAGAGACACTTTGTGGTGTTAGAGGGGGAAAGTGTATCTTACAGGAGTCTAGAGACACTCTGTAATGTTATAGGGGAAGAGTCTAACTTACAGGAGTCTAGAGACACTCTATAATGTTAGAGGGGGAAAGTCTATCTTACAGGAGTCTAGAGACACTCTATAATGTTAGAGGGGGAAAGTCTATCTTACAGGAGTCTAGAGACACTCTATAATGTTAGAGGGGGAAAGTCTATCTTACAGGAGTCTAGAGACACTCTATAATGTTAGAGGGGGAAAGTCTATCTTACAGGAGTCTAGAGACACTCTATAATGTTAGAGGGGGAAAGTCTATCTTACAGGAGTCTAGAGACACTCTATAATGTTAGAGGGGGAGAATCTAACTTACAGGAGTCTAGAGACACTCTATAATGTTAGAGGGGGAAAGTCTATCTTACAGGAGTCTAGAGACACTCTATAATGTTAGAGGGGGAAAGTCTATCTTACAGGAGTCTAGAGACACTCTATAATGTTAGAGGGGGAGAATCTAACTTACAGGAGTCTAGAGACACTCTATAATGTTAGAGGGGGAAAGTCTATCTTACAGGAGTCTAGAGACACTCTATAATGTTAGAGGGGGAAAGTCTATCTTACAGGAGTCTAGAGACACTCTATAATGTTAGAGGGGGAGAATCTAACTTACAGGAGTCTAGAGACACTCTATAGTGTTAGAGGGGGAAAGTCTATCTTACAGGAGTCTAGAGACACTCTATAATGTTAGAGGGGGAGAATCTAACTTACAGGAGTCTAGAGACACTCTATAATGTTAGAGGGGGAGAATCTAACTTACAGGAGTCTAGAGACACTCTAATATGTTATAGAAGTGTTTAACCAATCATCATCATCATTATGTGCCATACCGATTGGCGTAGGCGATCATGTCCTTCCACAATCTTCTATCTACAGTGCATCGTATCAGTTCTGTTGTTGACTGTTTTCCATGCCATGACACCAAGCTATCCAGTATTTTCTCTCTTTGTCGTCCACGATCTCTCTTTCCTTTTATTTTGCCGGTTGTAACCAAGTATTCCAACTTTCCTCTTCTCATGATGTTCCCGAAAAATGTTGATTGCTTCTTTCTGATGTTTTTTTAGGAGCTCCCTTTTTGTGTTGGCCTCTTTGAGAATTTCCTCTTTGGTCTTTTTATCTGTCCAGGAAACTTTCAACATTCTTCTGAGAAATCCCATCTCTGTGGCTTCTAATCGTCTTTTCATTTGTTTGTCTACTGTCCATGTTCTCTTCCATAGGTCAGAATTGGTTCTATATAGCACCGATGAACTCTCTTTCTCATTTTTATTGACATAGATTTGTTGCATAAGATATTTTTCATTTTCTGAAATGTTATTTTGGCCTGAGCTATTCTACTTTTTATTTCTGTGGTTCATCTTCCATCTGATGTTATTATTGTGCCCAAGTAGTTGACGCGTTGCACTTGTTTCAAATTTGTCCTGTTTATTTTTATGCTGCATGCTGGTGATGATTGTTTCTTCGATATGACCATTACTTCTGTTTTCTTACTATTCAGACTGAGACCTTTCTTGTTGCTTTCTTTTACTATTATGTCTATCATTTCTTGTAGTTCGTTCTCTGTCTCTGCTATTAAGACTGTGTCATCCGCATATCACAAATTATTTATGTTGTGACCGTTGACTTCAATTCCTTTTTTGTCTACTATTGATCTCATAATATATTCGCTGTAAAGTGAAAACAAATCCGGTGACAGAACACAGCCTTGTCTGACTCCTTGTTTTATAAGTTGCAATTGTCCTGTTTGGTTGTTAATTCGTATAGCTGCTGTTTGTTGCCAGTACATGTTTTTTTTTATGATTCGCAGATCCTTGCCATCAATGTTTAATTTCTCCAGCATATTGATTATTTCCACATGCTTTACTTTGTCAATAGCTTTTGTGTAGTCTATAAAGCAGATATATAGATCTTTCTTTACCTTTGTAGATCTTTCTATCAATGTTCTTAAAATGCATATTGCATTATTGGTGCCCTTATAATAACCAATATGAAACTAAAAACACTCTGATTTGTTATAGAAGTGTCTAACCAACAGTTGACTAGTAACACTGATTTGTTATAGAAGTGTCTAACCAACAGTTGACTAGTAACACCGATTTGTTATAGAAGTGTCTAACCAACAGTTGACTAGTAACACTGATTTGTTATAGAAGTGTCTAACCAACAGTTGACTAGTAACACTCTGATTTGTTATAGAAGTGTCTAACCAACAGTTGACTAGTAACACTCTGATTTGTTATAGAAGTGTCTAACCAACAGTTGACTAGTAACACTCTGATTTGTTATAGAAGTGTCTAACCAACAGTTGACTAGTAACACTCTGATTTGTTATAGAAGTGTCTAACCAACAGTTGACTAGTAACACTCTGATTTGTTATAGAAGTGTCTAACCAACAGTTGACTAGTAACACTATGTAATGTTGTAGGAAATAATCAGTCAAACAATCAAATAATGAATCACTCAATCAATCAAAGTCTTTTAGACCCTCTTTTCGAGCAGAGACGACAGACAAGGTCTATCCAAACATCCCAAATCTTGGACATTTTCTCGACTTCTCTCCAATCTAGACCACAGACAAGGTCTATCCATCCATCCCAAATCTTGGACATTTTCTCGACTTCTCTCCAATCTAGACCACAGACAAGGTCTATCCAAACATCCCAAATCTTGGACATTTTCTCGACTTCTCTCCAATCTAGACCACAGACAAGGTCTATCCATCCATCCCTATTCTTGGACATTTTCTCGACTTCTCTCCAATCTAGACCACAGACAAGGTCTCTCCATCCATACCTATTCTTGGACATTTTCTCTACTTCTCTCTAGTCTCGACCAACGTTCTTGATTGTTTCCATGACTTCGCTTCTCTATGTTTTCTTGGGCCCTCCTGGCTTTCTCTTTCCCTGTGGGTTCCATAACAGTGTATGTCTATCTATGTTGATATTCACATAATCCTCATAGTATTGGTCTTTTCTCTATTTATTTTCAGTCCTAGCTGTTGTGATGTCTCATCAAGTATGCTCATTTTATCCTGCATCTGTTGATTGCTGTGTGATAGGAGAGCTATGTCATCAGCAAAGTCTAAATCATCAAGTTGTTTGGTCAGTGACCACTGGATCCCATTTTTCTGTTGTTTTGAGTTATTTTCATAATCCGATCTATGGCCAGTAGAAAGAGAAATGAAGACAGAAGGCACCCCTATCTTACTCCTGTTCTTATTTCAAATGCTTCTGTAATCTGTCATCCATGCACCACACTACATTTCATTCCTTCATACATTGTTTTTATCAGGTTAATAAACTTTATGGTGATTCCATAATGACTCAGCAACTTCCAAAGCATTCTTCTGTCTAAACTATCAAATGCCTTTTCGTAATCTATGAATCCAATATATAGTGGGGATTTTAGTTTTAAACTTTGTTCAACTATTATACGTAGGGTAGTTATTTGATCAGCACATGATCTGTTCTTCCTAAAACCTGCTTGTTCATCTCTCAAATGTTTCTCTATGGTCTCTTTTAGTCTCTTCAGAATGATTCTGCTTAATATTTTTTCCTGGCACTGATAGTAGCATAATTCCCCTATAATTTGTGCACTCCTGTAAACTTCCTTTCTTTGGTAGTTTGATCATATAACCTTCTTTCCAGTCTTTAGGTATTTCTTCCCTCTCCCAAATTTTATCTAATAGATTATGTAGCATCTTGGTAGAGGTGTTAATATCTGCTTCGATGGCTTCCGAAGGAATTTCATCTGGTCCTGTGGCTTTACCATTTTTTAATAGTTTGATGGCTTTCATTATTTCTTCTTTGCTTGGTTTTCCACAGTTAACGTGTGACTCTTCTTCTGCTGGTAGTATATCTGGAGGATTATTTGAGCCGGGTCTATTCAAAAGTTCTTCAAAGTGCTCTTTTCATCTCTCCATTTGTTCCCTTATATTACTAAGCAGATTTCCTTTCTTATCTTTAATAAAGACATTGATCTGTTTGTATTTTCCACCTAATTTCTTTGTGCTGTTATACAGTTCTTTCATATACCCTATATTTGCTGCTTCTTCTGCCTCTTTAGCTAGTTCATCTATATACTTCCTCTTATCCCTTTTAATGCATCTTCTCACATCTTTGTTCACCTCTGTGTAAGCTTACTCTGTCTTGGCTTTAGTACATCTCTTTTTGCTTTTATTTATGGCTGTTTTCTTATTCTTTCTTTCTTTAATTTTCTCCAGGATCTCTGCTGTCATCCATGCCTTATTTTGGCGTTCTCATTTCCCCAGGGTTTCTTCACGTCTACTTCAATATTTCCTTTACCTGTTTCCAGTTATCGTCTACATTTATTGTGTAATGTCTTTTTGCTGCCCATATTTTATTAAGTTGGATGAAAGCTGATTTATTTATTCCCCGCTTAATCTCTCTCTCTCCTCGCTCTCTCCCTCTCTCCCTCTCTCTTTATTTTCTCTATCTGTTCCTCCTCCTTCGTACATTCCCGATTACTTGCTGCCACATATCACAGGAACTACTTCCGGGTTTTCTTTATTTTCTGTGATATCGACTTGTTCTCCGAGACCTAGCTGACCGTTGATTTAAGTAAAACAGGTACTATGCCTCGTGCCTCTGCTTTCCCTGGGACGGGATATGTGATCTGTGTTCGACTGTAAATTTGCCACCTGCTGGACTGCCGCCTGATCGAGTGTTTCATCGAAATGGAGGCCGGACTTCATTTGTTGAGACAGCGATTACTGTGACACGCTCGCTGATCACAAAGCCTACACGAATTTGGCGCAAAGCGCATAATAAGCGTGCTGCCCGCGATGGCCGTTACAAAGACCCGAAAGTGTGTCTCATGAGATGTGCGCCTTTTTTTCAAAACGCAACACGTTCATTAGAACAGGATGAATGATCACAATGAGCACGTGTTGTTTGCTGGGACGGGGGCCGAGCAGGTATGTTGGTTGCTGGGACGGGGGCCGAGCAGGTATGTTGGTTGCTGGGACGGGGGCCGAGCAGGTATGAACATGTTCAGCCTGCTGTGACGTCATTTCGTTCTAAAGTAAAAAAAAAAAAAATCTCAGAGCACTAACTCTACTTAATCTATCTATTGTCCTTTTGAGCCGAAGACGGCACATAGGGCAGAACCACAATCTCATAAACAGAAACCATGTGTGCCAAAATGGCACATATTGCAGAGGTCGTTGCTTGTAAAATCTATGGCTCTGTTTCCATAACAATACTTTTTACAATGACAGCTTGTCAAGCCATCGATCAAACTCCTTAGTCGCCTCTTACGACATGCTTGGACGGTCACAGTGTCACTATTCTTTACTCATAATGAGACCCCGGTAACACACGGAAGTCTTTACTTAATGGCACAATGTTAATATCTTACACAGTTGTTATAAGTCTATGGATACACAGTTGTTATAAGTCTATAGATACACAGTTGTTATAAGTCTTTAGATACACAGTTGTTATAAGTCTTTACAGTTGTTATAAGTCTATAGATACACAGTTGTTATAAGTCTTTGGATACACAGTTGTTATAAGTCTTTAGATACACAGTTGTTATAAGTCAATAGATACACAGTTGTTATAAGTCAATAGATACACAGTTGTTATAAGTCCATGGATACACAGTTGTTATAAGTCTATAGATACACAGTTGTTATAAGTCTTTAGATACACAGTTGTTATAAGTCTTTAGATACACAGTTGTTATAAGTCAATAGATACACAGTTGTTATAAGTCAATAGATACACAGTTGTTATAAGTCCATGGATACACAGTTGTTATAAGTCTATAGATACACAGTTGTTATAAGTCTTTAGATACACAGTTGTTATAAGTCCATGGATACACAGTTGTTATAAGTCTATAGATACACAGTTGTTATAAGTAAATAGATACACAGTTGTTATAAGTCCATGGATACACAGTTGTTATAAGTCTATAGATACACAGTTGTTATAAGTCTTTAGATACACAGTTGTTATAAGTCTTTAGATACACAGTTGTTATAAGTCTATAGATACACAGTTGTTATAAGTCTTTAGATACACAGTTGTTATAAGTCTATAGATACACAGTTTTTATAAGTCAATAGATACACAGTTGTTATAAGTCCATGGATACACAGTTGTTATAAGTCTATAGATACACAGTTGTTATAAGTCTTTAGATACACAGTTGTTATAAGTCTATAGATACACAGTTGTTATAAGTCAATAGATACACAGTTGTTATAAGTCTATAGATACACAGTTGTTATAAGTCTTTAGATACACAGTTGTTATAAGTCTTTAGATACACAGTTGTTATAAGTCAATAGATACACAGTTGTTATAAGTCAATAGATACACAGTTGTTATAAGTCCATGGATACACAGTTGTTATAAGTCTATAGATACACAGTTGTTATAAGTCTTTAGATACACAGTTGTTATAAGTCTATAGATACACAGTTGTTATAAGTCAATAGATACACAGTTGTTATAAGTCCATGGATACACAGTTGTTATAAGTCTATAGATACACAGTTGTTATAAGTCTTTAGATACACAGTTGTTATAAGTCTATAGATACACAGTTGTTATAAGTCCATGGATACACAGTTGTTATAAGTCTATAGATACACAGTTGTTATAAGTCTATAGATACACAGTTGTTATAAGTCTATAGATACACAGTTGTTATAAGTTTATAGATACACAGTTGTTATAAGTCTATAGATACACAGTTGTTATAAGTCTATAGATATATATATGGCCCTTTTCGTCTTGTCAGACGGTCTAGTGGAGGCTATTGCGTATTTTTTTGAGGTATTGTTTTTGCCGAACAGCTTCTCTCGTGGCTAATTCTACCAATGTTTGACAAACACACGCGGTCACATAATGAACAGGTCAGGCTCGCTGGTCCACAGGGTTTACCATCCTTTTTCATGAGTCTCTTCACTTCTAAGTCCTGTCTTAGAACAGTCTCAAATGTTGTTATACCGTTCCTTATACGTGCTCTCCATGATGTGCAATCACTTGCCAGATGTTGCCAGTCGTTTTCACAGATGGAGAAGTCTTTCAGAGATGATTTGCAGATATCTCTATATCGTAGTTTAGGTCTGCCGATTAGTCGTTTTCCGTGTTTTAGCTCGCCATATAGTATTTGCCTAGGAATGCGTTTTTCTTCCATCCGTTGGACATGCCCCAGCCATCTTAGCCTTCGACTTCTGAGCATCGACATGATTGTTAGGGTCTTAGCACGTTGCAGGACAGTTAAGTTGGTTATTTTGTCTTGCCATTTGATGTGCATTATTTTGCGGAGACATCGCATGTGGAAGACATTTAGTCTTTTTTCCTGGTTTGAGTATGTTGTCCAGGTTTCGGATCCATATAGTAGTGTGCTAAGCACACAAGTTTGATATATTAAGAGTTTAGTCTTTTGAGTTAGTTTCGTGTTGTTCCATGCCCTTTTTGTGAGTTTGCCGAAGGTCGTAGCTGCCTTACCAATTCGACAGTTTATTTCTTCATCAAGAGAGATGGTTTGCGTAATTGTGGATCCAAGATATGTAAATTTGTAAATTTCTGTACTGATTCTAGTGGGAATTACTACAGATTCTATAGATACACAGTTGTTATAAGTCTATAGTTACACAGTTGTTATAAGGCCATATCTCTGCTATTGTTGTCACATAGATACACAGTTGTTATAAGTCTATAGATACACAGTTGTTATAAGGCCATATCTCTGCTATTGTTGTCACATAGATACACAGTTGTTATAAGTCTATAGATACACAGTTGTTATAAGTCTATAGATACACAGTTGTTATAAGTCTATAGATACACAGTTGTTATAAGTTTATAGATACACAGTTGTTATAAGTCTATAGATACACAGTTGTTATAAGTCTATAGATACACAGTTGTTATAAGTCTATAGATACACAGTTGTTATAAGTCCATATCTCTGCTATTGTTGTCACATAGATACACAGTTGTTATAAGTCTATAGATACACAGTTGTTATAAGTCTATAGATACACAGTTGTTATAAGTCTATAGATACACAGTTGTTATAAGTCAATAGATACACAGTTGTTATAAGTCTATAGATACACAGTTTTTATAAGGCCATATCTCTGCTATTGTTGTCACATAGATACACAGTTGTTATAAGGCCATATCTCTGCTATTGTTGTCACATAGATACACAGTTGTTATAAGTCTATAGATACACAGTTGTTATAAGGCCATATCTCTGCTATTGTTGTCACATAGATACACAGTTGTTATAAGTCTATAGATACACAGTTGTTATAAGGCCATATCTCTGCTATTGTTGTCACATAGATACACAGTTGTTATAAGTCTATAGATACACAGTTGTTATAAGTCTATAGATACACAGTTGTTATAAGTCTATAGATACACAGTTGTTATAAGGCTATATCTCTGCTATTGTTGTCACATAGATACACAGTTGTTATAAGGCCATATCTCTGCTATTGTTGTCACATAGATACACAGTTGTTATAAGTCTATAGATACACAGTTGTTATAAGGCCATATCTCTGCTATTGTTGTCACATAGATACACAGTTGTTATAAGTCTATAGATACACAGTTGTTATAAGGCCATATCTCTGCTATTGTTGTCACATAGATACACAGTTGTTATAAGTCTATAGATACACAGTTGTTATAAGTCTATAGATACACAGTTGTTATAAGTCTATAGATACACAGTTGTTATAAGTTTATAGATACACAGTTGTTATAAGTCTATAGATACACAGTTGTTATAAGTCTATAGATACACAGTTGTTATAAGTCTATAGATACACAGTTGTTATAAGTCCATATCTCTGCTATTGTTGTCACATAGTTACACAGTTGTTATAAGTCTATAGATACACAGTTGTTATAAGTCTATAGATACACAGTTGTTATAAGTCTATAGATACACAGTTGTTATAAGGCCATATCTCTGCTATTGTTGTCACATAGTTACACTAATTTATAACCTTATGGCTGTCTGCTGATCTCGTTTCTGGTGTCCACTTCCGCCTTCTTGTCAAGCTTGACTGGGCTACATCCGTTGAGAGTTGGTCTTTGTATTTCTGACGCCACCAACCGAAGCCTTTGAGCATTTTACTTTGTTTCCACACGATATTATTCACCTCATGTCGGCTACAAGCACAGTTCCTGAGTAGTTTTGCTTATTTTATGTGCTTTATTTCAGTCTATTGTTTTAGGAAGAAAACACGCGCACATTCGCCCGTCTCATGGGTGATGTATATTCTGGTATCTAAAGATGGTTAAGCTTTAAAGATGCCTGCTTTTGTTTGGCCATTTTATTTCATTTTGATACAACATAGAGAAGCAAAGATAACGTAATCTTTCTCTCTATCTCTCTCTCTCTCTCTCTCTCTCTCTCTCTCTCTCTGCGATCAAGACTCAATCAGAGTAGGATTCCAGACTCTCTCATGAAGTCAGCTGTCTGTTTAAGCGAATCGATTGCCCCAAATAGTTTCTCTTCCAGGGAGGTGGGTGTGGACCACATTGCTCTCTCAGGTCTGTGTACTGGGGGCAACCCTGTAGAACATGTTTTGTTGTCATGTTGTCCAGTGTACAGTAGCATAGGCTGGTCGTACCTATTTTGAATTTGGTGAACATGTGATTCCTCATTCTATTGTGGCCAGTGCGTAGGCGAAGTATGATGACTTGATCCCTCCTTGATAGTTGATGGTATCCGTCACTCTCGTTGTGCTTTGGGTGTTCTCGTTTCCATTTTTCATGGAACTGACCTTTGAAGATGGATTTGGCTTCATCATAACTGAGCGGATGGTTCTCTTGTGGTAATCTCCCTCCCTCTTTAGCTAATTTGTCTGCGCGTTCGTTCCCGTGTATATTACAGCGTGATGGTATCCACTGAATGACTACTCTCTGGAAGTTATTGCAAAGTTGGTCCAGGGTTGTTCTCAAGTCATCTAGTTCATTGTTCTTGTGGCTTTTTAGAGTTGATAATAATGACAGTGCATCAGTCAGAATCATCAATTTATTGTGCATGTTATTTTTGTGTTGAGTAGCCAGTGTTGCAGCATCTCTGATGACCTCAGTTTCTGCTTTAAAGTTGTTTGAGAATTTTCCAGTAGCTATTGACTTGGTGATCTCGTCCTGAATATTCAGCGTCAAGAACACACCTCCCCCTCCATTTCTGGTGGCATTTGTAGCAGAGCCATCTGTGTATATGTGGAACCAAGAGTCCTGTGGGTAGGTATCGCGTATGTGTTTTTCTGCTACGTGTTTTCTTTCTGTGTCTAATTGGGTGCCTTTTTCATGATTCCTGTTATATTTTCCTTAAGTTCTGGTATTTTATGTTTTCTATGAGGAGACATATCAGATGGGCCCAAGGGTTTCGATATTGTTTGGGAAAGTACTGGGTCTCTAGTAGTTAGTTCATTGGCAATTGCAGCGAAGTTGCTCCTCTTAAGTCGTACAATTCCGGAACCAGTTATTCTTTGGTGCATGGGGTGGCTAAGGAGCCTTCTATATTTCTCCGCTTGTTGCAATACTTTAGTGACCCGTCTGTCATCTAAGGGTTGTAAACCTGTTACTGTTTCTAGAGTCTTGATAGGTGTAGATTTCATAGCACTTGTATATCTCTTTGGTAGTGAGATCCGATGTCTCCTTCTTTCAGATATCGATGAAGAACAAGAGGTCCCGTGTATACTCGCGCACGTTAAACAAACATTTGGCATTTAAAATAAAAAAGAGCAGGTCATAAATATGGCCGCTGCCCGGGTGGGAAAAGGGGGGGGGGGGAGGGGCTGTCCATACCGGAAATATCACTCCGTGCTACGGAGTTTGTGCGCGGGATTTTCTGGAGATTTGCAGTGGGATATCATAGCACCTATGGGTTCGTCCGGTGTGTTGTGATGATCATCCTAACAACAACAACAACAACAACAACAACGACAACAACAACAACAACAACAACATCAACGACAACAACAACAACAACAACAACAACAACAACAACAACAACACAGACTGGACAGTAATCACGCCGATCTTTCCACCAGTCTTGGCAGACAAAATGGCGGATTGGTCAACGTTTCTACTAGTACAATGACAATCTGAAGTAGAGAAACGTCACACGCGCACGCACACGCGCACGCGCAGACATACACATGAGTAATGGTTCAACAAAATGTGAAAGAATCTCGCTACAAGAGACACTGCTTTATGGCAAAAAGTTCTTGTAGCTGAATAATTCACTTTCTTTTAGTTCTTATTTTTGCAGCTCTTGCAAAATGTTCGGTTTTTATTAGTTCATATTTTTGTAGTTCTCCAAAAATAGTCAGCTTTCATTAGTTCTGATGTTAGCGATTCTTATTGAAATCTCAGTCGTGTGCAGTTTTCATTATCTGTCTGTCTGTCTGTCTGTCTGTCTGTCTGTCTGTATGTCAACCTGTCTGTCTGTCTGTCCCTCTAATCTGGCTCTCGGTATGTCCCTATAATCTGGCTCTCTGTATGTCCCTCTATTCTGGCTCTCTGTCTGTCCCTCTAATCTGGCTCTCTGTATGTCCCTCTTATCTGGCTCTCTGTATGTCCCTCTAATCTGGCTCTCTGTATGTCCCTCTAATCTGGCTCTCTGTATGTCCCTCTAATCTGGCTCTCTGTATGTCCCTCTTATCTGGCTCTCTGTATGTCCCTCTAATCTGGCTCTCTGTCTGCCCCTCTAATCTGGCTCTCTGTATGTCCCTCTAATCTGGCTCTCTGTATGTCCCTCTAATCTGGCTCTCTGTATGTCCCTCTTATCTGGCTCTCTGTATGTCCCTCTAATCTGGCTCTCTGTATGTCCCTCTAATCTGGCTCTCTGTATGTCCCTCTAATCTGGCTCTCTGTATGTCCCTCTAATCTGGCTCTCTGTATGTCCCTCTAATCTGGCTCTCTGTATGTCCCTCTAATCTGGCTCTCTGTCTGTCCCTCTAATCTGGCTCTCTGTATGTCCCTCTTATCTGGCTCTCTGTATGTCCCTCTAATCTGGCTCTCTTTATGTCCCTCTAATCTGGCTCTCTGTATGTCCCTCTTATCTGGCTCTCTGTATGTCCCTCTAATCTGGCTCTCTGTCTGCCCCTCTAATCTGGCTCTCTGTATGTCCCTCTTATCTGGCTCTCTGTATGTCCCTCTAATCTGGCTCTCTGTCTGTCGCTCTAATCTGGCTCTCTGTATGTCCCTCTAATCTGGCTCTCTGTATGTCCCTCTAATCTGGCTCTCTGTATGTCCCTCTAATCTGGCTCTCTGTTTGTCCTTCTAATCTGGCTCTCTGTCTGTCCCTCTAATCTGGCTCTCTGTATGTCCCTCTAATCTGGTTATCTGTCCGTCCCTCTAATCTGACTATATGTATGTCTGTCTGTCTGTCCGTCGTCCCTCTAATCAAACTATGTGTATTTCTGCCTGTCTGTCCGTCCGTCCCTCTAATCAAACTATGTGTATGTCTGCCTGTCTGTCTGTCTGTCTGTCCGTCCGTCCCTCTAATCAAACTATGTGTATGTCTGTCTGTCTGTCTGTCTGTCCGTCCGTCCCTCTAATCAAACTATGTGTATGTCTGCCTGTCTGTCTGTCTGTCTGTCTGTCCGTCCGTCCCTCTAATCAAACTATCAGTATGTTTGCCTGTCTGTCTGTCTGTCCGTCCGTACTCTAATCAAACTATCTGTGTGTGTGTGTGTGTGTGTGTGTGTGTGTCTGTTCGTCCCAACAATCTGACTATCTGTGTGTCTGTCTGTCTGTCCGTCCGTCCCTCTAATCTGACTATCAGTATGTCTGCCTGTCTGTCTGTCTGTCCGTCCGTCCTCTAATCAAACTATCTGTGTGTGTGTCTGTTCGTCCCAACAATCTGACTATCTGTGTGTCTGTCTGTCTGTCCGTCCGTCCCTCTAATCTGACTATATGTCTGTCTGTTTGTCCGTCTGTCCATCCAATCTGACTGTCTGTCCGTCCGTCCCTCTAATCTGACTATATGTCTGTCTGTTTGTCCGTCTGTCCATCCAATCTGACTGTATGTCCGTCCGTCCCTCTAATCTGACTATATGTCTGTCTGTTTGTCCGTCTGTCCATCCAATCTGACTGTCTGTCCGTCTGTCCATCTAATCTGTCTGTCTGACCGTCTGTCCATCTACCTACCGATCTATTTTTCTATCGAGCCACAGACGACACACAGGGTAGAATTTCTAGTCTCTCTTTGTCTGAGGATCTTTATCAACTATCAGACCTTGCACAGGCCCCGCATTGTATCTCGCCACACGTCCCTGTTCTCGGCCAGCCTTTCAACCTCGTCAAGGGAACTGATGTCTTATATTGTTGCCTCTTGTCTCATTTTTCTTTTTATGCTCCTCTAGGTTGGTCTCGATTGGCAGTAACCAAATAACAATAAGAGAACTACCTCTACTAGACGTATAATCTTACATATATCTGGGCAGTAATATAGACAAAGAGGGGGAACAGAAATTGATAAATGATTCAAAAATAAGGATATCAAAAGCAAGAGGAGCATTTGTTGCAGTGGGAAACATATGGAAGTTCAAAGAAATTAGGTTAAATACAAAAATAAAAATTTTCAACTCCAATGTTAAGTCAGTCCTAAAATATGGTTGTGAAACATGGAGAACAACTAAATTGACAATCATGAAGACACAGACTTTCATTAATGGATGCTTACGCAGAATAAAAGGATGGAAATGGCAGGACAAAATCACTAACATAGAATTATGGAAATGTACCAGTCAAAACACCAGTGGATAAAGAGATACAGCGAAGACGATGACGCTGGATAGGACACACACTATGGAAGCCAACTGAGAGTATTACACAACAGGCCCTTTTTTGGAATCCCCAGGAGAAAAGACAAAGAGGAAGACCAAGGAATTCTTGGAGAAGACAGATCGAAGCAGAGATGAAGATGATGGGGAAGACATGGAACGATCTTAAAAGAATGGCAATAAACAGAACGACTTGGAAAGTGTTTGTTGAAGACCTATGCTCCACAGGGAGCTGAAAGTGTTTGTTGAAGACCTATGCTCCACTGGGAACTGAAAGTATTTGTTGAAGACCTATGTCCCAGAGGGAGCTGAAAGTGTTTGTTGAAGACCTATGTTCCAGAGGGAGCTGAAAGTGTTTGTTGAAAGACCTATGCTCCACAGAGAGCTGAAAGTGTTTGTTGAAGACCTATGCTCCACAGGGAGCTGAAAGTGTTTGTTGAAGACCTATGCTCCACAGGGAGCTGAAAGTGTTTGCTGAAGACCTATGCTCCACAGGGAGCTGAAAGTGTTTGTTGAAGACCTATGCTCCACAGGTAGCTGAAAGGTAGAAGGTCAGCCTCTTCTTCTTTTCCCCTCCAGTTCCCATTTCAGCGATTGCTATAAGATTCTCCTGTTGTCTCTTCTCACCACAAGACCAACTTGTGACCGCCTTTTACTGCAACAACTTGTGTTAGTTTTGTCCGTCCTATTTCTTAGTGCAGTAATTAACGTCTGTTAAATTTCCTGTTTGCAGCTCATTCTGTAAGAGCTCGTATTAGCTCTACTCATGGCAGTCCTTGTTCTAATAATTGATTAGTGTTTCCCATGTTTAATTAATGTCGAGGTAATTAATGTCGAGGTAATTAATGCTGAAATAATTACTTTACTTTAGTTCTTATATTTGTTGTTTTTTTTTCATCCTCACCTTTATATTCTTCTTCTTGTTCTTCTTCCTCGTCCTCTTCTTCCTCTTTTTCTTGCTATTCCTCTTCTTCTTCTTCCTCTGTTTCTTATTCTTCATTTTCTTCTTCCTATTCGTTCTCTTCTTCTTTCTGTTTTTCTTCTTCAACTTCTTCTCATTCTTTTTCAACTTCTTCTTCTTCTACAACTTCTGTTACTTCTTCTTCTTTTTTTCTTCTTCCTCTTCTTTCTCATCTTCCTCGTCTTGTTCTTCCTCATCTTCCTCTTCCTCTTCTTTCTCATCTTCCTCATCTTCCTCTTCCTCTTCTTTCTCATCTTCCTCGTCTTGTTCTTCCTCATCTTCCTCTTCCTCTTCTTTCTCATCTTCCTCCTCTTCTTCTTCCTCTTCTTTCTCTTCCTCTTTTTTCTCATTTTCCTCGTATCCTTCTTTCTCATCTTCCTCTTCTTCCTCTTCTTTCTTTCTTTCTTATTTTCCTCGTCTCCTTCTTCCTCATCTTCCTCTTCCCCTTCTTCTTTCTCGTCTTCTTCTTCCTCTTCGTTCTCTTCCTCTTCTTTCTCATCTTCCTCGTCTTCTTCCTGTTCTTCCTCTTCTTCTTCCTCATCTTCTTCCTCATCTTCTTCCTCATCTTCTACTTCCTCTTCTTGTTCCTCTTCTTCTTATTAGTATTCACCCATTAAGTTAGCGTGGCTGCGTTGAGTCACTAGTTTGCGACAAGGCTACGACATTAACCCTTTTATGTCCGACACAGTCTTCATCATGGGTTGATTTTCTTAACACTGTTTTGTCAGGGGCAAAGGCCATTTTTAACCAACACTTCTCGACTTTTAACTCTAAAGGTTTAACGTGGGAAAAGTTCACACGGGACCTTTTATTTTTGTTGTTGTTGTCGTTAACCGAGAAGGCTAGACACTACCCAGAGACCAGCGAAGGTTCAAGACAAGAAGAAACCATAGATTACATTTTGACTCATTTTCACCGCTGATTTTCGGGTTTGATCCCAGATCCTTCCTGTGTAGATGACAACCCCTTACCTCTAGGCCATAGAGCTCCATTTCTTTTTGACAAAAATAGATTTTGCCTTAATTATGTTAAATATAAATTATAAACTAAACCAGGGGCAGATTGTAATAGTGATCATGTACCAGTTGTGAAAAAGCTTACAGTAAAATTAAAAACAACAAAACGAGCCTCAGTTAACATCAAGTTAAATTTAGATTTAGTAAAATCAGACAAGAAGCTGCAAGACAAATATAAAATCACAATTCAGAACCGGTGCAATGCAATAGAGAAGATACAAAGCATTGATGAGCAGTAGGAGTTAAATCACTGGAGTCTGTAGAAATGTGGTTTTACAGAAGAATGTTGAGAATACCATGGACAGCTAAGAAGAGTAAAGAAAACGTTATGAAAGAGGCCAAAGCAAAAAGAGAGCTAATTTCCAATATTAGGAAGAAACAATCTTCATTTTTTGGCCATGTAATGAGAAGAGAACAGCTGGAATATATGGTAACAACTGGAAAAATTGAGGGTCGAAGAGATAGAGGGAAGCAAAGAGAAAAAATACCAGACAGCTTAAGAGAATGACTTGGCAGAAGGTGAACAACAGAAATGATAAATAACTGTTGAGATGGAAAGTTGTGGAGAGACATGTTCACCTGCACCAGCAGGCACGGTACTTGATGATGATGGTGATAATGATGATGATGGTGATGATAATGATGATGGTGATATTAGTCTTTGGATGTAGGTTAAATATTAACCCACATGATCTCAACTATGCAGGTGTTTGATTGCAATGAGGAGGGAGTCGTTGATGCTGACGAGTTGAGGTCTGCCCTGAGAGCGCTGGGGGAACCACTTTCTGACAGGGAGATAACTGAGATGATGCAGGACGCTAGTGTTAACGAGGACGGCAAGATTAAATATGAGGGTGAGTGGATTGTGTGGTGGGTGGGAGTGGGTAGTGTGGTGGGTGGGAGTGGGTTGTGTGGTGGGTGGGAGTGGGTTGTGTGGTGGGTGGGAGTGGGTTGTGTGGTGGGTGGGAGTGGATTGTGTGGTGGGTGGGAGTGGGTTGTGTGGTGGGTGGGAGTGGGTTGTGTGGTGGGTGGGAGTGGATAGTGTGGTGGGTGGGAGTGGATTGTGTGTGGATGGGAGTGGATAGTGTGGTGGGTGGGAGTGGATTGTGTGTGGATGGGAGTGGATTGTGTGGTGGGTGGGAGTGGATAGTGTGGTGGGTGGGAGTGGATAGTGTGGTGGGTGGGAGTGGATTGTGTGTGGATGGGAGTGGATTGTGTGGTAGGTGGGATTGGTTTGTGTGTGGATGGGAGTGGATTTATGTGGTGAGTGGGAGTGGATTGTGTGTGGATTGGATTGAAGGTGAGTGGAAGTATGTGGATGGGAGTGAAGGTGAGTGGATTGTGTGGTGGGTGGGAGTGGAGTGTGTGTGGATGGGTGCAGATTATGTGTGGAGGGAGTGGGTGTTGTACGTTGCTGAGTAGATTTGGTATAGGACGAGTGGATTATGTGTGAAATGATTGGACTTGACATGTGGGGTGTGGTCATGACATGTGGTGTGTGGATTTGACATGTGGTGTGTGGATTTGACATGTGGGGCGTGGACGTGACATGTGGTATGTGGACGTAACATGTGGGGAGTGGATTTGACATGTGGGGTGTGGACTTGACATGTGGGGGGTGAACTTGACATGTGGGTAGTGAACTTGACAAGTGCGGAGTGGTCTTGACATGTGGAGAGGGAACTTGACATGTGGAGAGGGAACTTGACATGTGGAGAGGGAACTTGACATGTGGAGAGGGAACTTGACATGTGGGTGTGAATTTGACATGTGGGGAGTGGACTTGACATGTGGGGAGTGAACTTGACATGTGGGGAGTGGGCTTGACATGTGGGGAGTGGATATGTTGCCAAAATGTGTGGAAATTTGCATGATGTCAAGAAGACAAGAGTCAAGAAGACAAGACTCAAGAAGACAAGAGTCAAGAAGACAAGACTCAAGAAGACATGAGTCAAGAAGACAAGAGTCAAGAAGACACGACTCAATATGACAAGAGTCAAGAAGACAAGACTCAAGAAGACAAGACTCAATATGACAAGAGTCAAGAAGACAAGACTCAAGAAGGCAAGAGTCAAGAAGACAAGACTCAAGAAGACAAGAGTCAAGAAGACAAGACTCAAGAAGACATGAGTCAAGAAGACAAGAGTCAAGAAGACAAGACTCAAGAAGACAAGACTCAATATGACAAGAGTCAAGAAGACAAGACTCAAGAAGGCAAGAGTCAAGAAGACAAGACTCAAGAAGACATGAGTCAAGAAGACAAGACTCAAGAAGACAAGAGTCAAGAAGACAAGACTCAAGAAGACAAGAGTCAAGAAGACAAGACTCAAGAAGACATGAGTCAAGAAGGCAAGAGTCAAGAAGACACGACTCAATATGACATGAGTCAAGAAGACAAGACTCAAGAAGACAAGACTCAATATGACAAGAGTCAAGAAGACAAGACTCAAGAAGGCAAGAGTCAAGAAGACAAGACTCAAGAAGACAAGAGTCAAGAAGACAAGACTCAAGAAGACAAGAGTCAAGAAGACAAGTGTCAAGAAGACAAGACTAAAGAAGATAAGACTAAAGAAGACAAGAGTCAAGTAGACAAGAGTCAAGAAGAAGTAATGAAAATTATGACCCCAGAATCTCGGGGTGACTGCAGTGAGCATGCCGCCTTTATTCTCCAGTCTTATATACTCTCTCTCTCTCTCTCTCTCTCTCTCTCTCTCTCTCTCTCTACCTTTCTCACCAGACCCCCTACAAGTTGCACAACTCCATCAATATTATAAATTATGTCAGACCCCATCAATATTATAAATTATGTCAGACCCCATCAATATTATAAATTATGTCAGACCCTATCAATATTATAAATTATGTCAGACCCCATCAATATTATAAATTATGTCAGACCCTATCAATATTATAAATTATGTCAGACCCCATCAATATTATAAATTATGTCAGACCCCATCAATATTATAAATTATGTGAGACCCCATCAATAGAATACATGGTCTCATTAACAGGTCTTGTTTGGCCCACTGTAAAACAAACATAATCACGACTGAGTTCTACAACGAACCTTTTTCATGTGGATCGTGTCATAATCAAACACAAAATGTGGTCATGTTTGTTAAAGTTGCCATCACAGCACTCCCGACACACACGTAGGTCAACTTTAATAGACACTGAGTGATTGCACGTTAGTGGTTTCAACAGTTTGTTGTTTATGTGTAGAGCCCACTGCTGCAGTTTGTCGTTCCTGTGAGTCCCTGAAGGTTTGAGACCTCTATGTGTTCTATCTGCTCATGTCTAGGACAGTAGATCCACACAAGTCCCTGAAGGTTTGAGACCTCTATGTATTCTATCTACTCATGTCTAGGACAGTAGATCCACACAAGTCTAGAACAGTAGATCCACACAAGTCTAGAACAGTAGATCCACACAAGTCCCTGAAGGTTTGAGACCTCTATGTATTCTATCTACTCATGTCTAGGACAGTACATCCACACAAGTCCCTGAAGGTTTGAGACCTCTATGTATTCTATCTACTCATGTCTAGGACAGTACATCCACACAAGTCCCTGAAGGTTTGAGACCTCTATGTATTCTATCTACTCATGTCTAGGACAGTAGACCCACACAAGTCCCTGAAGGTTTGAGACCTCTATGTATTCTATCTGCTCATGTCTAGGACAGTAGATCCACACAAGTCTAGAACAGTAGATCCACACAAGTCTAGAACAGTAGATCCACACAAGTCTAGGACAGTAGATCCACACAAGTCCCTGAAGGTTTGAGACCTGTATGTATTCTATCTACTCATGTCTAGGACAGTAGACCCACACAAGTCCCTGAAGGTTTGAGACCTCTATGTATTCTATCTACTCATGTCTAGAACAGTAGACCCACACAAGTCCCTGAAGGTTTGAGACCTCTATGTATTCTATCTACTCATGTCTAGGACAGTAGATCCACACAAGTCTAGAACAGTAGATCCACACAAGTCTAGAACAGTAGATCCACACAAGTCCCTGAAGGTTTGAGACCTCTATGTATTCTATCTACTCATGTCTAGGACAGTAGACCCACACAAGTCCCTGAAGGTTTGAGACCTCTATGTATTCTATCTACTCATGTCTAGAACAGTAGATCCACACAAGTCTAGAACAGTAGATCCACACAAGTCTAGAACAGTAGATCCACACAAGTCTAGGACAGTAGACCCACACAAGTCCCTGAAGGTTTGAGACCTCTACGTATTCTATCTACTCATGTCTAGGACAGTAGACCCACACAAGTCCCTGAAGGTCTGAGACCTCTATGTATTCTATCTACTCATGTCTAGGACAGTAGATCCACACAAGTCCCTGAAGGTTTGAGACCTCTATGTATTCTATCTACTCATGTCTAGGACAGTAGACCCACACAAGTCCCTGAAGGTTTGAGACCTCTATGTATTCTATCTACTCATGTCTAGGACAGTAGACCCACACAAGTCCCTGAAGGTTTGAGACCTCTATGTATTCTATCTACTCATGTCTAGGACAGTAGATCCACACAAGTCCCTGAAGGTTTGAGACCTCTATGTATTCTATCTACTCATGTCTAGGACAGTAGACCCACACAAGTCCCTGAAGGTTTGAGACCTCTATGTATTCTATCTACTCATGTCTAGGACAGTAGATCCACACAAGTCCCTGAAGGTTTGAGACCTCTATGTATTCTATCTACTCATGTCTAGGACAGTAGACCCACACAAGTCCCTGAAGGTTTGAGACCTCTATGTATTCTATCTACTCATGTCTAGGACAGTAGACCCACACAAGTCCCTCAAGGTTTGAGACCTCTATGTATTCTATCTACTCATGTCTAGGACAGTAGATCCACACAAGTCCCTGATGGTTTGAGACCTCTATGTATTCTGTCTACTCATGTCTAGGACAGTAGATCCACACAAGTCCCTGATGGTTTGAGACATCTATGTATTCTATCTACTCATGTCTAGGACAGTAGACCCACACAAGTCCCTGAAGGTTTGAGACCTCTATGTATTCTGTCTACTCATGTCTAGGACAGTAGATCCACACAAGTCCCTGAAGGTTTGAGACCTCTATGTATTCTATCTACTCATGTCTAGGACAGTAGATCCACACAAGTCTAGGACAGTAGATCCACACTAATCCCTGAAGGTTTGAGACCTCTATGTATTCTATCTACTCATGTCTAGGACAGTAGATCCACACAAGTCTAGGACAGTAGATCCACACAAGCCCCTGAAGGTTTGAGACCTCTATATATTCTATCTACTCATGTCTAGGACAGTAGATCCACACAAGTCCCTGAAGGTTTGAGACCTCTATGTATTCTATCTACTCATGTCTAGGACAGTAGATCCACACAAGTCCCTGAAGGCTTGAGACCTCTATGTATTCTATCTACTCATGTCTAGGACAGTAGATCCACACTAGTCTAGGACAGTAGATCCACACAAGTCTAGGACAGTAGATCCACACAAGTCTAGGACAGTAGATCCACACAAGTCCCTGAAGGTTTGAGACCTCTATGTATTCTATCTACTCATGTCTAGGACAGTAGATCCACACAAGTCTAGGACAGTAGATCCACACAAGTCTAGGACAGTAGATCCACACAAGTCTAGGACAGTAGATCCACACAAGTCTAGGACAGTAGATCCACACAATCCCCTGAAGGTTTGAGACCTCTATGTATTCTATCTACTCATGTCTAGGACAGTAGACCCACACAAGTCTCTGAAGGTCTGAGACCTCTATGTATTCTATCTACTCATGTCTAGGACAGTAGATCCACACAAGTCTAGGACAGTAGATCCACACAAGTCCCTGAAGGTTTGAGACCTCTATGTATTCTATCTACTCATGTATAGGACAGTAGATCCACACATGTCTAGGACAGTAGATCCATACAAGTCCCTGAAGGTTTGAGACCTCTATGTGTTCTATCTACTCATGTCTAGGACAGTAGATCCACACAAGTTACTGAAGGTTTGAGACCTCTATGTATTCTATCTACTCATGTCTAGGACAGTAGATCCACACAAGACCCTGAAGGTTTGAGACCTCTATGTATTCTATCTACTCATGTCTAGGACAGTAGATCCACACAAGACCCTGAAGGTTTGAGACCTCTATGTATTCTATCTACTCATGTCTAGGACAGTAGATCCACACAAGTTACTGAAGGTTTGAGACCTCTATGTGTTCTATCTACTCATGTCTAGGACAGTAGATCCACACAAGTTACTGAAGGTTTGAGACCTCTATGTATTCTATCTACTCATGTCTAGGACAGTAGATCCACACAAGTCTAGGACAGTAGATCCACACAAGTCTAGGACAGTAGATCCACACAAGTCTAGGACAGTAGACCCACACAAGTCCTTGAAGGTCTGAGACCTCTATGTATTCTATCTACTCATGTCTAGGACAGTAGATCCACACAAGTCCCTGAAGGTTTGAGACCTCTATGTATTCTACCCACTCATATATCCACGACAGTAGATCCACACACACCTAGAACTACTTAGACCTCTACGTATTCTACCCACTCATATATCCACACACACCTAGAACTATTCAGACCTCTACGTATTCTACCCACTCCTTTCTCAAAACATTTTTATGCTCGTTTTAATTACAAGCTACTGTGAATCAATATTTCACGCACAGGCGTTTATCACTGATGCTTTAGTTATTGTCTCCATTTACTCAATTCAGAAATATAATTTACACATCTTTCTTCTACGATACAATTGATGTTAATTAGAACATAGTATAACGTAAATGACATTAATCTCCGTCATGTAAATTTTGAATATTTACCACTAGAATGTAACAAAATTAGATGTTGTTTGAAATGTTCATTTCTACAAAATGTCTTTTGCTAAAATATCACTTTAAAAAATATTTAACTACCGTGAAATCTTGCGTACTTCTATGTCGTGTCGCAAGCTGGAACCACTTCCATTTTCAATCGAAGTAGTTAAGGAGATGTAATAAACCCCGACATCAGCACCCCCATTAAGGCTTAAGAAAATATCCACGACTACTAAAATGCCACTATTTCGATTGCGCCCAACAGCTGTGCATGTGAAATAATATCGACCTGAGAGTTCCCTTTCATCACGTCCTTTGTTCTAAAAGCAGTGAAATTACTGGTCAGGGAAATCTCTGACGTAATACGCAAAAATGTATTATTGGTTTCTACTTGGTGTCATTTTTTGATTGACATCAATGGAATGTTTAAATAGAACAGGCTTATCAGAAAGTACGAAGAACGTGGGACGAGATTTATGCATCGATTTCGTTCTATCTTTTATCTAGAGCAACTATCGTCGTTCTGAATGTCCCTTCGCACTCCAATCTCTTTCCTGATCATACACGTTTTGTATACAGAAGAGAGATAATGCAAATAAACAATAAACGGTGTATTCAATATTAGGGGGGGGGGGGGGGGTGGAAGAGGGGGGGGCTACCCGTGTGGATATGGTGAGGATTTTTGAAATAAAAGTAGAATGGTAGCTAATCTGGTAGAGAGACAAGGCAAACTACGACGATTGATTTGACTGATTGATTTTATTATGTGATTGTTTTGATTGATTAATTGGTTGATGTGATTTATTAATTGATTGGTTTGGTTAAGTGATTAGTTTGATTGATTATTTGATTGGTGTGATTTATTAATTGATTGATGTGATTTATTAATTGATTGGTTGATTAAGTGATTAGTTGATTGATTTGATTGATGTGATTTATTAATTGATTGATTAAGTGATTGATTGAACTGATTGGTGTGATTTATTAATTGATTTGTTTGATTAAGTGATTAGTTTGATTGATTAATTGATTGATGTGATTATTAATTTATTGGTTTTATTAAGTGATTAGTTTGATTGATTAATTGATTGATGTGATTTATTAATTGATTAGTTTGATTAAGTGATTAGTTTGATTGATTAATTGATTGATGTGATTTATTAATTGATTGATTTGATTAAGTGATTAGTTTGATTGATTTATTAATTGATTGGTTTGATTAAGTGATTAGTTTGATTGATTAATTGATTGATGTGATTTATTAATTGATTGGTTTGATTAAGTGATTAGTTTGATTGATTAATTGATTGGTTCACTTCATTAAGTAATTTAGTTGATTTGATCAATTAAGTGATTGATTTGATTTATCTGTTTGATTAAGAGATCGATGTGATTAAGTAATTGATTTGAATAGTTTGGTTATTGATTTGATTAAGTGATAGATTTTATTAAATTATTGATTTTATTGATTAATTAATTGATTGATTTTATTGATTAATTTAGTTTCGTGATTGATTTGATTGATTTGATTTCATGTCGCGAGCCTCGGTAGCCTAGGTGGGAAAACCACCCGACTGGACTACCGACGTTCGGACAACCCGTGTTCGATTCCCGCTGGGAGCAGTGTGAGTTGTAGTCGTGGTTGGAAAAAAAAATACCCCCACGGTCGACCCAGCCGCTGGCAGAAATGGGTACCAGGGTATTACTCTGGGAAGGTGAGGAATGCCGCCTCGCATCGTGAGTTTCGATGCTTGAAGCGACACTATCCAGAAGTCTCCGAACATTTCTGGATAGGCGGCCGAGCACATATGGGTGGAGACTCACGTGCTAAGACACCGATTCAAGTCGTGAACATTACCAATTACTTTTATTTCATGTTTTTGTTTTATCTGCTTAATTGATTTATTTTGATTGATTTGCTTTGTTTAATTGTTTTAATTGCTTAATTGATTGATTTGATTTGTTTAATTGTTTTCATTGCTTAATTGATTGATTTGATCGATTTCATTGACTAATCAATTGATTTTATTATAGATTTGATTGATTTATTCGCTTAATTATTTTATTCGATTGATCTGATCAAGAGATGAACTGATCAGTGATCGATGTTTAAAAATCCGTATCAGTAATCTATGGTGTAATTCCAAAAGAAATATTTGACTAGATCTCAGATTATCGTACCCAGTGAACAAATGGTGTCCAAATATTAAACATGGATTTTATTTTGTCCACAGATTTTGTCAAGGTCTGGCTCGATGGTTCCAAAGACTAATCAAAGATCTTCAGATTTGGGGTGAACCTAACAAATAAATAAAGATCTTTGATCTTATAATTCAAGAAGTGAAAGCTCTACAGAAAGCTTTGAGGATACAACATTAAGCGAAGATCTTAAATAAATTGAACCAAACAACAAATAAAGACCCCCAGAATGATAACAATGTTAAAGTTCAAGAAAGATTATATTCCATCGATGTCATTAGATTAAACAACATGAAACAATAATTTCGATTGTTCAGAGAAGGAGAAAGTGAAACAAAGACCTTCATCAGATTCAAATTATTCAAAGTGTGCAAATATTTATACAATATTGTAAATTAAAAATAAAATATTTTGTCATGTTAGAATTCAAAACAGTTTTTCACATTCTTATATTTCAGACCAAAAAAAAAAAAAACAACAACAACAACAACAAAAAAGACCAACATATCACAACTCCGAGACCCACTCTACAACACAACACATCATAATCTTAGACTCCGTGAAAGAAAGAACTTCTCTTCCAGACCACCAAATTCCACATCCCAAGACACCAACAAGCCAACCTCCCACATCCCACATCCCAAGATACCAAGAAACCAAACTCCCACATCCCAAGACATCAAGAAACCAAACTCCCCCATCCCAAGACACAAAGAAACCAACCTCCCACATCCCAAGACATCAAGAAACCAAACTCCCCCATCCCGAGACACAAAGAAACCAACCTCCCACATCCCAAGACATCAAGAAACCAAACTCCCCCATCCCGAGACACAAAGAAACCAACCTCCCACATCCCAACACATCAAGAAACCAAACTTCCCCATCCCGAGAGACAAAGAAACCAACCTCCCACAGCCCAAGACATCAAGAAACCAAACTCCCCCATCCCGAGACACAAAGAAACCAACCTCCCACATCCCAAGACATCAAGAAACCAACCTCCCACATCCCAAGACACCAACAAACCAACCTCCAACATCCCAAGACACCAACAAACCAACCTCCAACATCCCAAGACACCAAGAAACCAACCTCTCACATCCCAAGACACCAAGAAACCAAACTCCCACATCCCAAGACACCAACAAACCAACCTCCGATATCCCAAGACACCAAGAAACCAACCTCCAACATCCCAAGACACCAACAAACCAACCTCCAACATCCCAAGACACCAAGAAACCAACCTCTCACATCCCAAGACAACAAGAAACCAACCTCCCAAGACACCAAGAAATCAACCTCCCACATCCCAAGACACCAAGAAACCAACCTTTCTACATCCCAAGACACCAAGAAATCAACCTCCCACATCCCAAGACACCAAGAAACCAACCTCCCACATCCCAAGACACCAAGAAATCAACCTCCCACATCCCAAGACACCAAGAAACCAACCTCCCACATCCTAAAACACCAACAAACCAACCTCCCACATCCTAAAACACCAACAAACCAACCTCCCACATCCTAAAACACCAACAAACCAACCTCCCACATCCCAAGACACCAAGAAACCAACCTCCCACATCCCAAGACACCAAGAAACCAACCTCCTACATCCCAAGACACCAAGAAACCAACCTCCCACATCCAAAGACACCAACAAACCAACCTCCCACATCCCGAAACACCAACAAACCAACCTCCCACATCCCAAGACACCAAGAAACCAACCTCGCACATCCAAAACATCAACAAGCCAACCTCCCACATCCCAAGACACCAAGAAACCAACCTCCCACATCCAAAACATCAACAAGCCAACCTCCCACATCCCAAGACCCCAAGAAACCAACCTCGCACACCCCAAGACACCAAGAAACCAACCTCGCACACCCCAAGACACCAAGAATCCAACCTCCCACATCCTAAAACACCAACAAACCAACCTCCCACATCCCAAGACACCGAGAAACCAACCTCCCACATCCCAAGACACCAAGAAACCAACCTCCCACATCCCAAGACACCAAGAAACCAACCTCCCACATCCCAAGACACCGAGAAACCAACCTCCCACATCCCAAGACACCAAGAAACCAACCTCCCACATCCCAAGACACCAAGAAACCAACCTCCCACATCCCAAGACACCAAGAAACCAACCTCCCACATCCCAAGACACCAAGAAACCAACCTCCCACATCCAAAACATCAACAAACCAACCTCCCACATCCCAAGACACCAAGAAACCAACTTCGCACATCCCAAGACACCAAGAAACCAACCTCCCACATCCAAAGACACCAAGAAACCAACCTCGCACACCCCAAGACACCAAGAAACCAACCTCCCACATCCAAAGACACCAAGAAACCAACCTCGCACACCCCAAGACACCAAGAAACCAACCTCGCACACCCCAAGACACCAAGACACCAACAAGCAAACCTTCAACATCACAAGACACCAACAAGCCAACCTCCCGCATCACAAGACACCAACAAGCCAACCTCCCGCATCCCAAGACACCAACAAGCCAACCTCCCGCATCCCAAGACACCAACAAGTCAACCTCCCGCATCACAAGACACCAACAAGCCAACCTCCCACATCCCAAGACACCAACAAGCCAACCTTCCACATCCCAAGACATCAAGAAACCAACCTCCTACATCCCAAGACACCAAGAAACCAACCTCCCACATCCCAAGACACCAAGAAATCAACCTCCCACATCCCAAGACATCAAGAAATCAACCTCCCACATCCCAAGACACCAAGAAACCAACCTTTCTACATCCCAAGACACCAAGAAATCAACCTCCCACATCCCAAGACACCAAGAAACCAACCTCCCACATCCCAAGACACCAAGAAATCAACCTCCCACATCCCAAGACACCAAGAAACCAACCTCCCACATCCTAAAACACCAACAAACCAACCTCCCACATCCTAAAACACCAACAAACCAACCTCCCACATCCTAAAACACCAACAAACCAACCTCCCACATCCCAAGACACCAAGAAACCAACCTCCCACATCCCAAGACACCAAGAAACCAACCTCCTACATCCCAAGACACCAAGAAACCAACCTCCCACATCCAAAGACACCAACAAACCAACCTCCCACATCCTAAAACACCAACAAACCAACCTCCCACATCCCAAGACACCAAGAAACCAACCTCGCACATCCAAAACATCAACATGCCAACCTCCCACATCCCAAGACACCAAGAAACCAACCTCCCACATCCAAAACATCAACAAGCCAACCTCCCACATCCCAAGACCCCAAGAAACCAACCTCGCACACCCCAAGACACCAAGAAACCAACCTCGCACACCCCAAGACACCAAGAATCCAACCTCCCACATCCTAAAACACCAACAAACCAACCTCCCACATCCCAAGACACCGAGAAACCAACCTCCCACATCCCAAGACACCAAGAAACCAACCTCCCACATCCCAAGACACCAAGAAACCAACCTCCCACATCCCAAGACACCGAGAAACCAACCTCCCACATCCCAAGGCACCATCAAGCAAACATCCCACATCTCAAGACACCAACAAGCCAACCTCCCACATCTCAAGACACCAACAAGCCAACCTTCCACATCCCAAGGCACCATCAAGCCAACCTCCCACATCCCAAGACACCAAGAAACCAACCTCCCACATCCCAAGACATCAAGAAACCAACCTCCCACATTCCAAGACATCAAGAAACCAATCTCCCACATCTCAAGACACCAACAAGCCAACCTTCCACATCTCAAGACACCAACAAGCCAACCTTCCACATCCCAAGACACCAAGAAACCAACCTCCCACATCCCAAGACATCAAGAAACCAACCTCCCACATCCCAAGACACAAAGAAGCAAACCTCCTACATCCCAAGACCCAAACAAGATAACCTCCCACATCACAAGACACCAACAAATCAGCCTCCCATATCCCAAGACAACAACAAATCAACCTCCCACATCCCAAGACACCAACAAACCAACCTCCCACATCCCAAGACACCAACAAAACAACCTCCCAAATCCCAAGACACCATCAAATCAACCTCCCACATCCCAAGACACAATAAAATCATCCTACCACATCCCAAGACCTCAACAAGCCAACCTCCCACATCCAAAGACACCAACAAATCAACCTCCCACATCCCAAGACCTCAACAAGCCAACCTCCCACATCCAAAGACACCAACAAGCCAACCTCCTACATCCAAGACACCAACAAGCTAACCACAACACACCAAGACACCAACAAGCCAGCCTCCCACATCCCAAGACACGCACAAGCTAACCTCCCACATCCCAAGACACGCACAAGCTAACCTCCCACATCCCAAGACACCATCAATCCAACCTCCCACATCTCAAGACACCAACAAGCCAACCTCCCACATCCCAAGACACCAAGAAACCAACCTCCTACATCCCAAGACACAAACAAGCCAACCTCCCACATCCCAAGACACCATCAATCCAACCTCCCACATCCCAAGACACCAAGAAACTAACCTCCTACATCCCAAGACACAAAGAAACCAACCTCCTACATCCCAAGACACAAAGAAGCCAACCTCCTACATCCCAAGACACAAAGAAACCAACCTCCTACATCCCAAGACACAAAGAAGCCAACCTCCTACATCCCAAGACACCAAGAAACCAACCTCCTACATCCCAAGACACCAAGAAACTAACCTCCTACATCCCAAGACATCAAGAAACCAACCTCCTACATCCCAAGACACCAAGAAACCAACCTCCTACATCCCAAGACATCAAGAAACCAACCTCCTACATCCCAAGACATCAAGAAACCAACCTCCTACATCCCAAGACATCAAGAAACCAACCTCCTACATCCCAAGACATCAAGAAACCAACCTCCTACATCCCAAGACATCAAGAAACCAACCTCCTACATCCCAAGACACCAAGAAGCCAACCTCCTACATCCCAAGACACCAACAAACCAACCTCCCAGATCCCAAGACACAAAGAAGCCAGCCTCCTACATCCCAAGACATCAAGAAGCCAACCTCCTACATCCCAAGACATCAAGAAACCAACCTCCTACATCCCAAGACACCAAGAAACTAACCTCCTACATCCCAAGACACAAAGAAGCCAACCTCCCACATCCCAAGACACCAAGAAACTAACCTCCTACATCCCAAGACACAAAGAAGCCAACCTCCCACATCCCAAGACACCAAGAAACCAACCTCCTACATCCCAAGACACAAAGAAGCCAGCCTCCTACATCCCAAGACATCAAGAAACCAACCTCCTACATCCCAAGACACAAATAAGCCAGCCTCCTACATCCCAAGACATCAAGAAACCAACCTCCCACATCCCAAGACACCAAGAAACTAACCTCCTACATCCCAAGACACAAAGAAGCCAACCTCCCACATCCCAAGACACCAAGAAACAAACCTCCTACATCCCAAGACACAAAGAAGCCAACCTCCTACATCCCAAGACACCAAGAAGCCAACCTCCTACATCCCAAGACACCAAGAAGCCAACCTCCTACATCCCAAGACACCAACAAACCAACCTCCCAGATCCCAAGACACCAAGAAATCAACCTCCCACAAACCAAGACACCAACAAATCAACCTCCCACAAACCAAGACACTAACAAGATAACCTCCCACAAACCAAGACACTAACAAGATAACCTCCCATATCCCAAGACACCAATAAATCAACCTCCCACATCCCAAGACACCAACAAACCAACCTCCCACATCCCAAGACACCAACAAATCAACCTCCCAAATCCCAAGACACCATCAAATCAACCTCCCACATCCCAAGACACCATAAAATCAACCTACCACATCCCAAGACCTCAACCAGCCAACCTCCCACATCCAAAGACACCAACAAGCTAATCTCCCACATCCCAAGACACCATAAAATCAACCTCCCACATCCCAGGACACTAACAAGCCAACCTCCCACATCCCAAGACACCAACAAGCCAACCTGGCACATACTCAGATCCAAACAAGCCAACATCCCACATCCCAAGACACCAACAAGCCAACCTGGCACATACTCAGACCCAAACAAGCCAACTTCCCACATCCCAAGACACCAACAAGCCAACCTCCCACATCCAAAGACATCAACAAGCCAAACTCCCACATCCTAAGAACCAAACAAACCAACCTCCCACATCCTAAGACCAAACAAACCAACCCCCCACCCACCTTCCCAAGACCCCAAGAAACCAACCTCCCACATCCTAAGACCCAAACAAACCACCCCCCCCCCCACCCACCTTCCCAAGACCCAAACAAACCAACCCCCCCCACCCACCTTCCTAAGACCCAAACAAGCCAACCTCCCACATCGCAAGACCCAAACAAACGAACCTACCACATCCCAAGACACCAACAAGCCAACCTCCCACATCCTAAGACCCAAACAAGCCAACCTCCCACATTCCCAAGACCCCAACAAACCAATCTCCCACATACCAAGACCCCAACAAACCAATCTCCCACATACCAAGACCCCAAGAAACCAACCTCCCACATACCAAGACCCCAACAAACCAACCTCCCACATCCTAAGACCCAAACAAACCAACCTCCCACATCCTAAGACCCAAACAAACCAACCTCCCATATCTCAAGACGTCATCGAACTAAACTCCCAGATCCCAAGACCCCCAACAAACCAAATTAAATCCCATTGACATTCAATTATCCAGCGTCAAAGAGAACCTAAACCTTTGACCTTTCATAATCATCTATAGATCCATTATCACGAAGTCCCTTTCCGGCAGTGCCAAATGGATTTTAAATATCATATACGTTTGTATGTGTGCACTCAATAATATGCATATGCACCTAATATTTTTTTAATGTATTTTTAAAAATAAAGTATTTAACATATTCAGTCCCGACGCGGGATGGTATGGTTGACGGTTGTCTCATTTTTGAGGCAAAGCGACGAAACTGGTTGTGCCGAAGATTTAATATGGAGAAGCTGGCAGAGAAATAGGGCTCGTGTTTGAAGAGTAGGGGAGATTATAGGATAACAATAGAGGGAAAGTAATGAAAGAATAGGGGAGATTAGAGGTTAACAATAGAGGGAAAGTAATGAAAGAATAGGGGAGATTAGAGGTTAACAATAGAGGGAAAGTAATGAAAGAATAGGGGAGATTAGAGGTTAACAATAGAGGGAAAGTAATGAAAGAATAGGGGAGATTAGAGGTTAACAATAGAGGGAAAGTAATGAAAGAATAGGGAAGAATAGAGGATAACAATAGAGGGAAAGTAATGGACGAATAGGGGAGATTAGAGGTTAACAATAGAGGGAAAGTAATGAAAGAATAGGGAAGAATAGAGGATAACAATAGAGGGAAAGTAATGAAAGAAAAGGGGAGATTAGAGGTTAACAATAGAGGGGAAAGTAATGAAAGAATAGGGAAGAATAGAAGATAACAATAGAGGGAAAGTAATGAAAGAAAAGGGGAAAATAGAGGGTAACAATAGAGGGAAAGTAATGAAAGAAAAGGGGAAAATAGAGGGTAACAATAGAGGATAAGTAATGAAAGAAAAGGGGAAAATAGATGGTAATAATAGAGGATAAGTAATGAAAGAAAAGGGGAAAATAGAGGGTAATAATAAAAGAAAGTGAAAGAATAGCGGAGAATAGAGGGTAACAATAAAAAGAAATTACTGAAAGAATATGGGGAGAATAGAGGGTAACAATAGAAGGGGAAGTAATCAAAGAATGTACATTTTAACATTATAGGGACATTAATGAAAGGTTATTTCAAAGGGAGACAATTGAGGAGAATTGTTGATAGAATATAGGAAAATAGAGGATAACAATGGTGTACGTGAGAGTTATGCGGAATATGATTACAGTAATATGATTACAGTAATATGATTACAGTAATATGATTACAGTAATATGATTACATTATGGAGGTATCATGTGGCTTGTAGCGAAATTACACTTTCAAATCGTCACATACCAGATCACACTATTCGGAAGTAAGGCGGAGATATTCTTCATTGCTTTATTATTTTTTTAGTCTTTCCTAATTCAGAGTCATGTACCAATTTTTTTTTCAACTGAATTGAATAGGGGAGCGCCAAGCTGCGATATAACGCCCTCTCGCTACACGCGCCAACAGTAAGCTGTCGATACACACGCTACTACCCAGTTTCATTTTGTATTTAAAATGTTATTTATTCCTTATTTATATTCCTTTATTAATTTGCATTTCGTAAAACTATTCCTTTTATTGTAAAATGTAAGCGTTTTCTACATTGTCCCTTTCTCCGCAATCTAATAACTATGCCCTCCATTATAGTTTTCTGAATCATTATGGCGTTTGATGTGGTCAAAACATGTCACTTTTGTTTTCTTTGTTATATTCACTACCGAGATTGTGTTTAGTTTCACTTACATTAATATGATGTTTGATATTTTTTCTATAATAATATTATTTGTTATTGTAATATATTATTGTAATAATCAGATGTGAGATGCACCACAGAAATAAAAAGCAGAATGGCTCAGGCCAAAATAGCATTTCAGAAAATGATAAACGTCTTGTTCAAGTCTATGTCAATAGAAGTGAGAAAGAGAGTTCATCGGTGCTATATAGAGCCAGCTCTCACCTATGGAAGTGAATCATGGACAGAATGATAATACAATGAAGAGACAAACGAGATGACATTTCTCAGAAGAATGTTGAGAGTTCCCTCCCTGGACAGCTAAAAAGACCAATGAGGAAGTTCTCAAAGAGGCCAACACGAAAAGAGAGCTCCTGAAAGAAAAAAAAAACAGCAGAAAGAAACAATCGATATTTTTTTACGGATGAGAAGAGGAAATTTGGAATACTTGGTTACATCTGGCAAAATACAGGGGAACAGAGATCGCGGACGACAAAGAGAGAAGATAGATAGCTTGGTGTTATGGCATGGAAAACAGTCAACAACAGAACTGATACGAAGTACTGTAGATAGGAGATTGTGGAAGGTCATGATCACCTACGCCAACCGGTGTGGCACATGATGATGAATATTGTTATTATATATGTGTACATACTTTCGTGGTAATGCTGTAATAACAACAATATATTAAACTATATAAACAAAGCAGCGGTGCGGTTAGGACCGTCTTGCCAGCTGGTTGGAGATCATATTTGTGTTCTTTGTTAGCAGCTGCATTGCATTGTGTTATGTTCCTTGCGATCCATGCAAACGTCTTCATCATGCATTTATTTGGGGCAGCTCCCATAGCTTTAAGTGTCCCTTCACCTGTATGCAAGGCAGCACTTGTTTGTAATTAGCGTTGCTTCTCGTATGACGGGATTAGATGTTGCGACTAGCTCCGACCTCTACCCCTACCAACATGATAAATGCGTTCATCCACTCTCTGAGGACGAGCCGCGATAGCTCAGTGGTTAGTGAACTGGACTACAAAGGACAAGAAGTAGGGTTCGATCCCAAGGCTGTCAGGTTCACCCAGCCTTTAATGGGTACTGGATTTTTTTCTGGGAAAGTAAAGCGGCACGGACGTAATACTGACCACATTACCCCAAACAAATTTGTGCTGAAGGTCTATAAAATGTATGGTCACTAACACCATATTCCTTATACGCCACTTGGTGTGACGGGTCACTAACACCATATTCCTTATACGCCACTTGGTGTGACGGGTCACTAACACCATATTCCTTATACGCCACTTGGTGTGACGGGTCACTAACACCATATTCCTTATACGCCACTTGGTGTGACGGGTCACTAACACCATATTCCTTATACGCCACTTGGTGTGACGGGTCACTAACACCATATTCCCTATACGCCACTTGGCGTGACGGGTCACTAACACCATATTCCCTATACGCCACTTGGTGTGACGGGTCACTAACACCATATTCCCTATACGCCACTTGGTGTGACGGGTCACTAACACCATATTCCTTATACGCCACTTGGTGTGACGGGTCACTAACACCATATTCCCTATACGCCACTTGGTGTGACGGGTCACTAACACCATATTCCCTATACGCCACTTGGTGTGACGGGTCACTAACACCATATTCCCTATACGCCACTTGGTGTGACGGGTCACTAACACCATATTCCCTATACGCCACTTGGCGTGACGGGGGTACTTGACTTGACTTACTCTCTGAGGGCTACTTGACTTGACTTACTCTCTGAGGGCTACTTGACTTGACTTACTCTCTGAGGGCTACTTGACTTGACTTACTCTCTGAGGGCTACTTGACTTGACTTACTCTCTGAGGGCTACTTGACTTACTCTCTGAGGGCTACTTGACTTGACTTACTCTCTGAGGGCTACTTGATCGTAAAATCTTGTCTAAATGTAGCCCTATAGCAACAAGTTCATCTTTGAAGAGAAGGATTTAGTCAACTGTTAAATCTTCAGATCACGTGTCACTTGTAGAACGTTGAACTCGTCACAGTCCCTTGGAAAGAATCTGTCTCTAACCAGATCTCCCACAGAACGTTGCTTTCATTACAGTCCCTTGGAAAGAATCTGTCTCTAACCAGATCTCCCACAGAACGTTGCTTTCATTACAGTACCTTGGAAAGAATCTGTCTCTAACCAGATCTCCCACAGAACGTTGCTTTCATTACAGTCCCTTGGAAAGAATCTGTCTCTAACCAGATCTCCCACAGAACATTGCTTTCATTACAGTCCCTTGGAAAGAATCTGTCTCTAACCAGATCTCCAAAAGAACGTTGCTTTCATTACAGTCCCTTGGAAAGAATCTGTCTCTAACTAGATCTCCCACAGAACGTTGCTTTCATTACAGTCCCTTGGAAAGAATCTGTCTCTAACTAGATCTCCCACAGAACATTGCTTTCATTACAGTCCCTTGGAAAGAATCTGTCTCTAACCAGATCTCCCACAGAACGTTGCTTTCATTACAGTCCCTTGGAAAGAATCTGTCTCTAACCAGATCTCCCACAGAACATTGCTTTCAATACAGTCCCTTGGAAAGAATCTGTCTCTAACTAGATCTCCCACAGAACATTGCTTTCATTACAGTCCCTTGGAAAGAATCTGTCTCTAACCAGATCTCCCACAGAACGTTGCTTTCATTACAGTCCCTTGGAAAGAATCTGTCTCTAACTAGATCTCCCACAGAACGTTGCTTTCATTACAGTCCCTTGGAAAAAATATCTGTCTCTAACCAGATCTCCCACAGAACGTTGCTTTCATTACAGTCCCTTGGAAAGAATCTGTCTCTAACCAGATCTCCCACAGAACGTTGCTTTCATTACAGTCCCTTGGAAAAAATATCTGTCTCTAACCAGATCTCCCACAGAACGTTGCTTTCATTACAGTCCCTTGGAAAAAATATCTGTCTCTAACCAGATCTCCCACAGAACGTTGCTTTCATTACAGTCCCTTGGAAAAAATATCTGTCTCTAACCAGATCTCCCACAGAACGTTGCTTTCATTACAGTCCCTTGGAAAGAATCTGTCTCTAACCAGATCTCCCACAGAACGTTGCTTTCATTACAGTCCCTTGGAAAGAATCTGTCTCTAACCAGATCTCCCACAGAACATTGCTTTCATTACAGTCCCTTGGAAAGAATCTGTCTCTAACCAGATCTCCCACAGAACATTGATTTCATTACAGTCCCTTGGAAAGAATCTGTCTCTAACCAGATCTCCCACAGAACATTGCTTTCATTACAGTCCCTTGGAAAGAATCTGTCTCTAACCAGATCTCCCACAGAACATTGCTTTCATTACAGTCCCTTGGAAAAAAATATCTGTCTCTAACCAGATCTCCCACAGAACGTTGCTTTCATTACAGTCCCTTGGAAAAAATATCTGTCTCTAACCAGATCTCCCACAGAACGTTGCTTTCATTACAGTCCCTTGGAAAAAATATCTGTCTCTAACCAGATCTCCCACAGAACGTTGCTTTCATTACAGTCCCTTGGAAAGAATCTGTCTCTAACCAGATCTCCCACAGAACGTTGCTTTCATTACAGTCCCTTGGAAAGAATCTGTCTCTAACCAGATCTCCCACAGAACATTGCTTTCATTACAGTCCCTTGGAAAGAATCTGTCTCTAACCAGATCTCCCACAGAACGTTGCTTTCATTACAGCCCCTTGGAAAGAATCTGTCTCTAACTAGATCTCCCACAGAACGTTGCTTTCATTACAGTCCCTTGGAAAGAATCTGTCTCTAACCAGATCTCCAAAAGAACGTTGCTTTCATTACAGTCCCTTGGAAAGAATCTGTCTCTAACCAGATCTCCCACAGAACGTTCCTTTCATTACAGTCCCTTGGAAAGAATCTGTCTCTAACCAGATCTCCCACAGAACGTTGCTTTCATTACAGTCCCTTGGAAAGAATCTGTCTCTAACCAGATCTCCCACAGAACATTGCTTTCATTACAGTCCCTTGGAAAGAATCTGTCTCTAACCAGATCTCCCACAGAACATTGCTTTCATTACAGTCCCTTGGAAAAAATATCTGTCTCTAACCAGATCTCCCACAGAACGTTGCTTTCATTACAGTCCCTTGGAAAAAATATCTGTCTCTAACCAGATCTCCCACAGAACGTTGCTTTCATTACAGTCCCTTGGAAAGAATCTGTCTCTAACTAGATCTCCCACAGAACATTGCTTTCATTACAGTCCCTTGGAAAGAATCTGTCTCTAACCAGATCTCCCACAGAACGTTGCTTTCATTACAGTCCCTTGGAAAGAATCTGTCTCTAACCAGATCTCCCACAGAACGATGCTTTCATTACAGTCCCTTGGAAAGAATCTGTCTCTAACCAGATCTCCCACAGAACATTGCTTTCATTACAGTCCCTTGGAAAGAATCTGTCTCTAACCAGATCTCCCACAGAACGTTGCTTTCATTACAGTCCCTTGGAAAGAATCTGTCTCTAACTAGATCTCCCACAGAACATTGCTTTCATTACAGTCCCTTGGAAAGAATCTGTCTCTAACCAGATCTCCCACAGAACGTTGCTTTCATTACAGTCCCTTGGAAAGAATCTGTCTCTAACTAGATCTCCCACAGAACATTGCTTTCATTACAGTCCCTTGGAAAGAATCTGTCTCTAACCAGATCTCCCACAGAACGTTGCTTTCATTACAGTCCCTTGGAAAGAATCTGTCTCTAACCAGATCTCCCACAGAACGTTGCTTTCATTACAGTCCCTTGGAAAGAATCTGTCTCTAACCAGATCTCCCACAGAACATTGCTTTCATTACAGTCCCTTGGAAAGAATCTGTCTCTAACCAGATCTCCCACAGAACATTGCTTTCATTACAGTCCCTTGGAAAGAATCTGTCTCTAACTAGATCTCCCACAGAACATTGCTTTCATTACAGTCCCTTGGAAAGAATCTGTCTCTAACCAGATCTCCCACAGAACGTTGCTTTCATTACAGTCCCTTGGAAAGAATCTGTCTCTAACTAGATCTCCCACAGAACGTTGCTTTCATTACAGTCCCTTGGAAAAAATATCTGTCTCTAACCAGATCTCCCACAGAACGTTGCTTTCATTACAGTCCCTTGGAAAGAATCTGTCTCTAACCAGATCTCCCACAGAACGTTGCTTTCATTACAGTCCCTTGGAAAAAATATATGTCTCTAACCAGATCTCCCACAGAACGTTGCTTTCATTACAGTCCCTTGGAAAAAATATATGTCTCTAACCAGATCTCCCACAGAACGTTGCTTTCATTACAGTCCCTTGGAAAGAATCTGTCTCTAACCAGATCTCCCACAGAACGTTGCTTTCATTACAGTCCCTTGGAAAGAATCTGTCTCTAACTAGATCTCCCACAGAACGTTGCTTTCATTACAGTCCCTTGGAAAAAATCTGTCTCTAACCAGATCTCCCACAGAACATTGCTTTCATTACAGTCCCTTGGAAAAAATATCTGTCTCTAACCAGATCTCCCACAGAACGTTGCTTTCATTACAGTCCCTTGGAAAAAATATCTGTCTCTAACCAGATCTCCCACAGAACGTTGCTTTCATTACAGTCCCTTGGAAAAAATATCTGTCTCTAACCAGATCTCCCACAGAACGTTGCTTTCATTACAGTCCCTTGGAAAGAATCTGTCTCTAACCAGATCTCCCACAGAACGTTGCTTTCATTACAGTCCCTTGGAAAGAATCTGTCTCTAACCAGATCTCCCACAGAACATTGCTTTCATTACAGTCCCTTGGAAAGAATCTGTCTCTAACCAGATCTCCCACATAACGTTGCTTTCATTACAGCCCCTTGGAAAGAATCTGTCTCTAACTAGATCTCCCACAGAACGTTGCTTTCATTACAGTCCCTTAGAAAGAATCTGTCTCTAACCAGATCTCCCACAGAACGTTGCTTTCATTACAGTCCCTTGGAAAGAATCTGTCTCTAACCAGATCTCCCACAGAACGTTGCTTTCATTACAGTCCCTTGGAAAGAATCTGTCTCTAACCAGATCTCCCACAGAACGTTGCTTTCATTACAGTCCCTTGGAAAGAATCTGTCTCTAACCAGATCTCCCACAGAACATTGCTTTCATTACAGTCCCTTGGAAAGAATCTGTCTCTAACCAGATCTCCCACAGAACATTGCTTTCATTACAGTCCCTTGGAAAAAATATCTGTCTCTAACCAGATCTCCCACAGAACGTTGCTTTCATTACAGTCCCTTGGAAAAAATATCTGTCTCTAACCAGATCTCCCACAGAACGTTGCTTTCATTACAGTCCCTTGGAAAGAATCTGTCTCTAACTAGATCTCCCACAGAACATTGCTTTCATTACAGTCCCTTGGAAAGAATCTGTCTCTAACCAGATCTCCCACAGAACGTTGCTTTCATTACAGTCCCTTGGAAAGAATCTGTCTCTAACCAGATCTCCCACAGAACGTTGCTTTCATTACAGTCCCTTGGAAAAAATATCTGTCTCTAACCAGATCTCCCACAGAACGTTGCTTTCATTACAGTCCCTTGGAAAAAATATCTGTCTCTAACCAGATCTCCCACAGAACGTTGCTTTCATTACAGTCCCTTGGAAAGAATCTGTCTCTAACTAGATCTCCCACAGAACATTGCTTTCATTACAGTCCCTTGGAAAGAATCTGTCTCTAACCAGATCTCCCTCAGAACGTTGCTTTCATTACAGTCCCTTGGAAAGAATCTGTCTCTAACTAGATCTCCCACAGAACATTGCTTTCATTACAGTCCCATGGAAAGAATCTGTCTCTAACCAGATCTCCCACAGAACGTTGCTTTCATTACAGTCCCTTGGAAAGAATCTGTCTCTAACCAGATCTCCCACAGAACGTTGCTTTCATTACAGTCCCTTGGAAAGAATCTGTCTCTAACCAGATCTCCCACAGAACATTGCTTTCATTACAGTCCCTTGGAAAGAATCTGTCTCTAACCAGATCTCCCACAGATCATTGCTTTCATTACAGTCCCTTGGAAAGAATCTGTCTCTAACCAGATCTCCCACAGAACGTTGCTTTCATTACAGTCCCTTGGAAAGAATCTGTCTCTAACCAGATCTCCCACAGAACGTTGCTTTCATTACAGTCCCTTTGAAAGAATCTGTCTCTAACCAGATCTCCCACAGAACGTTGCTTTCATTACAGTCCCTTGGAAAGAATCTGTCTCTAACCAGATCTCCCACAGAACATTGCTTTCATTACAGTCCCTTGGAAAGAATCCGTCTCTAACCAGATCTCCCACAGAACATTGCTTTCATTACAGTCCCTTGGAAAGAATCTGTCTCTAACCAGATCTCCCACAGAACATTGCTTTCATTACAGTCCCTTGGAAAGAATCTGTCTCTAACCAGATCTCCCACAGAACATTGCTTTCATTACAATCCCTTGGAAAGAATCTGTCTCTAACCAGATCTCCCACAGAACGTTGCTTTCATTACAGTCCCTTGGAAAGAATCTGTCTCTAACCAGATCTCCCACAGAACATTGCTTTCATTACAGTCCCTTGGAAAGAACCTGTCTCTAACCAGATCTCCCACAGAACATTGCTTTCATTACAGTCCCTTGGAAAGAATCTGTCTCTAACCAGATCTCCCACAGAACATTGCTTTCATTACAGTCCCTTGGAAAGAATCTGTCTCTAACCAGATCTCCCACAGAACATTGCTTTCATTACAGTCCCTTGGAAAGAATCTGTCTCTAACCAGATCTCCCACAGAACATTGCTTTCATTACAGTCCCTTGGAAAGAATCTGTCTCTAACCAGATCTCCCACAGAACATTGCTTTCATTACAGTCCCTTGGAAAGAATCTGTCTCTAACCAGATCTCCCACAGAACATTGCTTTCATTACAGTCCCTTGGAAAGAATCTCTGTCTCTAGAATCTTTGACCCTGGCGCAGTCGCGTGCGACTAACGACCACTTACGACACAGGTGCTGACAACTCTTAGCTCCAGTAACTCTTGTCTCACATTTGAAACTCTCAAGTGACGCATGAAATAAAGAATTACTTAACACAATTCGTGAACAGACACGTGAAGAGTCATAACACCCTTCTGAAGGTCATCTTGGAAGAGAATGTACGACAGAGGCAGACTTAGACTAAAGTGGACAGATAACATCAAAAGATGGACAGGTGAACGTGTAACAACATGCGTCATCAAGACAAGAGACAGTAAAATGGCGCTCCATGGTAGCCAACCTTCATCGTGGAGACGGCACCAATGAATGAATGACTCTCCATGGTAGCCAACCTTCATCGTGGAGCACCAATGAATGAATGACTCTCCATGGTAGCCAACCTTCATCGTGGAGACGGCACCAATGAATGAATGACTCTCCATGGTAGCCAACCTTCATCGTGGAGACGGCACCAATGAATGAATGACTCTCCATGGTAGCCAACCTTCATCGTGGAGACGGCACCAATGAATGAATGACTCTCCATGGTAACCAACCTTCATCGTGGAGACGGCACCAATGAATGAATGACTCTCCATGGTAACCAACCTTCGATGTGGAGACGACATCCAATGAATGAATGACGCTCCATGGTAACAAAGCTTCGATGTGGAGACGGCACCCAATGAATGAATGACGCTCCATGGTAACCAACCTTCGATGTGGAGACGACATCCAATGAATGAATGACGCTCCATGGTAACCAAGCTTCGATGTGGAGACGGCACCCAATGAATGAAGTACCACAATTTGTCCATAAAAGACATTAAACAAACAACAACAAAATATAGAAGTGGGGGGGGGGGGGGTTTGAGAGAAAATGCCCACAGGCAGAATAACTCCATCTTCGGAGATACTCATATTTTTTCCCTTCGATAAGTTATTGACGTTTCAAGCCGGGCCTAGCTCCTGAGACCAGCGGGCACAGAGAGAAATCACAAATTAAAAACTGGTGCAGCCAGGATTTGAACTGACAACCTCTCTGCCTGGAGACTTGCGTCTTGCCTTGAGGCCAACCAGTCCCCCTGTTTCTTTGTTAAAAAAAACAACAACAAATTTTAAAAAATTACTGTATATTTAAAAAATCTATCTTGTAACCCACTCATTAATGTAGAACATCCAGCTGTATTCTTGTAACATATCAATTTGTAATATATGATCTCATTGTATACACCATTTGTGTATGTTCTCGGCTGTACAGACATGTCTACGCTTGCACATTTATTTCAGCTCTAACGAAATTCTCCCAAATTAAGAAGATCTTAACTCGATGAATCAATGGATAATCACACCTCTTCGTCATCATCATCATCATCAAGTACCTTGACCGCTGGTGTAGGTGATCATGTCTCTCCACAACTTTCGATCTTGACAGTTCTTTATCATTTCTGTTGTTGACCTTCTGCCAAGCCATTCTCTTAAGCCTTGTTGTATTTTTTCTCTTTGCTTCCCTCTATCTCTTCGTCCCTCGATTTCCCCAGTTGTTACAATATATTCCAGTTGTTCTCTTCTCATTACATGGCCAAAAAATGATGATTGTTTCTTCCTAATATTGGAAATAAGCTCTCTTTTTGCTTTGACCTCTCTCAGAACATTTTCATTACTCTTCTTAGCTGTCCATGGTATTCTCAACATTCTTCTGTAAAACCACATTTCTACAGACTCCAGTGATTTTCTTGTTTGTTATCCTAATGACGTTACGTGAGCGTAAATGCGTTGTGTTGCTGTTTGCAATAAAACTGCGTCATTTGCACCTTACGACCCGACGTATCAGTCTTCGATATGATATTTTTGAGGACCAGGTTGCCTCCTCTCCCCCCCCCCCCCCACCTCGATCCCTATTCACTTAACCAGAATAGATTGGTATTAGTCTGTTTCTGGGGGCACTAGAGGCACGGCGAAGAGGTGGAGCAGATCTAGATAGTTCCGGTTCAACGATCCAGGCGCAGCCCATCAGCTATAATTCGCTGGCATCTCACAGTCCATCAGCTATAATTCGCTGGCATCTCACAGTCCATCAGCTATAATTCGCTGGCATCTCACAGCCCATCAGCTATAATTCGCTGGCATCTCACAGTCCATCAGCTATAATTCGCTGGCATCTCACAGTCCATCAGCTATAATTCGCTGGCATCTCACAGCCCATCAGCTATAATTCGCTGGCATCTCACAGTCCATCAGCTATAATTCGCTGGCATCTCACAGCCCATCAGCTATAATTCGCTGGCATCTCACAGTCCATCAGCTATAATTCGCTGGCATCTCACAGCCCATCAGCTATAATTCGCTGGCATCTCACAGTCCATCAGCTATAATTCGCTGGCATCTCACAATCCATCAGCTATAATTCGCTGGCATCTCACAGTCCATCAGCTATAATTCGCTGGCATCTCACAGCCCATCAGCTATAATTCGCTGGCATCTCACAGCCCATCAGCTATAATTCGCTGGCATCTCAGAACCCATCAGCTATAATTCGCTGGCATCTCACAGCCCATCAGCTATAATTCGCTGGCATCTCACAGCCCATCAGCTATAATTCGCTGGCATCTCACAGCCCATCAGCTATAATTCGCTGGCATCTCACAGCCCATCAGCTATAATTCGCTGGCATCTCACAGCCCATCAGCTATAATTCATGGCATCTCACAGCCCATCAGCTATAATTCGCTGGCATCTCACAGCCCATCAGCTATAATTCGCTGGCATCTCACAGCCCATCAGCTATAATTCGCTGGCATCTCACAGTCCATTTGTTGAGTACCGACTTAGTCACGACAACTTTTGTTTGTTTTAAGCTCCGAATGGGAGATAAGTCTCCCGCAAGTACAGAAACTCACAACCCCTGACTGCCCGGCACTGTTTTTTTTTTATTATTTACTATACCACATGCATTCGTTTGTGATAGACAGCTATTTTTATAGTGATACCAGACGGACTAAAACGTTTCGGCAAAAGTCTTCATCCGGTATAGCAAACGAATGATACAAATTAAACAAATAAATCTAAGCCATAAACAGAATTATATGTTTAATTTTTGTTTTCTGGCTTCAATCTAATTTGTACAGTCTGTTCGTTTTACCTAATGAAGGCCTTTGCCGAAACGTTGTTGTTTGTCTTGTCTTTCTATTAATTTAGCTGCTCCATATCATCTTATGGGGAGCCGCGATAGCTCAGTGGTTAGTGAACTGGACTACAAAGGACAAGAGGTAGGGTTCGATCCCAACCGACGGCTTTAGGGTTCACCCAGCCTTAAATGGGTACCGGATTTTTCTAGGAAAGTAAAGCAGCACGGGCGTAATACCGACCACATTACCCCAAAAATCATGTGCTGAAGGTCTGTAAAATGTATGGTCACTAACACCATATTCCCTATACGCCATTTGGCGTGACGGGGTTTTTTTACATACTTTTATACCATTTGATGTCTATTTTCTTTATCCTCTGCAGCATTTCTAGCGCCCCGCATCGTATTTCATATTTTCCATATTTGGTGTTTGTTCAATCTCTATTTTTATAGTGCTCTGTTCTATTCTATTTTATTAATGGAATCAGTTTCATTGCAGTCGGGACACCCCCATATCCGCTCCACCGTCATTCCCAGCGTTTCTCGAAGCGTATGCAGACTGACTCTTCATGTGAGGTGTTGAATATAGAGACATCTGCATTTCTCACTAAACATTTAGGATCGACCAGATCCCTTCTCCACCGTTAGACTCCTCATTCTCTCAACATATACATCATAGTTCCACCCATTCCCTCAACATATACATCATAGTTCCACCCATTCTCCTCATTCTCTCAACATATACATCATAGTTCCACCCATTCTCCTCATTCCCTCAACATATACATCATAGTTCCACCCATTCTCCTCATTCTCTCAACATATACATCATAGTTCCACCCATTCTCCTCATTCCCTCAACATATACATCATAGTTCCACCCATTCTCCTCATTCCCTCAACATATACATCATAGTTCCACCCATTCTCCTCATTCCCTCAACATATACATCATAGTTCCACCCATTCTCCTCATTCCCTCAACATATACATCATAGTTCCACCCATTCTCCTCATTCCCTCAACATATACATCATAGTCCCACCCATTCTCCTCCTCATTCTCTCAACATATACATCATAGTCCCACCCATTCTCCTCATTCTCTCAACATATACATCATAGTCCCACCCATTCTCCTCCTCTTCTCTCAACATATACATCATAGTTCCACCCATTCTCCTCCTCTTCTCTTAAGGAATGAAGAACAAACTTGGCGATGTCTTCTTTGTCCAGAGTCAGGTCACACTCAGTGACAGAGCTACCAGCGATCTTATCAACTATTCCTTGTCGTGTACACCAGCATGTCCTGGACAGTACACCCAGGCTAACGCGCTCACTGTAGAGCCATCCAAGAGCTACCAGCGATCCCATAAGCTATTTCATTACCGTGTACACCAGCATGTCCTGGACAGTACACCCAGGCTAACGCGCTCACTGTAGAGCCATCCAAGAGCTACCAGCGATCCCATAAGCTATTTCATTACCGTGTACACCAGCATGTCCTGGACAGTACACCCAGGCTAACGCGCTCACTGTAGAGCCATCCAAGAGCTACCAGCGATCCCATAAGCTATTTCATTACCGTGTACACCAGCATGCCCTGGACAGTACACCCAGGCTAACGCGCTCACTGTAGAGCCACCCAAGAGCTGCAAAGACTCCTGCCGCTGACACTGCCTGTCGTTATTTGCGAGTCCGTCACCAAGACACCTATTTGTATAATGCCGTGCAGCACCAGGAAATCTGATGGACAGAAGTAACCCCCTCAAGCTAGTAACATCCACATCCTGTCGTAATTAACTATCTCTCCCACTTAAGACAAAAGTCCATACTTTACACAGTACACGCTAAAGTCAAACCTAGAAAACGCTTTGTGTCCCTAATTATCTTGATCTGAGTGATCATGCTGCCATTATTCTCAGCCCCATCCATACCCAACCCCCACTGCAGACACTAGAGACGGATTATATTAAATATGTAAGTATTTTATTTTATTATTCTTGTTAATACTAATTACTATATATTTATATAACCCACATGTCGTGTGCTCGTTATAGTGCTCTTAACTGTATATGTGCTACCGACAGCTTCGTTTTTGTTGGTATTTTAAGAGTTGTACATCCTGACATGCACGCGTACATCCTGACATGCACTTGTACATCCTGGCATGCAGGTGTACATCCTGGCATGCACTTGTACATCTTGACATGCACTAGTACATCCTGGCATGCACGTGTACATCCTGGCATGCACTTGTACATCCTGGCATGCATTTGAACATTATGACATGCACGTGTACATCCTGACATGCACTTGTACATCCTGACATGCACTTGTACATCCTGGCATGCACTTGTACATCCTGGCATGCACGTGTACATCCTGACATGCACTTGTACATCCTGACATGCACTTGTACATCCTGGCATGCACGTGTACATCCTGGCATGCACGTGTACATCATGGCATGCACGTGTACATCATGGCATGCACTTTTACATCCTGGCGTGCACGTGTACATCCTGGCATGCACTTCTACATCCTGACATGCACGTGTACATCCTGGCATGCACTTTTACATCCTGGCGTGCACGTGTACATCCTGGCATGCACGTGTACATCCTGGCATGCACTTTTACATCCTGGCATGCACGTGTACATCCTGGCATGCACGTGTACATCCTGACATGCACGTGTACATCCTGGCATGCACGTGTACATCCTGGCATGCACTTGTACATCATGACATGCACTTGTACATCATGGCATGCACTAGTACAACCTGGCATGCACGTATCCATCCTGACATGCACTTGTACAGCCTGGCATGCACGTGTACATCCTGGCATGCACTTGTACATTCTGGCATGCACTTGTACAGCCTGGCATGCACATGTACATCTTGACATGCACGTGTATATTCTAGCATGTATGTGTACATCATGGCATGCACTTGTACATCCTGACATGCACTTGTACATCCTGGCATGCACTTGTACATCCTGACATGCACTTGTACATCCTGGCATGCACTTGTACATCCTGACATGCACTTGCACATCCTGATATGCAATTTTACATCCTGGCATGCACTTGTACATCCTGACATGCACTTGTACATCCTGGCATGCACTTGTACATCCTGACATGCACTTGCACATCCTGATATGCAATTGTACAGCCTGACATGCACTAGTACATCCTGACATGCACTTGTACATCCTGACATGCACTTGTACATCCTGACATGCACTTGTACATCCTGACATGCACTTGTACAACCTGGCATGCACTTGTACATCCTGGCATGCACGTGTACAGCCTGGCATGCACTTGTACAGCCTGGCATGCACTTGTACAGCCTGGCTTGCACTTGTACATCCTGGCATGCACTTGTACATCTCTTCCAAAGGTCTGAAGGGTTAAATACTGAACTAAGTTTTCCGAGTTTTAGCGACCTATAATGTGGGTTTCACCCAGCACGGTTGTTATAATGTGGTCTTCACACAGTGCGGTTTTCATAATGTGGGTTGCACCAAGTGCGGTTGTCAGAAATAAATCTTGCCTTTATACATAATTTGTATATATTTTTTTTCCACTCTCTGTGTTGAGATTGATCGTTCTTGTACACATTTATTGCATGACACCACTTTGTCATCTATTACTTCAGTGTTGCCAATAAAAGTCACTTGTTATTGTTTCATTTTGTTATAATTTAAATCTGTTATTGTTTGAGGGAAGTTTCGATAGCGTAGTGGTGAGGCACTATGTTGGGGTTAGAGTGAATGTGAATTACCAATAGAAACAAGAAAAAGATTTCTTAAATGTTATGTAGAACCAGTCTTAGCATATGGATGTGAATCATGGGCAAAGGGACAACAGACAATAAAATCACTGGAGTCTGTAGAAATGTGGTTTTACAGAAGAATGTTGAGAATACCATGAGCAGCAAAATGAGTAATGAAAACGTTCTGAATGAGGCCAAGGCTAAAATGGAGCTAATTTCCAATATCAGGAAGAAACAATCATCATTTTTTGGTCATGTAATGAGAAGAGAACTTTTTCTTTTTCTTCTTTCCTTCCCCATCTGCCTTTCAGCGTCGAGGAGAGATATAATTTGCGGTCTTTTGCTCTTCTGTTCGCCTCTGCTGCTGTTCGTCTCTGCTGCTGTTATGTTTCCTAGTGCTTCTAATATTCCATCGACCCATCTTTTTCGTGGTCGACCCTTGGGTCTGGTGTTCTCACAACGTTTGTTGAAGGCTCGTTGTGTTGTGTTTAGTTTTTTCTGACTTGTCAGGTGGCCAAACCATTGTATCTGTTGTTTCCTTATATATTCTATGGCTGGGGCTATTCCTAGCTTTTTTCTCAGTTCTTCATTTCTGATCTTATCTCTCAGACTGTTTCCTGTCATTCGTCTAACACATTTCATCTCTGTAGAGGTTATTTTTCTTATTGTTCTTGCATCTAGGGTCCAGGTCTGGCATTGGTAGCACAACGTTGGGATGAAGATTGTATTGTATAGTGCTCGTTTTGCTTCCAGAGTTATTTCCTTGTTGGACAATAGTGGTGATAACTGTCCAATGATTTGACAAGCTTTGTTGCATCTTGATTCTATCTCTGCTGTTTGTAAATTATCGTTTGTCATTAGACTTCCTAGGTATTTGAATTCCTCTACTTGTTTTAGTTGCCTGCCTTCTATAGTTATGTTGATGTTCTGTTTATTTGTGGCGACATTCATGACTTCTGTTTTGTTGATGTTGATTTTCATGTTGTATTTTGTGCCTGGGATGTTGAGTTTGTTTAAGTGTTCTTGTAGGTCTTCTATTGTTTCATGTATTAGTTGCTGTCTAAGAAGAGAACAACTGAAATATATTGTAACAACTGGGAAAATTGAGGGACGAAGAGATAGAGGGAAGCAAAGAGAAAAGATACCAGACAGCTTAAGAAAATGGCTTGGCAGAAGGTCAACAACAGAAATGAGAAATAACTGTCGAGATCGACAGTTGTAGAGAGACATGATCACCTACGCCACCAGGCACGGTACTTGTTGTTGTTGTTGATGATGATGATGATGATGATGAGCTACCCACAGCTTAAAGTTCGCCAGTCGTCGTGAGTTACCCACAGCTTAAAGCTCACCAGAGCACGTGAGCTAACTACATCTTAAAGCTGACCAACCGGCGTGAGCTAACCACAGCTTAAAGCTCACCAGAGCACGTGAGCTAACTACATCTTAAAGCTGACCAACCGGCGTGAGCTAACCACAGCTTAAAGCTCACCAGAGCACGTGAGCTAACTACATCTTAAAGCTGACCAACCGGCGTGAGCTAACCACAGCTTAAAGCTCACCAGAGCACGTGAGCTAACCACAGCTTGAAGCTCACCAATCGGCGTGATTTAACTATAATTTGAAGATCATCAATCGGCATGAGTTATCCACAGAATTAAAGTTTGCCAGTCATCCTAGATGACACAGAAATAGGTATCGGTAACCCTGAGTTTGGGGGAACTAATGACATCGAACACAATGCTCTCTGCAGCAACACCTCAGTAGTGGGAGGTGGACACAATGGTCTTACTTTTTTAGTTGACCAAAGAGTAGGGTATACCCTACGAAGTCCAGTACCCTATGAGTACAAGAGTTATATAGAGACTGCGCCAAGCTGCGCCAAGCTGCGCCAAGCTGCGCCAAGCTGCACCAAGCTGCGGCAAGCCAGAGTGATGTCATGATATATATGTATATATATATATATGAATAGGGGTTGTATAGTCCATGAAGAGGGTTGGTGGTTGAGGGGGATTATTACTGAGTCATGTATTGGACATCAGTTTTTCCCGCCAAAGTGACTTCCAATAGGAGCTAGTGTGTGTGTGTGTTGTCCGGCTATAGACCACGCCCACTCCGGAAGTGAAACTACCATATTAGGGAGTAGTGATACGTTAGTTATTTCATACATATGGTGAGTATATATACATATAATAGTAATAAGTTAATAGTTATTATATCCAAGGGACCATAAGGGACCGTAATTAAGATAGATACGGACCATAATCAGTGATATTTAATCAGGTAATTCACGCTGACGACATGAAAGAACGATAGTCTCCTACCGGGTCACATAATGACCCAATCAATAAACCGCTCTCGTGAGAGTAAAGATTTCTTTTTCCCAAGCGGTCTCGCTGCGTCGCTATGCTGACTGGAATTATCGAATTTATAACATAGGTGTAAGAAATATATTAAGATCAAGCTAAGTCCACTAATAGAGGAGATCGAGAGTGTACCCCAACGAGCTTAGGAGGAAAGATAGGTGTAGTACATGTCAGCTGCCTCACAGAGCATGTATATTTGGGAACAGAGCCCCCCCCCCCCAAAAAAAAAAGCCTGTGTGCGTGTTCATGTGTGTGTATGTGCATATTACTCAGAGAGTAAACAAAAGGACCAGTCTTCGGATAGCTTCGCTGACTGATACAAAATGTAATGTTTATTGATGGAGAGGTACCTGTGTTCGTGTGTGGGTCGTAGAACAAGCGGATGAATAGCAGGGTTTGATGGAGAGATGATTGTGTGTTTGTGTGATTCAGTATACAAATAGCTGTATAAATAAATATTGAAGTGATAAGTAGAACGATCAATCGCTCACCCAATATGTACATACACATTCGTTACATCACTATAAAGTGGTTATCAATATCAACACACCGTAAGCAATAAGAACCACTAAAAGAATCGACCCCAAAACGCGAACTCCACAAACATCTGTACCTATATGATAGTCGTAACTTACTGTTAATGTTATTAATAAAGGTGACGCATACGTGATGTATAACTAAGAGGTCTGCCCTATAGTGGTAGTAAGAGGAATATTATAGATAATCATAGTTGAGCGACGGTATTACGCTAACAAAGGTAAAATGACCGACCTTTCGTATGGTGTACACCGTAACACCCCTACATCTTATACAGTCTGTCATGGTAATGTGATAGAAGAAGAAACTGATGTTTAGGGGTAAGTCCCAAACATATTTTTTGTATTTTCATCATCTAAATAATCGTTTTTAAACCCGGAATTATTATCAGATAGAACGACACATGATAGTGATGGTTAGCTTATTTTTTATTCACATATAGTCGAGTTTGGACTCGTTGTAAAGATAATTTTAAGAGTAGTTATATGTTTAATGTTTAGTTCCTTTAAAAAAAAACAATAAAGCTACTATACTTGTAACTAATCCTGTTTAACATTAAAATAAATACCCCATATTAACAGTATCCAATAGAGCACCCCAGAATGAAACTGTACTAGTACGCTCCAGTGGCCGAAAGAAGGCTATTGTTCCCCACGCGTCCCGGGGATAATTGATATAATTGCTCTCTCGCGAGTGGCGTGTGGCATTGTATAGCACTTGAGGGTTTATTGTGCGTGCACTAAAAAGATGAACACATAGGCGCGTTACTAAATAAACAAGTAATTTACTACTAATAAAAAAAAATATATATATATATAATATACGTTATTTATTTTTAAATCCTTCATCTCGAGACACGCAAATAGATACCAAACAAGATATAGTTTTTAGTATAACAAGTTATTTTCTTTCATCAATGTGCCGGCTTCGTAACTAAGGTATATTTCTGTCTCGCTCTCTCTCTCTCTCTCTGTCTGTTTGTGAGTGTATGTATGTGTGTGTGTATGTATGTATAGCTGTATGTTTATAGATTATTCACTCTAGTTCGCTGTTTGTCTAAACCTATGTTATTAGTATAGGATACAAGTCAACAGACTAATAGAACGAATATCTTAATACCTTTTACAGCTCGATGATTAATGACAACGCTGAAAGACACAAAAAAAAAAAAAACAAGGCGACCCGGTTAGTTTTAGTCATATTTAGACGTAATCTATATCAAAATATGCGTATTTTAAACCAGTTTTATACTAAAGCAGTTATATTTTTAAATAACATTACAGTGTAAACGTTCAGCCGAGTACATATTTTTGTCTTCTTATATTATATATATATATATAAAAGGCGAACTAAAAATCCTAAAAAGCTACTTACATAGTCATTATAGTTAGAAACACCGAGCAGGAATTTAGATTCAATGTCCAAAAAGTTAGACCAAATCGCAAAATGTTAGCACCAGAACACAACAATTTAGGCTCATAAGCAAAAAGTCGAGCTGAAAACCTTACAAACCTACTCATATAGGCGTAATAGTTAGACACAATGAACAGGAAGTAATAACAAAAATCCCAAAAGTTACGCCTAAGCGCAAAAAATGTTACCCCAGAACACAAAATATAGGCTCGTATTAAAAAGTCGACCTAAAAAGCTTAAAATTCTACACACATAGTCATAATAGTTAGATACACCGAGCAGGAATATAGATTCAATGTCCAAAAAGTTAGACCAAATCGCAAAATTTTATCACCAGAACACAAAATTTAGGCTCATAAGCAAAAATCCGATTTGAAAACCATACAAACCTACTTATATTGGCATAATAGTTAGACACAACGAGCAGGAAGGTATATCCAAAAGCCCAAAAGTTACGCCAAATCGCAAAAAAAAAGGTTACCCCTAGAACACAAAAATATAGGTTCGTATTAAAAAAGTCGACCTAAAAAGCCTAAAAATCTACGCACATAGTCATAATAGTTAGACACAACGAGTAGAAAGTTATAGTCAAGGTCCAAAAGTTAGGCAAAATCGCAAAATTTTACCACCAAAACACAAAAAAATTTAGGCTCATAAGCAAAGAGTCGATCTCAAACCCTAAAAGCTACCCCCATACTCATACTAGTTAGACGCATCGAACAGATAGTTATATCCAAAGTCCCAAAAGTTACGCCAAAGCGCAAAATATTTACCCTCAGAACACAAAAAATGTAGTCTCATATTCAAAAAGGCGAAGTAAAAAGCTACTCACATAGTCATAATAGTTAGACACAACGACCAGGAATTTAGATTCAATGTCCAAAAAATTAGAACAAAGCGCAAAATTTTAGCACCAGAACACACAAATTTAGGCTCATAACCAAAAAGTCGATCTGAAAACCCTACAAATCTACTCCCATACTCATACTAGTTAGACGTGTCGAACAGATAGTTATATCCGAAGTCCAAAAAGTTAGGCCAAAGCGCTAACATTTTACCACCAGAACACAAAAAAAATGTAGACGCATATTCAAAAAGTCGACCTAAAAACCCTAAAATGCTACTCATATAGTCATAATTGTAAGACACAAAGAGCAGGAAGTTATATCCAAAGTCCCAAAAGTTACGCCAAAGCACAAAAATGTTACCCTCATAACACAAAAAATGTAGGCTCATATAAAAAAAGCGATCTAAAAATCCTAAACAGCTACTCACATAGTCATAACAGTTAGACACAACGACCAGGAATTTAGATTCAATGTCCAAAAAGTTAGAACAAATCGCAAAATGTTAGCACCAAAACAGAAAAAAATTTAGGCGCATAAGCATAAAGTCGAGCTGAAAACCCTACAAAGCTACTCCCATACTCATACTAGTTAGACACAACGAGTAGAAAGTTATAGTCAAGATCCAAAAAGTTAGGCCAAAGCGCAAAATTTTAGCACCAAAACACAAAAAATTAGGCTCATAACCATAAAGTCGATCTGAAAACCATACAAAGCTACTCCCATACTCATACTAGTTAGACACAACGAGTAGAAAGTTATATCCAAAGTCACAAAAGTTAGACCATATCGCAAAATTTTAGCACCAGAACAAATAAAATTTAGGCTCGTATTAAAAAAGTCGATCTGAAAATCCTAAAAAACTACTCATATAGTCATAATAGTTAGACACAAGAGTAGGAAGTTATATCCAAAGTCCCAAAAGTTACACCAAATCGCAAAATGTTAGCACCAAAACAGAAAAAAATTTAGGCGCATAAGCATGAAGTTGAACTGAAAACCCTACAAAGCTACTCCCATACTCATACTAGTTAGGCACAACGAGTAGAAAGTTATAGTCAAGGTCCAAAAAGTTAGGCCAAAACGCAAAATTTTAGCACCAAAACACAAAAAATTTAGGCTCATAAGCATAAAGTCGATCTGAAAACCATACAAAGCTACTCCCATACTCACACTAGTTAGACACAACGAGTAGAAAGTTATATCCAAAGTCACAAAAGTTAGACCATATCGCAAAATTTTAGCACCAGAACAAAAAAAAATTTAGGCTCGTATTAAAAAAGTCGATCTGAAAATCCTAAAAAACTACTCATATAGTCATAATAGTTAGACACAAGAGTAGGAAGTTATATCCAAAGTCCCAAAAGTTACACCAAATCGCAAAATGTTAGCACCAAAACAGAAAAAATTTAGGCGCATAAGCATGAAGTTGAACTGAAAACCCTACAAAGCTACTCCCATACTCATACTAGTTAGGCACAACGAGTAGAAAGTTATAGTCAAGGTCCAAAAAGTTAGGCCAAAACGCAAAATTTTAGCACCAAAACACAAAAATTTAGGCTCATAAGCATAAAGTCGATCTGAAAACCATACAAAGCTACTCCCATACTCACACTAGTTAGACACAACGAGTAGAAAGTTATATCCAAAGTCACAAAAGTTAGACCATATCGCAAAATTTTAGCACCAGAACAAAAAAAAAATTTAGGCTCGTATTAAAAAAGTCGATCTGAAAATCCTAAAAAGCTACTCATATAGTCATAATAGTTAGACACAAGAGTAGGAAGTTATATCCAAAGTCCCAAAGGTTACGCCAAATCGCAAAAAATTTTACCCTCATAACACAAAAAATGTAGGCTCATATAAAAAAAGCGATCTAAAAATCCTAAACAGCTACTCACATAGTCATAATAGTTAGACACAACGACCAGGAATTTAGATTCAATGTCCAAAAAGTTAGAACAAATCGCAAAATCTTAGCACCAGAATACACAAATTTAGACCCATAAGTAAAAAGTCGATCTGAAAACCATACAAATCTACTCCCAAACTCATACTAGTTAGAAACATCGAAAAGATAGTTATATCCAAAGACCAAAAAGTTAGGTCAAAGCGCAAACATTGTACCACCAGAACACAAAAAATGTAGGCACATATTCAAAAAGTCGACCTAAAAACCCTACAAACCTACTCACATTGGCATAATAGTTAGACACAACGAGCAGGAAGGTATATCCAAAATCCCAAAACTTACGCCAAATAGCAAAATTTTAGCACTAGAACACAAGAATGTAGGCTCGTATTAAAAAAGTCGACATAAAAAGCCTAAAGATCGACGCACATAGTCGTAATAGTTAGACACAGCGAGTAGAAAGTTATAGTCAAGGCCCAAAAAGTTAGGCCAAATCGCAACATTTTAGCACCAACACACACACAAAATTTAGGATCATAAGCATAAGTCGATCTGAAAACCCTACAAAGCTACTCCCATACTCATACTAGTTAGACACAACGAGTAGAAAGTTATATCCAAAGTCCCAAAAGTTAGGCCAAATCGCAACATTTTAACACCAAAACACAAAAATTTAGGGTTCATAAGCATAAAGTCGATCTGAAAACCCTACAAAGCTACTCCCATACTCATACTAGTTAGACACAACGAGTAGAAAGTTATATCCAAAGTCCCAAAAGTTAGACCATATCACAAACTTTTAGCACCAGAACACAAAAATTTAGGCTCGTATTAAAAAAGTCGATCTGAAAATCCTTAAAAGCTACTCATATAGTCATAATAGTTAGACACAAAGAGTAGGAAGTTATATCCAAAGTCCCAAAAGTTACACCAAATCGCAAAAATGTTACCCCCAGAACACAAAAATGTAGGCTCGTATTAAAAAAGTCGACCTAAAAAGCTTAAAAATCTACCCACATAGTCATAATAGTTAGACACAACGAGTAGAAAGTTATAGTCAAGGTCCAAAAGGTTAGCCACGCTATGTTGAATCATATTCAGGGCGCGTAGACATTACCCTGTTCAATAGACCCACTACTAACTGGATAGTGGAGAACTTTCCCACCCCAAGATTTTTATTTATTTCACCTACATGGCTTCTCGGTTGTCTGTCCTTTGTTAAAGTGACAAAGATATTGAATTCCAAAGAGGTTAGGATAAGTACAAGAATAAAAATTTCCAACGCGCTTGTTAAGTCAGTCCCATAAAACTCGGCCTCTGCTATTTCAAAACTAACTTGAAAGTTGTCCTCTACTATTTCAAAAGTTGTCCTCGATTCAAAAGTTGTCTTTGTCAAATCAAAAGTTGTCCTCTACTATTTCAAAAGTTGTCCTATACTATTTCAAAAGTTGTCCTTTCCAATTCAAAAGTCGACCTTTACTATTTCAAACGTTGTCCTTCTCGATTCAAAAGTTGTCTTTGTCAAAGCAAAATTTGTCCTCTGCTATTTCAAAAGTTGTCCTCTACTATTTCAAAAGTTGTCCGCTACTATTTCAAAACTTGTCCTCGGCTAAACCAAACACATCATCTAACAACTTCCACTAGTACTACTACTACTACTACAACTTCTACAACTACTTCGTCTACAACTTCCACAACCAACTACTACTACAACTATTACAACTTCCACAAACAACTACTACTACACCTACTACGGCTACAACAACAACTACTGCTACTACAAAAAGCGTACACCAAACGAACACCAGGGCTTTTTAAACTTGGTAGAATTGGATGGAAGGAAAAGAAAACAAACGAGGATGTCTTAAAACAAGACAAATGAAATTTTTGGAGCATGTTAATATGTGCTGTCTTGTTTTAAGACATCCTCGTTTGTTTTCTTTTCCTTCCATTTTTAGTTCGCCTTTTATATATATATATATATATATATATATATAAGAAGACAAAAATATGTACTCGGCTGAACGTTTACACTGTAATGTTATTTATAAAATAACTGCTTTAGTATAAAACTGGTTTAAAATACGCATATTTTGATATAGATTACGTCTAAATATGACTAAAACTAACCGGGTCGCCTTGTTTTTTTTTTTGTGTCTTTCAGCGTTGTCATTAATCATCGAGCTGTAAAAGGTATTAAGATATTCGTTCTATTAGTCTGTTGACTTGTATCCTATACTAATAACATAGGTTTAGACAAACAGCGAACTAGAGTGAATAATCTATAAACATACAGCTATACATACATACACACACACATACATACACTCACAAACAGACAGAGAGAGAGAGAGAGCGAGACAGAAATATACCTTAGTTACGAAGCCGGCACATTGATGAAAGAAAATAACTTGTTATACTAAAAACTATATCTTGTTTGGTATCTATTTGCGTGTCTCGAGATGAAGGATTTAAAAATAAATAACGTATATTATATATATATATATATATATATATATATATATATATATATATATATATATATATTTTTATTAGTAGTAAATTACTTGTTTATTTAGTAACGCGCCTATGTGTTCATCTTTTTAGTGCACGCACAATAAACCCTCAAGTGCTATACAATGCCACACGCCACTCGCGAGAGAGCAATTATATCAATTATCCCCGGGACGCGTGGGGAACAATAGCCTTCTTTCGGCCACTGGAGCGTACTAGTACAGTTTCATTCTGGGGTGCTCTATTGGATACTGTTAATATGGGGTATTTATTTTAATGTTAAACAGGATTAGTTACAAGTATAGTAGCTTTATTGTTTTTTTTTAAAGGAACTAAACATTAAACATATAACTACTCTTAAAATTATCTTTACAACGAGTCCAAACTCGACTATATGTGAATAAAAAATAAGCTAACCATCACTATCATGTGTCGTTCTATCTGATAATAATTCCGGGTTTAAAAACGATTATTTAGATGATGAAAATACAAAAAAATATGTTTGGGACTTACCCCTAAACATCAGTTTCTTCTTCTATCACATTACCATGACAGACTGTATAAGATGTAGGGGTGTTACGGTGTACACCATACGAAAGGTCGGTCATTTTACCTTTGTTAGCGTAATACCGTCGCTCAACTATGATTATCTATAATATTCCTCTTACTACCACTATAGGGCAGACCTCTTAGTTATACATCACGTATGCGTCACCTTTATTAATAACATTAACGGTAAGTTACGACTATCATATAGGTACAGATGTTTGTGGAGTTCGCGTTTTGGGGTCGATTCTTTTAGTGGTTCTTATTGCTTACGGTGTGTTGATATTGATAACCACTTTATAGTGATGTAACGAATGTGTATGTACATATTGGGTGAGCGATTGATCGTTCTACTTATCACTTCAATATTTATTTATACAGCTATTTGTATACTGAATCACACAAACACACAATCATCTCTCCATCAAACCCTGCTATTCATCCGCTTGTTCTACGACCCACACACGAACACAGGTACCTCTCCATCAATAAACATTACATTTTGTATCAGTCAGCGAAGCTATCCGAAGACTGGTCCTTTTGTGTACTCTCTGAGTAATATGCACATACACACACATGAACACGCACACAGGCTTTTTTTTGGGGGGGGGCTCTGTTCCCAAATATACATGCTCTGTGAGGCAGCTGACATGTACTACACCTATCTTTCCTCCTAAGCTCGTTGGGGTACACTCTCGATCTCCTCTATTAGTGGACTTAGCTTGATCTTAATATATTTCTTACACCTATGTTATAAATTCGATAATTCCAGTCAGCATAGCGACGCAGCGAGACCGCTTGGGAAAAAGAAATCTTTACTCTCACGAGAGCGGTTTATTGATTGGGTCATTATGTGACCCGGTAGGAGACTATCGTTCTTTCATGTCGTCAGCGTGAATTACCTGATTAAATATCACTGATTATGGTCCGTATCTATCTTAATTACCGTCCCTTATGGTCCCTTGGATATAATAACTATTAACTTATTACTATTATATGTATATATACTCACCATATGTATGAAATAACTAACGTATCACTACTCCCTAATATGGTAGTTTCACTTCCGGAGTGGGCGTGGTCTATAGCCGGACAACACACACACACACTAGCTCCTATTGGAAGTCACTTTGGCGGGAAAAACTGATGTCCAATACATGACTCAGTAATAATCCCCCTCAACCACCAACCCTCTTCATGGACTATACAACCCCTATTCATATATATATACATATATATCATGACATCACTCTGGCTTGCCGCAGCTTGGTGCAGCTTGGCGCAGCTTGGCGCAGTCTCTATATAACTCTTGTACTCATAGGGTACTGGACTTCGTAGGGTATAGGAGCCAATGGTGGGGTGTGCTAAACACTCCAAGGTATGGTGACAGCTTTACAAATAAAGAACACAACACAATACTGACGTTTCGGCCTGTGGCCTTCTTCAGAATACAGGGACAACGACAACAAGCGGTGAAGCACAATTACTACATGTTAGATGATAAAGTGGAGGGCGAGGAAAGTAGGATGCAAAAATAAGAAAAGAGAGAAATGAATTTTACATGATGAGAGGTATGATGGGCGTCAAAATATATAAAATAGAAAAAGAGAGAGAAAAATGTATAATAAATTGTACTTAGCTGAGCTCAGAGCAGGGAGCAGGAAAACTGTAATCCGTGCTGAAACCAGTCGGAATGACTAAATGACTAAAAGCGCAGAGAACGTGTATAGAAAGCAACACGTGACAAAGACAGGTCAGTAAAGAGGGCAAAAAGGATCAAATATCGGGAAAACCAAAAAGGGGGGGGGAAAGCGGGCATAGACGAGGATACTCCTGGGACACAACAAGCAATACATATAAATCACTCAACAATGGAAGTGAGAGATCACGCGAGAGGTTAAGAGAAAGAAATAGAATGACACGACAAAGTAGTAAACTAGGCAGTGGGTGAGAGAGATGGACTCTACAGAATGGATGGCCTCGAACTGAACGAGTTGAGAGGTAGGTCAACGAAAGGAAGGATTGGATACTGGAGGAAGAGATACGGTGAGGAAGAATAATAAAGCCGGTATAATGAGAAGGGCGATAGAGGGGTGGTCCGGAGGAAGTAAGTCTATCGGGAGGTAGGGAAGTATTGGAGGAGGAGGTATGGAGAGGAGGGATAAGAAGCAGGTATGTGAAAACTGGATAGGGGGAGAGGCGGTAGGTCAGAAGTGAATGGAAAAAGAGAAAGTCTGGAAGAAGTGGAGCAATAGGGGATGGTGTGCAAGAGGTATGAACCATAGGAGGTAAAGAAGTAGGGAAATGATAGAACAAAGGGGGGAATGAAAGTGGGCATCAGGATAAGGGGGATACTGGAATAGTAGGTATAGATGAGTAGTGACTACAAGTTAATAGTGAGGAGAGGGGTGAGCTAGGAGTAGATCAGCAGAGGGGTGGTAGGAAGGACGAGGGACAATAGAGGTGGGCAGAGAGATCGTACGTACAGTCCAGGTGGAGAGGTGATATAGTGATAAAGAGGTAAAGGACATGAAGATAGTCAGAAGAGAAAAAGGTGTAGGGAGAGGGGGGTTTAGGAGGAAGAAGGCAAGATGGGGGTTACTCAAAGAGGATATGAAAAGCAGGGATGGACGAGTAGAGGACCCAAGAAGAGAAATAGGAAGAGAGGTCCATAGGTGGGAGGGTGGAGTCGGAGGCCGGAGGGTCCTCAGAGGGACAGGGATACATTGATGCCACGAGGGGTGAGGCAGCCCCAACGAGCGATCAGACGGTGCTCCAGAGTGAGCCGACTGTGGTGATCAGAGGAGCATGATATTAGGCCAGTTACCAAGACATCAGTCTTACCTCGATGGCCCCTCGAGTTAAAGTGGGCTGCTACAGGAGTGTCCGCTTCTTGGGTGATGTCATTCAAGTGTTCACGGCACCTATCGCCGATTCTGCGACCAGACTGACCGATGTAGGTCAACTTGCATCGCTTACAGATGATGGCATAAATGATGTTCCGCGATGTGCAAGTGAATCCCTCTCTGATCTCGAAAGGACCATTAGGGAAGAGGACAGTGTCGGTCTGGAGAACGTGGTCACAAGTTTTACATACTCTCCGGTTGCAGCGGATAGTGCCTCGATGGCTGAAGTGGTCAGCAGGAAGACGGCCCCTGACAAGAAAGTCTCGGAGGTTCCGGTCACGTCTAAAGGCCACTAGTGGTGGGTCAGGGAAGAGCAGACGAGTAGTAGGGTCAGATCGAAGAATAGGGAGGTAGCGGTGGATGGTCCTAATAGCGGCGTAGTGGTGAGGGTGATGGGTGAGAGCGAGCACTACTCTATCAGAGGGGGGATGAGTAGAGGGGGTAAGAGCAGACTGACGTGAAGTGTGGAGAACTCGACGCAGGGCAGGGAGGAGAGCTGATTCAGGATAGAGACGTCGGCGGAAGAAATCAAGCATAAGGTGGGCATTGTGAAGGAAATCTTCGTCGTCTTGGCAAAGGCGACGAAGTCTGAGAAGCTGGGAATAGGGAAGAGAGTTCTTGCAGGATGTAGGATGAGAGGAGTCGTAGCGGAGGAAACTATGGGAGTCAGTGGCCTTGTAGAAGACCGAGGTGAGAAGATGAGAGGTGCCCAAGGAGACTAGGATGTCCAGGAAAGATACGGAGGAGGTGGATATGTGGAAGGTGATGTGGATAGAGGGGTGGAAATGTCCGACATATTCGATGAAACGGGAGATCTCATCTTCTGGAAGGTCAGACAGACCAATGCAGTCATCAATGTACCTACGATACATGAGGGGAAGAGGGCCCTGGTAGGTATGGATGATTTGGTGCTCAAGGTAACCCATGAAGAGACAAGCATAGCTAGGGCCCATTTTAGTGCCCATCGCCACACCGCTGATCTGGGTGAAGAAATTGCCATTGAACTCGAAAGAGTTGAGGTTCAAGACTAATTCTGCTAGACGGAGGAGGACGCCAGTGGCGATGGAGGGTTGGATCCTACGGTCCAGGAAAAACTGAAGAGCTTGAAGGCCGTCGGAGTGGGGAATAGAAGTATACAGGGAGCAGACATCCATAACGAAGAGGCGGTAGTGACGATCAGGAAGGAGGGTGATAGAGGAAAAGATGTTAAGGGCGTCGTTAGTGTCTTTGACATACGAAGGGAGGCCCATAACTATGGGTTGAAAGACACTGTCGAGGAAGTCAGAAATGAGAACAGTAGGACATGAGATGGAAGAGACAATAGGACGCCCAGGAGAGTCAGGTTTATGTATTTTAGGCAGCATATAGAAAGAGGGTCTGCCCAAGCAGTGGTCAGGAAGGATCATGCGGGAGGAGCTAGAGGGAAGTAATCCATCCTGAATGAAACGGAGGATCGTACGACGCACCACGGCGTTATTAGAGACAGTAGTGTCGTCGGGGGTGGGGAGGTAGAAAGTCGAGTCGGATAATTGTTTATCCCCTTCCCGGATATAAAGGTCTTTCCTCCATACCACCACAGAGCCGCCCTTGTCAGCCGGCTTGATGACAATATCATCACGTCGGCGAAGATCCTGGAGGGCTTGGTACTCTTCACTACTAAGATTAGAGCGTCGAAGTCTATGGGGACGAAGTGCCTTAATATCCCGGTAGGTACTGTTAATGAACTGGTCCAAAGCCTGTGATTCGCCCGAGCGGGGAGTCCAGTCAGATTTACGGGAGGAAAAGCGGGCAAATTCGTCTGTAGGAGGAGGTTGAGAGGAAGAGTTCGGATGATTAAAGTAATAGAGTTTGAGTCGTAGGCGTCTGTGATACTCCTGAATGTCCCGTAAGAGAGAGAATGAGTCACTCAAAGGGCGAAGGGGGACAAACTTAAGACCCTTGCTGAGAAGAGAGCGCTCATGGTCGGAAAGGGGCAAATCAGGGGGAATACAAGTGACAAGGGAGCTAGAGTCAGAGGCATTGGGGAGAGGAGGAGGTGAGGGAGGAGGAGGAGGATGACGGAGGTTCAAGAGTTTACGTTTGTGCTGAGAGGATAAAAAGTCATACACAGATCGGTTGTGGTGGTGGATGGTATGGCGGATGAAGCGAAGAGTCCCAGGAAAGTTAGAGGTGAGTAGATGGAGTTGGGATAGGAGGTGTTGTAGGCGGTTGTTGAGGTGGGATATAAGACGAGAGTGGCTAGAAGCGACAAGACGAACACGTTTCAGGCCATGCTGGAGTTCAAGGTTCTGCAGTTGGCGGCGAAGATAGTTAGAGAGGTGGGGTTGACCGACTTGAGGTGAGAAGTGAGATCGGAACCCACACGGGAGAAATTTACGATGGAGGCAGTTGTTCAAGAAATTCAGGTGACAGGTAAATCTAGTTTTCTTGAAAGTAGTGAAGGCAAAGTCCTTAGAGATGTTAGAGAGTTCGGGGGGTAGAGTGGAGAAGGAGGCGATGATGGAGTGACGGATAGAATGAGATAGATGTTTGAGGGAGGGCATAGTGAGGAGATGAGAGAAGATCGAGAAGAGAAATGAGAGATAAACCAACTAGATGAAGATAGGTAGGATACGTGAAGGTATAGAGAAGCCAATAATAGAAAGAGGGAAGGTAGTGAATAGAAAGTATGAGGAGCAAAGTGCAAGAGGGGAGGGTAAGGAAGCACCCAGAAGTGAAGGCGAGGAGAGACTGACGAGAGATAGAATAGGTAGGTGAAAGAACGGAGTGGAAATGGTTCTAACTAAAGTACACAGAAATGAAGGCGAGGAGAGACTGACGAGAGATAGAATAGGTAGGTGAAAGAACGGAGTGGAAATGGTTCTAACTAAAGTACACAGAGATGAATGACGTTAAACAAACATAAAGTAGCAGCGATATCAATTGAGTAGGGAACAGGCAAATAATTGCAATGCTGCGGTAAAGCTGGTAGCAAGGAGCCAATGGTGGGGTGTGCTAAACACTCCAAGGTATGGTGACAGCTTTACAAATAAAGAACACAACACAATACTGACGTTTCGGCCTGTGGCCTTCTTCAGAATACAGGGACAACGACAACAAGCGGTGAAGCACAATTACTACATGTTAGATGATAAAGTGGAGGGCGAGGAAAGTAGGATGCAAAAATAAGAAAAGAGAGAAATGAATTTTACATGATGAGAGGTATGATGGGCGTCAAAATATATAAAATAGAAAAAGAGAGAGAAAAATGTATAATAAATTGTACTTAGCTGAGCTCAGAGCAGGGAGCAGGAAAACTGTAATCCGTGCTGAAACCAGTCGGAATGACTAAATGACTAAAAGCGCAGAGAACGTGTATAGAAAGCAACACGTGACAAAGACAGGTCAGTAAAGAGGGCAAAAAGGATCAAATATCGGGAAAACCAAAAAGGGGGGGGGGGGGGGAAAGCGGGCATAGACGAGGATACTCCTGGGACACAACAAGCAATACATATAAATCACTCAACAATGGAAGTGAGAGATCACGCGAGAGGTTAAGAGAAAGAAATAGAATGACACGACAAAGTAGTAAACTAGGCAGTGGGTGAGAGAGATGGACTCTACAGAATGGATGGCCTCGAACTGAACGAGTTGAGAGGTAGGTCAACGAAAGGAAGGATTGGATACTGGAGGAAGAGATACGGTGAGGAAGAATAATAAAGCCGGTATAATGAGAAGGGCGATAGAGGGGTGGTCCGGAGGAAGTAAGTCTATCGGGAGGTAGGGAATACCCTACTCTTTGGTCAACTAAAAAAGTAAGACCATTGTGTCCACCTCCCACTACTCACCTCCACTCAGTGAGCACCCACATAAAGCAGTAGAACATCATCTATTTGACTGTCCAAAGCTCACTGACATCAGAACAACTCTTCTTCCCCAAAGACCTGATAAATGGAACATCCTGCAACTACAAGGGAACTCAGAAATTCCTGCAGATATCATTACATGACGTTGGACCTTAATGGTTCATGAACCTCCGGATTCTTAACATCATCATTATCATCAAGTGCCATGCAGGTTGTCGCAGGGGATCATCTCTTTCCACATTTCTTGGTCCTTCATACATGTCATAATTTCAGTTGATGATCTTTTATTGAAGCCTTTGAGATGTGGATATATATAAGAATAGGTAGAATTGGATGGAAGGAAAAGAAAACAAACGATGATGTTTTAAAACAACTAAAAATGAAAAGAGAACTACTAAACACAATTCAAACAAGACAAATGCGATTTTTGGACCATGTTAAAAGATACAACAGCCTACTAAAAGTAATCAAGGAGGGAAAATACAAAGTAAAAGAGGCAGAGGCAGATCAAGACTAACATGGACGAGTAACATCAAAAGATGGACAAACCAGCCTATGACAACCTGCACCATCAAAGCAAGAGACAGAGCAGAATGGCGCTCCATGGTAGCCAACCTTCGTTGCGGAGACGGCTCTCGATGATGATGATGATGATCTTTTATTATGCCACTTGGATAAGCTGTTCGATATTTTTGTTATCTTTGTTTTCCTCTGCTCTTCTTCCTATTCATTCTGCCTGTTATTTTAGTATTATCAATGCTCTCTTTTCATATCACATGTCCAATAAATGTAGATTGTCTCTTCCTTATGATTTTGATGATATTTCAAGTTTCCCCAGCTCGTTTTAAACATACTTCATTTGACAACTTTTGCTCTCCATGGAATTCGTAACATTCTTCTGATAAACCACATCTCAGCTGCCTCTAATGTTCTCACTGATGTCTTGCTTATCGTCCATGATTCCCTTCCATTTAGAAGAACAGGTTCGATGTATTTATAACAAAAACAAAGAAATATTTATGTCTTAGCGAATAGTTAACAAAATGACAGTGGACGAGACACGGAAACAAAACAGAGAAACATGAAGCAAGAATAAAAGAGAGAAAGAAACAGATATATATATATAGTGACAGAGGACTAAAAGAATTGGAAGTTACAAAACGTGAAGGGGACATAATCAAATTTCTTTTTTAAAAAAAAAAAAAAAGAAGTAAAGGGAAGTAATTACAAGTTAGAATGTGGAAGCTAATGATGAGTGATAAGTCTAGAAATGACAGTGCTATCAACTTCAACTTTAGCTGATCATAATTCCGACTCCTAATTGATTCTCCCGTCAACTCTTATATCAGATTATGTTGTTCGTTCCAGCATTAGTTTGGTGTGTGTCAGGCCAATACGAGTGAATTATTTGCAACATGAGTTTTAATGAAACTGCTGACGTGTCGTCGGCCCCCATAGTTGCTAGTCATCATTATTATGTGCCGTCTCGACGTCGAAGACTGAATTGTTGAGTTATTTGCGGGTCATCATCGCTACACTCTGAACATGTGCATATGTACTCAGATCCACTCCTCAGCAAGTCCCGCAGTGACCAGCGACTAACGACTCCAGTTCTGTGTTGGTTGATAAGCCTTCTTACACGGCCACTAAGTTTCTCGTTTCTGGCTGTGCCCATCTTAAATCCCATCTCTTTCATCCGAAGGAGTGACGTGGACTCATGGTTGTCGAAATCCTGTGCTCTTCCCACATCTCGGAGGGCATTGATGATGTCCGCCCGATCCATTGGTTGCCCGTCCTCAACGACAGCGCAGCTAGCCAACCTGTCCGCTCTTTCATTTCCCCGCACTCCCGCATGTCCAGGGACATAGACAAATGTGACCTTACGTATTTTGTACTTCTGCAACGACTCTACCCAATTCACGCGTACAGAGCCCGCCTCCACTATTTTATCATGCTCATCGAATCACTCAGTATACATGAGTGGGTGAGAAACACGGATGACATTAGACAAATATAAGGCTCAGCATACATGCGTGGGTGAGAAACATGGATGACATTAGACAAATATAAGGCTCAGCATACATGAGTGGGTGAGAAACATGGATGACATTAGACAAATATAAGGCTCAGCATACATGCGTGGGTGAGAAACACGGATGACATTAGACAAATATAAGGCTCAGCATACATGAGTGGGTGAGAAACATGGATGACATTAGACAAATATAAGGCTCAGCATACATGAGTGGGTGAGAAACATGGATGACATTAGACAAATATAAGGCTCAGTATACATGCGTGGGTGAGAAACATGGATGACATTAGACAAATATAAGGCTCAGCATACATGCGTGGGTGAGAAACATGGATGACATTAGACAAATATAAGGCTCAGTATACATGCGTGGGTGAGAAACATGGATGACATTAGACAAATATAAGGCTCAGCATACATGCGTGGGTGAGAAACATGGATGACATTAGACAAATATAAGGCTCAGCATACATGCGTGGGTGAGAAACATGGATGACATTAGACAAATATAAGGCTCAGTATACATGCGTGGGTGAGAAACATGAATGACATTAGACAAATATAAGGCTCAGCATACATGCGTGGGTGAGAAACATGGATGACATTAGACAAATATAAGGTAGCAGCGGTATAAAGTAAGCAGGGAACAGGGCAATAATTGCAGTGTTGCTGTAAAGCTGGTGGCAAGGAGCAAGTTGTGGGGTGTAAGGTGGTTGTAGGAGCGTACATTACACCAACCACTTGCTCTTCCTCTGTCACTATTTGTTTGTAAAAAAAAAAGAAGTGTTTCTCTCTCTCTCTCTCTCTGCGATCAAGACTCAATCAGAGTAGGATTCCAGACTCTCTCATGAAGTCAACTGTCTGTTTAAGCGAATCGATTGCCCCATATAGTTTCTCTTCCAGGGAGGTGGGTGTGGACCACATTGCTCTTCTCAAGACTGTGTACTGGGGGCAATCCTGTAGAACATGTTTTGTTGTCATATTGTCCAGTGTACAGTGGCATAGGCTGGTTGTACCTATTTTGAATTTGGTGAACATGTGATTGCTCATTCTATTGTGGCCAGTGCGTAGGCGAAGTATGATGACTTGATCCCTCCTTGATAGTTGGTGGTATCCGTCACTCTCGTTATGCTTTGGGTGTTCTCGTTTCCATTTTCCATGGAACTGACCCTTGAGGATGGATTTGGCTTCATCATAACTGAGCGGATGGTTCTCTTGTGGTAATCTCCCTCCCCCTTTAGCTAATTTGTCTGCGCGTTCGTTCCCGTGTATATTACAGTGTGATGGTATCCATTGAATGACTACTCTCTGGAAGTTATTGCATAGTTGGTCCAGGATTGTTCTCACGTCATCTAGTTCATCGTTGTTGGGGCTTTTTAGAGCTGATAGTACTGACAGTGCATCAGTCAAAATCACCAATTTATTGTGCATGTTATTTTTGTGTTGAGTAGCCAGTGTTGCAGCATCTCTGATGGCCTCAGTTTCTGCTTTAAAGTTGTTTGAGAATTTCCCAGTAGCTATTGACTTGGTGATCTCGTCCTGATTATTCAGCATCAAGAACACACCTCCCCCTCCATTTCTCGTGGCATTTGTAGCAGAGCCATCTGTGTATATGTGGGACCAAGAGTCCTGTGGGTAGGTATCGTGTATGTGTTTTTCTGCTACGTGTTTTCTTTCTGTGTCTGATTAGGTGCCTTTTTTCATGATTCCTGTTGTATTTTCCTCAAGTTCTGGTATTTTATGTTTTCCATGAGGAGACATATCAGATGGGCCCAAGGGTTTCGATATTGTTTGGGAAAGTACTGGGTCTCCAGTAGTTAGTTCATTGGCAATTGCAGCGAAGTTGCTCCTCTTTAGTCGTACAATTCCGGAACCAGTTATTCTTTGGTGCATGGGGTGGCTAAGGAACCTTCTATATTTCTCCGCTTGTTGCAATACTTTAGTGACCCGTCTGTCATCTAAGGGTTGTAAACCTGTTACTGTTTCTAGAGTCTTGATAGGTGTAGATTTCATAGCACCAGTGATGATATGGGCAGCTTGGTTCTGTGTTCTGTTAATTTTGCTAAGGTGTGATTTGGAAGCCATAGCCCAGGCTGTGACTCCATACTCTAGAACTGGTCTGACTCTTCCTACGTATAGTCTTTTCAAAATATTGCTGTCTGCTCCCCAGTCCGTTCCTGCCAATTTCTTCATAATATTTGTTCGTTTTCTGGCTTTTTTCCTTGCTCTGTCTACCTGATTTTTCCAAGTTATTCTGCGACTCATGATGATGCCAAGATATGTTGGTTAAAAAAGTGTTTCAAATTTAAGATATAGTTTCTTCAAACCACTTTGAATGTTTCATAGAAGGTGTGTACTGCTTGCTTCTGTTCATCCGATGGCTTAAGGAGTACACCCCTTGGTTATCCGCACTTAAAAGGCGTTAAGTGGGCGTGTCTGCGTTGTATTGTGGTTTACACTATAATTGTGATATTTGCGCCTTTCGGCCCAATACATCCGGCCTCAGCACAATATTTTTAGTACCGGGTTTGCCTTCCCTCTTCGATTCCAACTCGTTTGGCCAGATCAGACAGGTTAGTCTGTTACTGGAGGCACCACAGAGAAGTGGAGCAGGGTCAGGGTCTGGATGGTTCTGGCTCATTGATCCCGGCACAAGCTATCAGCTGTGGGTCGCTGACAACTTCCAGCTCTGCTGCTGTGAGGCACCACGGAGAGGTGGAGCAGGGTCTTGACCGTTCTGGTTCACCGATCCTGGCGCAATATTCCAGCCAATCACAAACACAATCATGAATTATTGTTTCTATAACTCATTCCAGCCAATCACTAACACTGATACAATCATGAATTATTGTTTCTATAACTCATTCCAGCCAATCACTAACACTGATACAATCATGAATTGTTTCTATAACTCATTCCAGCCAATCACTAACACTGATACAATCATGAATTATTGTTTCTATAACTCATTCCAGCCAATCACTAACACAATCATGAATTATTGTTTCTATAACTCATTCCAGCCAATCACTAACACTGATACAATCATGAATTATTGTTTCTATAACTCATTCCAGCCAATCACTAACACTGATACAATCATGAATTGTTTCTATAACTCATTCCAGCCAATCACTAACACTGATACAATCATGAATTATTGTTTCTATAACTCATTCCAGCCAATCACTAACACAATCATGAATATTGTTTCTATAACTCATTCCAGCCAATCACTAACACTGATACAATCATGAATTATTGTTTCTATAACTCATTCCAGCCAATCACTAACACTGATACAATCATGAATTGTTTCTATAACTCATTCCAGCCAATCACTAACACTGATACAATCATGAATTATTGTTTCTATAACTCATTCCAGCCAATCACTAACACTGATACAACCACACTTGATTGTTTGATTACAAAAAGTTTTAAAAACTACATATTAATCCACTTAAAAAATTGAATGATCGATCAACTAAACAAATTCTTTAAAGAAATACGTTGAATACAAAAACTTGTCCAAAAATAATTCTGTGAAACAAAATACCAGAAAGAACTGAAATATTCTGTAACAAGAAAATATAGAAAAAAGACAACAATAACACGAACCATTTGTTATATTTTAATCAGATGTTTAACCAGCATGAAAACACACCCTAATGTTATGTATAACTGTACAATAACACACCACACACATCATGGTGACGTGATGACAACAGCTTGTCAACAAATTGATTAGCCAGTCACTGTCTCTCACCTCACACACAAAAATGCATGTATGTTTCTGAACCTGCTAGACAAAGTCAAACAGAAGCAAAGTTATTATATACAGTTCCCTTCAACAGGATCTATCACAATAGAAAAGTATTGATGTCAAAGCAAAATATTGGTAGGTGTCAACTCTACTGTATAAGTGTACACTGTAGATATAAACAGAGAGAAGCTGAACAAATGTACATCAACTTAACGTATTACATGAGCATAATGGTGCATATTGTCAGGAATACACAAAGGGGAGATATACAGAAGCTCACGATGGACAATCAGGAGATAAGAAAAATGATATAATTAGGATATGGAGAATTTAATTTGATACAGTTGGGAAGGAGATACTGGGTGTTCTAACATAGGAGGAGATACTGGGTGTTCTAACATGGGAGGAGATACTGGGTGTTCTAACATGGGAGGAGATACTGGGTGTTCTAACATGGGAGGAGATACTGGGTGTTCTAACATGGGAGGAGACACTGGGTGTTCTAACATGGGAGAAGATACTGGGTGTTCTAACATGGGAGGAGATACTGGGTGTTGTAACATGGGAGGAGATACTGGGTGTTCTAACATGGGAGGAGATACTGGGTGTTCTAACATGGGAGGAGATACTGGGTGTTCTAACATGGGAGGAGATACTGGGTGTTCTAACATGGAGGAGATACTGGGTGTTCTAACATGGAGGAGATACTGGGTGTTCTAACATGGAGGAGATACTGGGTGTTCTAACATGGAGGAGATACTGGGTGTTCTAACATGGAGGAGATACTGGGTGTTCTAACATGGAGGAGATACTGGGTGTTCTAACATGGGAGGAGATACTGGGCGTTCTAACATGGGAGGAGATACTGGGTGTTCTAACATGGGAGGAGATACTGGGCGTTCTAACATGGGAGGAGATACTGGGTGTTCTAACATGGGAGGAGACACTGGGTGTTCTAACATGGGAGGAGACACTGGGTGTTCTAACATGGAGGAGATACTGAGTGTTCTAACATGGAAGGAGATACTGGGTGTTCTAACATGGGAGGAGATACTGGGTGTTCTAACATGGGAGGAGATACTGGGTGTTCTAACATGGGAGGAGACACTGGGTGTTCTAACATGGGAGGAGATACTGGGTGTTCTAACATGGGAGGAGACACTGGGTGTTCTAACATGGGAGGAGACACTGGGTGCTCTAACATGGGAGGAGACACTGGGTGTTCTAACATGGAGGAGATACTGGGTGTTCTAACATGGGAGGAGACACTGGGTGTTCTAACATGGAGGAGATACTGGGTGTTCTAACATGGGAGGAGATACTGGGTGTTCTAACATGGGAGGAGACACTGGGTGTTCTAACATGGAGGAGACACTGGGTGTTCTAACATGGAGGAGATACTGGGTGTTCTAACATGGAGGAGATACTGGGTGTTCTAACATGGAGGAGATACTGGGTGTTCTAACATGGAGGAGATACTGGGTGTTCTAACATGGAGGAGATACTGGGTGTTCTAACATGGAGGAGACACTGGGTGTTCTAACATGGAGGAGACACTGGGTGTTCTAACATGGGAGGAGACACTGGGTGTTCTAACATGGGAGGAGATACTGGGTGTTCTAACATGGGAGGAGATACTGGGTGTTCTAACATGGGAGGAGATACTGGGTGTTCTAACATGGGAGGAGATACTGGGTGTTCTAACATGGGAGGAGATACTGGGTGTTCTAACATGGGAGGAGATACTGGGTGTTCTAACATGGGAGGAGATACTGGGTGTTCTAACATGGGAGGAGATACTGGGTGTTCTAACATGGAAGGAGATACTGGGTGTTCTAACATGGAAGGAGATACTGGGTGTTCTAACATGGAGGATATACTGGGTGTTCTAACATGGGAGGAGATACTGGGTGTTCTAACATGGAGGAGATACTGGGTGTTCTAACATGGAGGAGATACTGGGTGTTCTAACATGGGAGGAGATACTGGGTGTTCTAACATGGAGGAGATACTGGGTGTTCTAGCATGGGAGGAGATACTGGGTGTTCTAACATGGGAGGAGACACTGGGTGTTCTAACATGGGAGGAGACACTGGGTGTTCTAACATGGGAGGAGATACTGGGTGTTCTAACATGGGAGGAGACACTGGGTGTTCTAACATGGGAGGAGATACTGGGTGTTCTAACATGGGAGGAGATACTGGGTGTTCTAACATGGGAGGAGACACTGGGTATTCTAACATGGGAGGAGATACTGGGTGTTCTAGCATGGGAGGAGATACTGGGTGTTCTAACATGGGAGGAGATACTGGGTGTTCTAACATGGGAGGAGACACTGGGTGTTCTAACATGGGAGGAGACACTGGGTGTTCTAACATGGGAGGAGATACTGGGTGTTCTAACATGGGAGGAGATACTGGGTGTTCTAACATGGAAGGAGATACTGGGTGTTCTAACATGGAAGGAGATACTGGGTGTTCTAACATGGAAGGAGATACTGGGTGTTCTAACATGGAAGGAGATACTGGGTGTTCTAACATGGAGGAGATACTGGGTGTTCTAACATGGGAGGAGATACTGGGTGTTCTAACATGGAGGAGATACTGGGTGTTCTAACATGGAGGAGATACTGGGTGTTCTAACATGGAGGAGATACTGGGTGTTCTAAAATGGGAGGAGATACTGGGTGTTCTAACATGGAGGAGATACTGGGTGTTCTAACATGGGAGGAGATACTGGGTGTTCTAACATGGGAGGAGACACTGGGTGTTCTAACATGGAGGAGATACTGGGTGTTCTAACATGGAGGAGATACTGGGTGTTCTAACATGGAGGAGATACTGGGTGTTCTAACATGGAGGAGATACTGGGTGTTCTAACATGGAGGAGATACTGGGTGTTCTAACATGGGAGGAGACACTGGGTGTTCTAACATGGAGGAGATACTGGGTGTTCTAACATGGGAGGAGACACTGGGTGTTCTAACATGGGAGGAGATACTGGGTGTTCTAACATGGGAGGAGATACTGGGTGTTCTAACATGGGAGGAGATACTGGGTGTTCTAACATGGGAGGAGACACTGGGTGTTCTAACATGGAAGGAGATACTGGGTGTTCTAACATGGGAGGAGATACTGGGTGTTCTAATGGGAGGAGATACTGGGTGTTCTAACATGGGAGGAGATACTGGGTGTTCTAACATGGGAGGAGATACTGGGTGTTCTAACATGGGAGGAGATACTGGGTGTTCTAACATGGGAGGAGATACTGGGTGTTCTAACATGGGAGGAGACACTGGGTGTTCTAACATGGAGGAGATACTGGGTGTTCTAACATGGGAGGAGATACTGGGTGTTCTAACATGGGAGGAGATACTGGGTGTTCTAACATGGGAGGAGATACTGGGTGTTCTAACATGGGAGGAGATACTGGGTGTTCTAACATGGGAGGAGACACTGGGTGTTCTAACATGGGAGGAGATACTGGGTGTTCTAACATGGGAGGAGATACTGGGCGTTCTAACACAGAAGGTGGGATAGAGAGAAGGTACTAGACAATCTAACATTGTGACATGGAAGGTGAGATAGAGAGAAGGTACTAGACAATCTAACATTGTGACATGGAAGGTGAGATAGAGAGAAGGTATTAGACAATCTAACATTGTCACATGGAAGGTGAAATAGAAAGAAGGTATTAGACAATCTAACATTGTGACATGGAAGGTGAGATAGAGAGAAGGTACTAGACAATCTAACATTGTGACATGGAAGGTGAGATAGAGAGAAGGTATTAGACAATCTAACATTGTCACATGGAAGGTGAAATAGAAAGAAGGTATTAGACAATCTAACATTGTGACATGGAAGGTGAAATAGAAAGAAGGTATTAGACAATCTAACATTGTGACATGGAAGGTGAGATAGAAAGAAGGTATTAGACAATCTAACATTGTGACATGGAAGGTGAGATAGAAAGAAGGTATTAGACAATCTAACATTGTGACATGGAAGGTGAAATAGAAAGAAGGTATTAGACAATCTAACATTGTGACATGGAAGGTGAAATAGAAAGAAGGTATTAGACAATCTAACATTGTGACATGGAAGGTGGGATAGAGAGAAGGTATTAGACAATTCACAGAGAGAAGATACTAGATAATCTAACAATGTGACATGCAAGAAACAACAACAAAAGAACCAACAAAAAGACGCGACAAGGACTTGTGGAAATAAATCATTACTAACACCATCCGTCACAATAAGTCACCCTTTCGTCACAATAATACAAATATTTGTACATAATCCCACAAACAAATTGCATACAAGTTCAAAATAAAACACAAATGAAATAAACGTTTGCAATAATAATAGATACACCAATGGAACAGTTGCAGACTGAATAACTTCATACATTTAATGTACACCTAATGTTATCCACATTAATCCACAAACAAGAATGTACGGATTGCATAAAATCCATCAACAATTCATTAAAATAATCTTCTAAAGAAACAAACAAAGATTTGTTTGTTGAAAGAAACAAGAAACTGCAACAAAGATTTCTTGTATTATCTATCTCAAAACAGATTTCTTATCATATTTCTCAAAAAAAAAAAAAAAGATTTCTTATAATCTACCTTAACAAAGATTTCATGCAATCTACCTTAACAAAGATTTCTTGCAATCTACCTTAACAAAGATTTCTTGCAATCTACCTTAACACAGATTTCTTGTATTATCTGTCTCAAAACAGATTTCTTGTATTATCTATCTCAAAACAGATTTCTTATCATATTTCTCAAAAAAAAAAAAAAAAGATTTCTTGTAATCTACCTTAACAAAGATTTCTTGCAATCTACCTTAACAAAGATTTCTTGCAATCTACCTTAACAAAGATTTCTTGCAATCTACCTTAACAAAGATTTCTTGCAATCTATCTTAACAAAGATTTCTTGCAATCTATCTTAACAAAGATTTCTTGTAATCTACCTTAACAAAGATTTCTTGTAATCTATCTTAACAAAGATTTCTTGTAATCTACCTTAACAAAGATTTCTTGCAATCTATCTTAACAAAGATTTCTTGTAATCTATCTTAACAAAGATTTCTTGTAATCTATCTTAACAAAGATTTCTTGTAATCTATCTTAACAAAGATTTCTTGTAATCTACCTTAACAAAGATTTCTTGTAATCTACCTTAACAAAGATTTCTTGCAATCTATCTTAACAAAGATTTCTTGTAATCTACCTTAACAAAGATTTCTTGTAATCTACTTTAACAAAGATTGCTTGTAATCTATCTTAACAAAGATTTCTTGCAATCTACCTTAACAAAGATTTCTTGCAATCTACCTTAACAAAGATTTCTTGCAATCTACCTTAACAAAGATTTCTTGCAATCTACCTTAACAAAGATTTCTTGCAATCTACCTTAACAAAGATTTCTTGTACTCATCAGCAATGATTGCTTGTAATGCATAAGACAAAATTCAAATTTCAACAAAGATATTCTGATAACTATTGCAGAGATGTCTAGATTCTGATAACTATTGCAGAGATGTCTAGATTCTGATAACTATTGCAGAGATGTCTAGATTCTGATAACTATTGCAGAGATGTCTAGAAATCTTTCTCAACAAGATATCTTGCAATTCATCTGAATAAAGATTTCTTAAAATTTCTCACAACAAAAATGTCATGTAATCTATCTCAACATGTAGTTCTTGAAATGTACCACAAGCAAAGATTTCTTTAAAATCTCAACAAAGATTTGTTGCACCATATCTCAACAAAGATTTTTTGTAATTATTTTAATATGCTCAACAATGATGTGTTTTAATTTGTCTAACAAATTTTATGCAATCTATCTCAACAAAGATGTCTTGCAATCTATCTCAACATAGATTTCTTGTAATCTATCTCAACAAAGATTTTTTGCAATCTATCTCAACAAAGATTTTTTGCAATCTATCTCAACAAAGATTGTTTGCAACATATCTCAACAAAGATTTTTTTGCAATCTATCTCAACAAAGATTTTTTGCAACATATCTCAACAAAGATTTTTTTGCAATCTATCTCAACAAAGATTTTTTGCAACATATCTCAACAAAGATTTTATGCAATCAATCTCAACAAAGATTTTATGCAATTAATCTCAACAAAGATTTTTTGCAACATATCTCAACAAAGATTTTATGCAATCTATTTAAAATAAAGATTTCTTGTAACATATCTCAAACAAACATTTCTTGCAGTCCATCCCAACAAGATTTCTTGCAGACCATCCCAACAAGATTTCTTACAATCTATCTCAACAAAGATTTCTTGCAGTCAATCTCAACAAAGATTTCTTGCAGTCCATCCCAAAAAAGATTTCTTACAATCTATCTCAACAAAGATTTCTTGCAGTCGATCTCAAAAAAGATTTCTTACAATCTAGGTCAACAAAGATCTCTTACAATATATCTCAACAACAATCTCTTACAATCTAGGTCAACAAAGACCTCTTACGATATATCTCAACAATGATCTCTTACAATCTATCTTAACAAAGATCTCTTACGATATATCTCAACAAGGATCTTTTATAATCTAGGTCAACAATGATCTCTTACAATCTAGGTCAACAAAGATCTCTTATGATATATATCAACAAGGATCTTTTACAATCTAGGTCAACAACGATCTCTTACAATCTAGGTCAACAAAGATCTCTTATGATATATCTCAACAACGATCTTTTACAATCTAGGTCAACAACGATCTCTTATGATATATCTCAACAACGATCTTTTACAATCTACCCCAGATAAGATTTCCTACAATCTGTCTCGATGCAGACTTCTGGCAATCTACCCAGATGTAGGGACCCTGGACAGAACCCGTGAATGAGATGAATATCTCCAAGCAGGATTGTCATGTGATCAGTGAACCAAAGCTGATCAAACCTTTAAGCTATTGGGACACTAGAAATAAACTAACCAATCAGGTATGGATCCTCTACTTCTTCCACTGCTTCACAATTTTTTGCCCACTATTAATAGAGTCTAGCTGGGCACAAATATGTTTGATTTCTTGGCTTCCGGGAAGATGGTGATAATCATGCTTGCAGTCCCTTTTAGAGAATGCCTTCACTAAAATAGGTGGTTACATACCATCATAAGAAACAGATAATCAAGTCAATCAGAGGACCACAAGCCCCAAATCAGGATGCCTTTCATAATATGAATAGATATGAACAAGTTATCATTATACGCCTCAGAACAGGACACAATCGACTCCATAGTCACATGTATACAACATTCAAGATCGGCACCTCAACTACTTGTACATGTGGACAGGCATTTAGACTACTGAACACATACTTCAAAACTGCACTGAATATAGTAGACTGAGGAAAATCCATTGGCCCATAGATACAACACTACAGACAAAACTATATGGGACACTGCAAGAATTACAAAAGACTGTAAAATTTATACAGGAAGCGACATTGCAGATATAGACAATACTTCAGGCGAACGAAAGATGGATTCATAGACTAAAATAGGTTTATGCTATTTTGACATTAGAAATGACGATGTCACGTTGTATGACGGGAAAGAACCAGGCATCTGAACATAGCATTAACATAGATCCCACATGGCAAATTAAAACGAGGCAGACTAATGGGGACACGACAACGAACCATACATGATGAAATGAAAGAAGCTGGCAAATCCTGGCGGGAGTTGTCCATGCTTGCTCCAGACTACATTGGGTAGATGTCTCTTGTGGGTACCATATGCTCCGGCTGGAGTTCTGAGAATTATGGAGAAGAAGAATAAAGGCTAATCGGGCACAGATGAGAGTGACTTCTTGATTTCCGGGAAGATGTCAATAATGCTTGCAGGCCCTTAAAGAAAGTGCCATCACTAAAATAGACTTTTTGTATTTTGACAGTTGTTTAATGTGTTTTCTTTTATTTATTTGATTGAATTGAAGTGTCTTTGGGAACTCTCTTTTTGGTGATGTCATTTGAAATTGTCACCCATACAACCAATCTGGCTCGCACTGCAGTTTGACCTTGATAATGCAACAACCGACAATGCAAAAATGGCTGCATCTTCTTCTTCTTTTACCTTTCAGCTCCCTGTGGAGCACAGGTCTACAACAAACACCTTTCAGTTATTGAGTTATTTGCAGGTCATCATCATTGCACTCCGAACATGTCCATAGGTGCTCAGATCCCCTCCTCAGCAATTCCCTCAGTGTCCAGCGACTGACGACTCCAGTTCTATGTTGGTTGATAAGTCTTCTTACACGGCCACCAAGTTTCTCATTTCTGGCTGTGCCCAACTTAACTCCCATTTCCATCATCCGAAGAAGTGACGTGGATCTGTGTTTGTCGAGGTCCTGTGCTCTTCCCACATCTCGGGATGTGACTGATGATGTCCGCCCGATCCATTGGTTGCCCATCCTCAACGACAGCACAGCTAGCCAACCTGTCCACTCTTTCATTTCCTCGTACTCCCACATGTCCAGGGACATAGACAAAGGTCACCTTACGTATTATGGATTTCTGCAACGACTCTACCCATCGCATGCGTACAGAGCCCGCCTTCACTTTTTTAATCATGCTCATCGAATCACTCAGCATACATGCGTGGGTGTAGTCTTGTGACTCTAACCATTTGAATGCCTTGGTCACTGCCATCGCCTCCATTGTCATGCTACTCGTAGTCATGACATATGCACCACTGTCTTCGTAGACTATTCTGCCTGCCGAGCGTGCTGCAAATGCCCATGCACTTCTTTGGTGTCGTCTTACAGATCTGTCTGTATAGATGACTGCATCTTTCTCATCGGTGTTATCACAGATGAGACCGTTGACCTCAGCATTAACCACGACCGGGTTCTGTTCCCTACTTTTTCTGTCGAGTGTGACAAAACACGAGAAAGTCCCCCTGAATGACATAGGCACAGGTATCCAGTCCTCACCAACGCTGATATTGGTAAGCCCACAGACCTGTTTGATGACATCTTCTGCTCGGCCCACCCAGAATATCATCAGCAAAAGTCATAGTTCTTCCCCTCCCATCCAGCTGTTGTTCCGTGATCGTTATTGTGTACACATACACTTTAAGTTCCTTGTGGAGCATAGGTCTTCAACAAACACTTTCAGCTCCCTGTGGAGCACAGGCCTTCAATAAACACTTTCAGCTCCCTGTGGAGCACAAGTCTTCAACAAACACTTTCAGCTCCCTGTGGAGCACAGGTCTTCAACAAACACTTTCAGTTCCTTGTGGAGCATAGGTCTTCAACAAACACTTTCAGCTCCCTGTGGAGCATAAAGGCATTACTGGGTACCAGCTAGACCGACCTTGTTGGTTGAGTAGTTAGTGTCCTTGCTTCCTTATAAAGGCATTACTGGGTACCAGCTAGACCGACCTTGCTGGTTGAGTAGTTAGTGTCCTTGCTTCATGATTAGTAGGATCCAGGTTCAATTCTTAGAAGTAGCAGATTTTTTTTTTTCATACTGACAAGGCACGCAGCCTCTAAAAATGGGTACCAGATATTTTTCTGGGAAGATACGGACCACCTCACCCAAAAATGTGGTCACTAATATCATAATCCTCATACGCCCATCTAAACAGGGAAATTAACCCTTTTATTTGCAGACTGGTTAGTCTGGCATAGCAGGTGTTTAATCCGTTCTGGTTCACTGATGTAAAACGGTCAACTAGGAGTAAATAACTATTTTCAACACAGGTGCTGTTGACTACCTTGGGTCCTGATGAGACAAAGCAAACATAGGCCCCACAATATGTTTTGCTGAAGACAGAATTGTATAATCATGTGACACAGTAAGCCACAATACCCAAAAAAAAATGTACATTCTTTACAAGTACTTCTAACACATCCCATACCGCGAGCCGTAAAAGATGGCTCTAGTTACTGACACATTGAACTGTGGAGCCACTTTTTGTGGCTTTTAATTTATTGATGTTTCCATGATTATTTCCCCTGAAACCATGTAATTTTCTTATTTAACTCTATATTACGATTCCATCACAAAAATTACCACCTCTCTATATTACGATTCCATCACAAAAATTACCACCTCTCTATATTATATATTACGATTCCATCACAAAAATTACCACCTCTCTATATTACGATTCCATCACAAAAATTACCACCTCTCTATATTACGATTCCATCACAAAAATTACCACCTCTCTATATTATGATTCCATCACAAAAATTACCACCTCTCTATATTATGATTCCATCACAAAAATTACCACCTCAAAATAGAAATTCTTGAAATTTGACAGTTTTCTGCGGGCAAACATCCCCCCCCCCCCCTTTTCCACCCACATTACTACTGACTACTTCCGGAAGCCCCTGAGTGTTGGATTTGTTTCATGCGATGTAGTATTTTATTTGTCAAGTATGTTGTAATGAGTACAATGGTATTGTAGGAAGGAGGCTATTTGTTTTTGTTTGATATCAATTTTGCCAATTTTCAAGAAATGGTTTTTTTTCCCATTTTCTTCTCATGATGGGAAAAACGTCCTTGGCGAGACATCAACGAAACCTTTGTTAACACGGGATAGCCGGCAAATGACGCTTCGAGGGAACCGAACATATGGCTGGATTGATGGACTTATGGCAGCTATATAAATAGACAACGTAACACCTCCGTAGTTGCGGTGCAATGCGTTCAAATTTCAGGCCATAAATCTAACGCAATCCATAAAATGATTCTTCTTCTTTTCTCTTTCACTGATACCTAAAAGGTGTCGTGGTTTATATCATTTGTCGTTCTTGAGCTGCTCGAACTGTCTGAATTAGTGATTTTCCTTTGTTGTTACATGTCTCTGTCACTGCATCTATCCATCTTCTTCTTTTCTCTTCTCACTGATACCTAAAAGGTGTCGTGGTTTATATCATTTGTCGTTCTTGAGCTGCTCGAACTGTCTGAATTAGTGATTTTCCTTTGTTGTTACATGTCTCTGTCACTGCATCTATCCATCTTCTTCTTTTCTCTTTTCACTGATACCTAAAAGGTGTCGTGGTTTATATCATTTGTCGTTCTTGAGCTGCTCGAACTGTCTGAATTAGTGATTTTCCTTTGTTGTTACATGTCTCTGTCACTGCATCTATCCATCTTCTTCTGGGTCTTCCTCTTGGTCTTTTTCCGTGCATTCTCGAGAAGAATGCCCTTGATGGTGATTGATAAGGATTCATTCTGACCAGGTGGCCCAACCATTTAAGTTGTTGTTCTATATATTCTTGGCAGGGTTTTGTTCCTACCATTTTTCTTATGGTTTCATTTGGTATTCTATCTCTTCTTGTGTTGTTTGTTACTTTTCTCAAGCATCGCATCTCACATGTATTGATCTTTCTTAATTGTTAGATATATGTTAATATGCTAGATGGAAAACTAGACAGAGAAATTGACATGAGAATACAAAAGCAAATGCTGTTACATACCAGCTTTCACCATTGCTAAGACATCCCAAACATTTCTATAAATGATAAATAGCATCTTCATACCAACTTTGTGCTATGAAAGTCAAACATGGACCCTTTCTAAATAAAAATGATTACAGTATTCAATTCCCATGTCTCTGCTTGGATAAACACACAGCTGTGTAGCAAAAGTTCACAGAAAATACTATTTTAGGAACCCAAATGTAACATTTAAGAGGAAGTAATTTTTTATGACAGTATCGTGAAAATGTGTCCCACAGATGTGCATCGTTGGTTATTTTATTTTCGACTTCCTATGCAAATCGTCTGAATAAACTGCGTGTTTTCGAAAAACTTTCATTTATTTTCTTGCTGTTGTTTCAAATTGTAACAAATTTGTGAAAAATGGGGCCGTGCCACAGTGAGTTCAGTCCCCTTGGTAAGGAATGTGTTAGAGCAGATGTGCAACGGCAGACACAGTCAATTAACATATAGCAAAATTTAATTTCATACGAATGAGCAACTAGAAACGTACAATTATTATGATGGCAAACAATCAACATATTGGCACCAAGAAACATATTTCATATAATATGCTCCCATTGTGATGATAGATCATGTCTGTCGAGTCACGTGGAAGTCAATTATGGACAATTATTAATAAACAAGGAAAATGATCATTGGTGTTAGCAGCAAAATGGCTCTACAGAAAACTGTGGTCAACAATCATGGACATGTGGAAAGAGTAATGAAGATGCTTGGACAAAGTCAGTGCATGAACGGAGCATTTGAAGTGTTTTTAAAAATAAGTCTGTCTTCAGTGAAGTCTTAAGAGAAAAACTTAAACATATTTGGCAACAGCAGGCAAGACATAGAGACGATGATGATCAAACAGAAAACACTAGACAGACAGTTCAACAGTCTGTTGGGTAAGAAATCAACATCAAAACAGATGAGAAACACGCAGGGCAGAAATACACGGAGAGACATGATCTGCTATAATCATGGGCATGGCACATGATAATGATGGCTCTGATCAGACACAAATAATTCTTGCCATTATATGTCACATTAGAAGAGCTAGAAATAAAAAAAAAACATATTTACACACAATGTTATCCGTATGTACACATATACAGGTTAAAAACATGAAATTCTACGTAAGCTTTCAACAATTTTAGAAAGAATGATGGGATTAAAAAAAAATCTTTACAGCATTTTCCCATCACTGGGGTCTGTCAGGGGAAATTATAGGACTGGAGAATAAAGGCAGCATGTCAGGTGCAATCACCTCCAGGTGTTTGGGTCCAAGTTTTTATTTCACCCCCATAGATAAAACTCTCGGTTCTGCTGGGATTTGAACCCATGTTCTCCAGGTTTTGACCCTGCGACAAGTTACCGATTCAGCCACCTGCTCTCTCTGATGTGGTTCTGTTGTAGATGTCTTAGAAATGCAACAAACTATATGAGATAAATTGTTGTGGTTCTGTTGTAGATGACTTAGAAATGCAACAAACTATATGAGATAAATTGTTGTGGTTCTGTTGTAGATGACTTAGAAATGCAACAAACTATAAGTGATAAATTGTTGTGGTTCTGTTGTAGATGACTTAGAAATGCAACAAACTATAAGTGATAAATTGTTGTGGTTCTGTTGTAGATGTCTTAGAAATGCAACAAACTATAAGTGATAAATTGTTGTGGTTCTGTTGTAGATGTCTTAGAAATGCAACAAACTATATGAGATAAATTGTTGTAGTTCTGTTATAGAAATCTTAGAAATGCAACAAACTTTATAACATAAATTGTTGTGTTTGCTTTATGCAATTGTTAAAATACAACAAACTTTATAATAGAAATTGATGCTCTTATAATAAAGTCTGAGAAATACAACAAACTAAATGAGAGCAACTGCTGTGGTTCAATTGTAGAAGTCTGAGAAATACAACAAACTAAATGAGAGCAACTGCTGTGGTTCAATTGTAGAAATTTGAGAAATACAACAAACTAAATGAGAGAAACTGCTGTGGTTCAATTGTAGAAGTCTGAGATATACAACAAACTAAATGAGAACAACTGCTGTGGTTCAATTGTAGAAGTCTGAGAAATACAACAAACTAAATGAGAACAACTGCTGTGGTTCCATTGTAGAAGTCTGAGAGACACAACAAACTAAATGAGTACAACTGCTGTGGTTCCATTGTAAAAGTCTGAGAAATACAACAAACTATAAGAGAGAAATTAATGTTCCTACATTGAGAGATATTGAACAAACCCCACCAACATAAAGGAGAATACAATGTGGTTATATGGGAGAAATGTCCAGTGTCAATTTAAAAGAGAAATTGAAGCCGTATGAGATCTCTAAATGCTAAGTTTATAAGGGAAATTGATATGAATACATCAGAGAATTGATGTGCTTACACCAAAGATTTGATGTGCTTACATCAGAGAATTGATGTGCCTACACCAAAGATGTGATTTGCTTATACCAAAGATTTGCTCAAGTGATATCAAAGAATTGATGTGCCTACACCAAAGATTTGCTCAAGTGATATCAAAGAATTGATGTGCCTACACCAAAGATTTGCTCAAGTGATATCAAAGAATTGATGTGCCTACACCAAAGATATGCTCAAGTGATATCAAAGAATTGATGTGCTTACACCAAAGATTTGCTCAAGTGATATCAAAGAATTGATGTGCCTACACCAAAGATATGCTCAAGTGATATCAAAGAATTGATGTGCCTACACCAAAGATATGCTCAAGTGATATCAAAGAATTGATGTGCCTACACCAAAGATATGCTCAAGTGATATCAAAGAATTGATGTGCCTACACCAAAGATATGCTCAAGCGATATAAAAGAATTGATGTGCCTACACCAAAGATATGCTCAAGCGATATAAAAGAATTGATGTGCTAAAGAACTGATGCAGTTATAATAAAGAACTATTGTTGTTACATCGGAGCAACCTAAGACCAACTGTTGACTTTTGTCATGACACAAGTAATGAGATGATGCCAAAGTTGTCTATGACACACCCCTTACCCAGGTAGCAATATAATGACCAAATGAAGACTCAAATATGATTTCCCGGTTGAGAAGAGGTGTGTCTCTGTGAACAAATGGCTAAAAAAAAAAACTGGTTCATACACGAGAACTAATACACAGGCACAGTCAACACTATATGCAAATAGATAAAGAATTACACAACACTGCACCTGTTGATGATGTCAGCTATTTGCAAAACATTCAAACATAGCAACTACACTCTATAGAACAGCAAAACAACTGAGGAAAACAGCAACCTTTGGGCTAACTAGGGTGATCTACTCCAAGCTTAAAGAGAATTAATGTAACCTCACACTAAACATGTCACTGTAACCAAATGTAGCCTCACACTAAACATGTCACTGTAACCAAATGTGGCCTCACACTAAACATGTCACTGTAACCAAATGTGGCCTCACACTAAACATGTCACTGTAACCAAATGCAACCTCACACTAAACATGTCACTGTAACCAAAAGTGGCCTCACACTAAACTTGTCACTGTAACCAAATGTGGCCTCACACTAAACATGTCACTGTAACCAAATGTAGCCTCACACTAAACATGTCACTGTAACCAAATGTGGCCTCACACTAAACATGTCCCTGTAACCAAATGTGGCCTCACACTAAACATGCTACTGTAACCAAATGTGGCCTCACACTAAACATGTCACTGTAACCAAATGTGGCCTCACACTAAACATGTCCCTGTAACCAAATGTGGCCTCACACTAAACATGTCACTGTAACCAAATGTGGCCTCACACTAAACATGTCCCTGTAACCAAATGTGGCCTCACACTAAACATGCTACTGTAACCAAATGTGGCCTCACACTAAACATGTCACTGTAACCAAATGTGGCCTCACACTAAACATGTCACTGTAACCAAATGTGGCCTCACACTAAACATGTCACTGTAACCAAATGTGGCCTCACACTAAACATGCCCCAGTAACCAAATGTGGCCTCACACTAAACATGTCACTGTAACCAAATGTGGCCTCACACTAAACATGTCACTGTAACCAAATGTAGCCTCACACTAAACATGCTACTGTAACCAAATGTAGCCTCACACTAAACATGTCACTGTAACCAAATGTAGCCTCACACTAAACATGTCACTGTAACCAAATGTGGCCTCACACTAAACATGTCACTGTAACCAAATGTGGCCTCACACTAAACATGCCCCAGTAACCAAATGTGGCCTCACACTAAACATGTCACTGTAACCAAATGTGGCCTCACACTAAACATGTCACTGTAACCAAATGTAGCCTCACACTAAACATGCTAATGTAACCAAATGTAGCCTCACACTAAACATGTCACTGTAACCAAATGTAGCCTCACACTAAACATGTCACTGTAACCAAATGTGGCCTCACACTAAACATGTCACTGTAACCAAATGTAGCCTCACACTAAACATGCCCCAGTAACCAAATGTAGCCTCACACTAAACATGCCCCTGTAACCAAATGTGGCCTCACACTAAACATGCCCTGAGCCTAGCACATTCCCCTCACTCTTATAATTGATATTGATGGGAGTGGTTTCAATTTGCGACACCACACACAAAAAAAATATCACAAAATTAGCTGAAGTAAATATTGATACATGAATGATATTTTAGCAGTTCATTCTCACCATAAAATAGACCAGAGAATGGCAAATTTGCAGTTTCAGTGGATGCGATATATAATTTTTAACCACAAATTTTATATTTAACTTTAAGATACAGCTTCTACTAATCACTGTGAATGTGTCATAGAAGAATAATTTGCATTTTATGTTACTAGAAAGACATACATGAGCAAATTAACTAAAGTATCGATGACAAACAACTGTGGGCTACTCTGAGAGGAGCTGGCAAAGGAGACTGTTTTTGTTGTCTGCTGGTCGAATCTCCTCACCTGAAGTCTGGAAGAAAATATTAATTCGGTCAGACAGTAGCTGGTAAATTAGGGGAGCGACAAGAAAACAGAATTTTGTCTTCGTATAACTATGGCTTTAGACATGAACACAGCCTAGATAATACATACTAGGTCCAGACTTCACATACACATGGCCTAGATAATACATACTAGGTCCAGACTTCACATACACATGGCCTAGATAATACATACTAGGTCCAGACTTCACATACACATGGCCTAGATAATACATACTTGGTCCAGACTTCACATACACATGGCCTAGATAATACATACTAGGTCCAGACTTCACATACACATGGCCTAGATAATACATACTTGGTCCAGACTTAACACACACATGGCCTAGATAATACATACTAGGCCCAGACTTCACATACACATGGCCTAGATAATACATACTAGGTCCAAACTTCACATACACATGACCTAGATAACATGGCCTAGATAATACATACTAGGTCCAGACTTCACACACACATGGCCTAGATAATACACACTTGGTCCAGACTTCACATACACATGGCCTAGATAATACATACTTGGTCCAGACTTCACACACACATGGCCTAGATAATACATACTTGGTCCAGACTTCACACACACATGGCCCAGATAATACATACTAGGTCCAAACTTCACATACACATGACCTAGATAACATGGCCTAGATAATACATACTAGGTCCAGACTTCACATACACATGGCCTAGATAACATGACCTAGATAATACATACTAGGTCCAGACTTCACATACACATGGCCTAGATAATACATACTAGGTCCAAACTTCACATATACATGACCTAGATAACATGGCCTAGATAATACATACTAGGTCCAGACTTCACATACACATGGCCTAGATAACATGGCCTAGATAACATGGCCTAGATAATACATACTAGGTCCAGACTTCACATACACATGGCCTAGATAATACATACTAGGTCCAGACTTCACATACACATGGCCTAGATAATACATACTAGGTCCAGACTTCACACACACATGGCCTAGATAATACATACTAGGTCCAGATTTCACATACACATGGCCTAGATAACATGGCCTAGATAATACATACTAGGTCCAGACTTCACATACACATGGCCTAGATAATACATACTAGGTCCAGACTTCACACACACATGGCCTAGATAATACATACTAGGTCCAGACTTCACACACACATGGCCTAGATAATACATACTAGGTCCAGACTTCACATACACATGGCCTAGATAATACATACTAGGTCCAGACTTCACACACACATGGCCTAGATAATACATACTTGGTCCAGACTTCACATACACATGGCCTAGATAATACATACTTGGTCCAGACTTCACATACACATGGCCTAGATAATACATACTTGGTCCAGACTTCATATACACATGGCCTAGATAACATGGCCTAGATAATACATACTTGGTCCAGACTTCACATACACATGGCCTAGATAATACATACTTGGTCCAGACTTCACATACACATGGCCTAGATAATACATACTAGGCCCAGACTTCACACACACATGGCCTAGATAATACATACTTGGTCCAGACTTCACATACACATGGCCTAGATAATACATACTAGGTCCAGACTTCACATACACATGGCCTAGATAATACATACTAGGTCCAGACTTCACATACACATGGCCTAGATAATATATACTAGGTCCAGACTCCACATACACATGGCCTAGATAATACATACTTGGTCCAGACTTCATATACACATGGCCTAGATAATACATACTTGGTCAAGACTTCACATACACAACCTAGATAATACAAACTAGGTCCAGACTTCACATACACAACCTAGATAATACAAACTAGGTCCAGACTTCACATACACAACCTAGATAATACATACTAGGTCCAGACTTCACATACACAACCTAGATAATACATACTAGGTCCAGATTTCACATACACAACCTAGATAATACATACTAGGCCCAGACTTCACATACACAACCTAGATAATACAAACTTGGTTCAGACTTCACACACACATGGCCTAGATAATACATACTTGGTCCAGACTTCACACACACACAGCCTAGATAATACATACTTGGTCCAAACTTCACACACACACAGCCTAGATAATACATACTTGGTCCAGACTTCACATACACAAGCTAGATAATACATACTAGGTCCAGACTTCACATACACAACCTAGATAATACATACTAGGTCCACAGACTTCACATACACACATGGCTTAGATAATACATACTTGGTCCACACTTCAAACACACTTATGGCCCAGACCTCTCTCCCACACATATGCATATGAGATCACACACACATACACATGAACTGCATCACAAAAACACACATCCCACATTACTCATGACCTAGATCAGAGACACACTGTCCAGAACACAAACATATATCTCCCAGAACACAAACATATATCTCCCAGAACACAAACATATATCTCCCAGAACACAAACATATATCTCCCAGAACACAAACATATATCACCCAGATCACAAACATATATCTCCCAGAACACAAACATATATCTCCCAGAACACAAACATATATCTCCCAGATCACAAACATATATCTCCCAGAACACAAACATATATCTCCCAGAACACAAACATATATCTCCCAGAACACAAACATATATCTCCCAGAACACAAACATATATCTCCCAGATCACAAACATATATCTCCCAGATCACAAACATATATCTCCCAGATCACAAACATATATCTCCCAGATCACAAACATATATCTCCCAGATCACAAACATATATCTCCCAGATCACAAACATATATCTCCCAGAACACAAACATATATCTCCCAGAACACAAACATATATCTCCCAGAACACAAACATATATCTCCCAGATCACAAACATATATCTCCCAGAACACAAACATATATCTCCCAGATCACAAACATATATCTCCCAGAACACAAACATATATCTCCCAGAACACAAACATATATCTCCCAGAACACAAACATATATCTCCCAGATCACAAACATATATCTCCCAGATCACAAACATATATCTCCCAGATCACAAACATATATCTCCCAGAACACAAACATATATCTCCCAGATCACAAACATATATCTCCCAGATCACAAACATATATCTCCCAGAACACAAACATATATCTCCCAGATCACAAACATATATCTCCCAGATCACAAACATATATCTCCCAGATCACAAACATATATCTCCCATACCACAAAGATATATCTCCCATACCACAAAGATATATCTCCCATACCACAAACATATATCTCCCATATCACAAACATGTATCTTCCAGATCGCAAACATATCTCCCATACCACAAACATATATCTCCCATATCACAAACATGTATCTTCCAGATCACAAACATATCTCCTATATCACAAACATATATCTCCCATATCACAAACATACATCTCCCATATCACAAACATACATCTCCCATACCACAAATATATATCTCCCAGATCACAAACATATATCTCCCAGATTACAAATATACGAGGGCTGATCAAAAAGTATCGGAACTTTTGCAATAAAAAAAAAACTACACAACTTACAGTTTTGAAATTTAATCTCCTTCGAAATAGTCCCCTTCTGAGGCCACACATTTAATCCAACGTTGTTTCCATTGTCGGAAGCATTCCTGGAACTCATCTTCTGAGATGGTGTGAAGCTGCCTCGTCGCATTTTCTTTTATCTCCTCCACATCTTGAAATCTTCTTCCTTTCAAGTGGGATTTGAGTTTGGGAAATAGGAAAAAGTCACAGGGAGCTAGATCTGGAGAATAAGGTGGCTGTCTGACCTGGGGAATGTTGTGTTTGGCCAAAAACTGCTGTACAAGCTGCGCTGAATGGGCGGGTGCGTTGTCGTGGTGGAGCTGCCATTGACCGGACGCATGCAAATCTGGTCTTCTTCGACGAATAGCATCTCTCAAACGCCTCAGAACTTCAATGTAATACTCCTTGTTTACTGTCTGACCAGAAGGGGCATACTCGTGATGAACAATGCCCTTGTAATCGAAGAAAACGATCAAAAGGGTCTTCACATTGCTGCGACTCATCCTAGCTTTTTTCGGTCTCGGGGAGTTTGCGGTCTTCCACTCTCAACATTTTCTCTGCCGTCTTGGAATTGCTTAAACCATTCAAAAACTCGTGTGCGGCTCATACACTCTTCCCCATATACTTTGTATAACTTTTCATAAGTTTCTGTGAAAGTATCACCAAGCTTTTGGCAAAAATTAATGCAAATTCTCTGCGCAAATTTTTCCGTCATTTTCCGCCATTGAAAATCCGACGACCACGTGGTACATGGCTAACGTCACGGCGCTGCCGTGATTAATCCACACGTGCTACAACGACACAACTTGCACAGAGTGTTACACATATATCAAGGTCAATATGTGTACAGTTTGAATACAATCTGTTCGCTGGTTCCGAACCTATTAAGAAAGTACCGATACTTTTTGATCAGCCCTCGTATATCTCCCAGATCACAAACATATATCTCCCAGATCACAAACATATATCTCATTTGTACACAGGTTCTTGTGCATGCACAGATGACCTCAATACGCTGATAGAACTGACCTCACTTGTCTTGTTAGAAGCTTGAATAAGCAGTCTGATGCTGCCTGACAGTGTAGAAGGTGACCCATGGGGCGGTCGAAGCAGCTGATTTCTGAACAGACTTGTAGCTGTAACTTCAGCCTCTTCAGGATGATCCGAGACTGTAAAAGGAGAGATCAGTTATGAGCTTGTTAGTTGTGTAACAGACAAGAGATCAGTTATGAGCTTGTTAGTTGTGTAACAGACAAGAGATCAGTTATGAGTTAGTTGTGTAACAGACAAGAGATCAGTTATGAGCTTGTTAGTTGTGTAACAGACAAGAGATCAGTTATGGGTTAGTTGTGTAACAGACAAGAGATCAGTTATGAGCTTGTTAGTTGTGTAACAGACAAGAGATCAGTTATTAGCTTGTTAGTTGTGTAACAGACAAGAGATCAGTTATGAGCTTGTTAGTTGTGTAACAGACAAGAGATCAATTATGAGCTTGCTAGTTGTGTAACAGACAAGAGATCAGTTATGAGCTTGTTAGTTGTGTAACAGACAAGAGATCAGTTATGAGCTTGTTAGTTGTGTAACAGACAAGAGATCAGTTATGAGCTTGTTAGTTGTGTAACAGACAAGAGATCAGTTGTGGGTTAGTTGTGTAACAGACAAGAGTTCAGTTGTGGGTTAGTTGTGTAACAGACAAGAGATCAGTTATGAGCTTGTTAGTTGTGTAACAGACAAGAGATCAGTTATGAGCTTGTTAGTTGTGTAACAGACAAGAGATCAGTTGTGGGTTAGTTGTGTAACAGACAAGAGTTCAGTTGTGGGTTAGTTGTGTAACAGACAAGAGATCAGTTTTGAGCTTGTTAGTTGTGTAACAGACAAGAGATCAGTTATGAGCTTGTTAGTTGTGTAACAGACAAGAGATCAATTATGAGCGAGTTTAACAGAGAAAGGTAGAGAAAAGCACAGATTAGCAATAACAGGCAATAACTAGCAGATAGCAATTAGCAAGGCTAAAATTATTAGTAATGAGAAGTTAATAAATAGCAGATGGTAGTCAGTCCACAACAAGACTAGTGTTTAGACATCTAGAGATGTGTTCTGTGATTTACTAATCGCAGGATTATGTGAGTCCGGTGGTTGTACAGACAGTCCGATACTTTGATTATAATATTGACTGACTGTACATTATTATGTCTCCTGTGTGTTACCGGGGCCTCATTATTAGGGAAGTAAAGAATAGTGATACTGTGACCTTCCAGGCATGTTGTAAGAGGCGACTAAGGAGGTTGATTGATGGCTTGACAAGCTGTCATTGTAAAAACTATTGTTATGGAAACAGAGCCATAGATTTTAGAAGCAGTGATCTCTGCAATATGTGCCATTTTGGCACGCAAGGTTTCTGTTTTTTGAGATTGTGGTTCTGCCCTATGTGCCGTCTTCGGCTCAAAGGGACGATAGATAGATAGACTTTATTATGTGATAATATAACTTGTGACTGTAGAAATGTAATAATAGTATGTAAAGAAATATTTTTTGGTGAATGATACCTCTAGAGTGCTTAACTGTCAAAAATAGATAGTATTTGAAGGTGTTAATGAAAGACAAATGGCCTATATGAAGTACAAAGAAACATGGACATTAGACAAGAAAACAGAACAGAAAATTGAAGCCTTTGAAATGTGGATTTATAGAAGAATAGGTAGAATTGGATGGAAACAAAAGATAACAAACAATGAAGTTTTAAAACAACTGAAAATAGAAAGAGAACTACTAAATACAATTAAAACAAGACAAATTAAATTTTTGGGGCATGTTAAAAGACACAACAGTCTACTAAAAGTAATATTGGAAGGAAAAATACAAGGTAAAAGAGGCAGAGGCAGACCAAGACTAACATGGACGAGTAACATCAAAAGATGGACAAGTCAATCTATGTCAGCCGGCACCATCAAAGCAAGAAACAGAGTAGAATGGCGATCCATGGTAGCCAACCTTCGTTGCGGAGAAGGCACGCGGTGATGATGACGATGATGAAGTACAAAGAAGCATAGCATGAGAGACATTATATTGTATTTAAAAGTTCGAATTAGTAGACATCGAGCACTTTCGTTTAATAAGTGTCAAATAAAAGCTGCACATACCTTTACAAATTGAGGACACACGGAAGTGCAATGGACTGTGCATTACTGGCAAGGGAAAGAGTTATGGAGACATCAAGGACAATACAGTTAATGGAACATAAGTAAAAGGTTCTCCTCATACCATCATAGGCATACAGAAATCTGGTTTTAGCAACATTTTTTCATGACGAACAGCGTATTGTGGGTTATGTGGTCAGCATCATACCAGGTCACCTTAACTTCCCAGAAAAATCTCTGGTACCCATTTTTAGAGGCTGGGTGAATTCCACAACCTCATTGACTTGAAAACAAAAGCATCACTTATGAGAAATGAACCCACTCTCTTCTGATCAGGAAGTGTAAGCAGTAATCACTCAGCCACCAAGATAAAGAATTTACGAGACCAGATCATTGTTTTGGGTGTAATAATATCTGTTAATTTGAGATCACTATTGTGTTGATGACATGAAGTGTTCACTTCACATTCAGAATTTGTGTGACTCAATGTACATTCGGCATGACCTATGCCAAAGACGTATGCGTTGTGTCGGACTGAAAGACACAGATACAGCAGCTTTGCCATAAAGCTAGTGACACAAAGCACTCGCATCATCATAACTGTGAACACTAGGAAAAGGAAGGGGTGATTATGGTTTTTCTCTCCGATGACTCCGGACCTCCACATTGGTGAGATTGAATACCTAGTCCTATCAGAGATGGATGAAATAAAGGATGTCCCATGTTCAAGTTGAGTATGTCAAAAGAACTTTTGGTAGTTGAAAATTGAATAGACTAAGCACAATCCAGGGACAAATGTTAAAAATTAAAGAATAAAATGTCAGCCATCTTTCATAATAATTAACCCAGTTTATGAAATCAGAGGCCCTTAAAGGTGGTACAGAGTCCAAGCACGATGCTGAGATTGTAATGTGCAATCATGAAAGAGATTGCAAACAAAACACAAACTAAAATGTCAGAAGTATGGATCAGTAGGTCAAGAGAGAAATGTGAAAACAAAAATTGTCAAATGGTTGCTGGCCTTGACTTACCTATAGGTGAAGGTTGTCTTGAATTAGACAGGTGCTTCAACTGCTTGTATCGTTGTCGTGCCTCCAAGCGGGTCAGGCTGACCATCTCAGTCTCATCATGGGGACTGCTGAGAGGGCCCCCGTGCTCTCTAGACATGTCACTGACTGTGGAGATCAGGAATACAGGCTTCATTATTAGGAATACAGGCTTTACTATTAGGAATACAGGCTTTACTATTAGGAATAGAGGCTTTATTATTAGGAATACAGGCTTTATTATTAGGAATAGAGGCTTTATTATTAGGAATACAGGCTTTACTATTAGGAATACAGGCTTTATTATTAGGAATAGAGGCTTTATTATTAGGAATACAGGCTTTATTATTAGGAATAGAGGCTTTATTATTAGGAATAGAGGTTTTATTGTCAGGAGTATAGGCTTTATTATCAGGAATATAAGCTTTATTATCAGGAATATAAGCTTTATTATCAGGAATACAGGCTTTGTAATATAAACTTTTTTATCAGGAATACAGGCTTTATAATATAAACTTTATTATCAGGAATACAGGCTTTATAATATAAACTTTATTATCAGGAATATAAGCTTTATTATCAGGAATACAGGCTTTATAATATAAACTTTATTATCAGGAATACAGGCTTTATAATATAAACTTTATTATCAGGAATATAAGCTTTATTATCAGGAATATAAACTTTATTATCAGGAATACAGGCTTTATAATATAAGCTTTATTATAAGGAATACAGGCTTTATAATATAAACTTTATTATCAGGAATACAGGCTTTATAATATAAGCTTTATTATCAGGAATATAAGCTTTATTATCAGACTTCTCTCACCTCATTGCATCTTCAACCTTCTAATATATCTCTCATCTTAAATCTCTCATCTCCCACTAGCACCACGGACAGACTTTGTCAACCTTCCCCATGTAACTCTATCTTCAATCATTCTTTGTGACTCTGTAAAGCCAAGTCATTCTTTGTGACTGTAAAGTCAATGCATTCTTTGTGACTCTGTAAAGCCAAGTCATTCTTTGTGACTCTGTAAAGCCAAGTCATTCTTTGTGACTCTGTAAAGCCAAGTCGTTCTTTGTGACTCTGTAAAGCCAAGTCATTCTTTGTGACTCTGTAAAGCCAAGTCATTCTTTGTGACTCTGTAAAGCCAAGTCGTTCTTTGTGACTCTGTAAAGCCAAGTCATTCTTTGTGACTCTGTAAAGCCAAGTCATTCTTTGTGACTCTGTAAAGCCAAGTCATTCTTTGTGACCCTGTAAAGCCAAGTCATTCTTTGTGACTCTGTAAAGCCAAGTCATTCTTTGTGACTCTGTAAAGCCAAGTCATTCTTTGTGACTGTAAAGTCAAGGCATTCTTTGTGACTCTGTAAAGCCAAGTCATTCTTTGTGACTCTGTAAAGCCAAGTCATTCTTTGTGACTCTGTAAAGCCAAGTCATTCTTTGTGACTCTGTAAAGCCAAGTCATTCTTTGTGACTGTAAAGCCATGTCATTCTTTGTGACTCTGTAAAGCCAAGTCATTCTTTGTGACTGTAAAGCCATGTCATTCTTTGTGACTCTGTAAAGCCAAGTCATTCTTTGTGACTCTGTAAAGCCAAGTCATTCTTTGTGACTCTGTAAAGCCAAGTCGTTCTTTGTGACTCTGTAAAGCCAAGTCATTCTTTGTGACTCTGTAAAACCAAGTAATTCTTTGTGACCCTGTAAAGCCAAGTCATTCTTTGATGCCACCTCCCCATTACTTAACCGCCTCTCCTCTCTCCATTCACAATTACATCTATTATTCTCACAAGTCATTCTTTGATGCCACCTCCCCATTACTTAACCGCCTCTCCTCTCTCCATTCACAATTACATCTATATTCTCACAAGTCATTCTTTGATGCCACCTCCCCATTACTTAACCGCCTCTCCTCTCTCCATTCACAATTACATCTATTATTCTCACAAGTCATTCTTTGATGCCACCTCCCCATTACCTAACCGCCTCTCCTCTCTCCATTCACAATTACATCTATATTCTCACAAGTCATTCTTTGATGCCACCTCCCCATTACCTAACCGCCTCTCCTCTCTCCATTCACAATTACATCTATATTCTCACAAGTCAGTCTTTGATGCCACCTCCCCATTACCTAACCGCCTCTCCTCTCTCCATTCATAATTACATCTATATTCTCACAAGTCAGTCTTTGATGCCACCTCCCATTACCTAACCGCCTCTCCTCTCTCCATTCATAATTACATCTATATTCTCACAAGTCAGATAACCAACAACTCTTTTATCCCACTTCTAACAAATTATCTCACATTTTCTTGTACAACCTACCAATATCTCTCACACCTTTATGTAACACACAGAGATTATATATGTGTGCATTTATATATAACTAGAAATGTTCTATGTTTCATTAACAACATCGTTTTTACGATAGCGGCTTGTTAAACCTTTAATCAACGGTTTTATATACCAAGCCGGAGAAAAATAATTCCTCCATTTTGGAAACAACCGGAAACGATTCGGCTCCCTCAATGAGATAGAGCTGCTTACACAGAACAGAGACAGATGGCAAGATTTGATAAAATATCTTTAAAAGAAAACTATCTATCTATTGACCTTTCGAGCCGTAACCGGCCCATAGGGCGTAGACCAAGATACACCTTCTCCTATGTGAATTTTTTGTTCTAGCAGTTTTCTTTTAAAGATATTTTATCAAATCTCGCCATCTGTCTCTGTTCTGTGCAAGCAGTTCTATCTCATTGAGGGAGCCGATTCCTGCTGCTCTTGCCTCTCTCATCAATGTTCTTCTCAGTGTCTCCCTGGGTCTTCCTATTTTTCTTTTACCTGTTGTTTCCCATATGAGGGCTTGCTTTGCTATTCGGTTATTATCTCTTCTCATCACATGTCCAACATATGACCATCGTCTTTTCTTTATTACTGAAGATATTAGTGGTTGATTGGCGATTTCTCTAATTTCCTTGTTTGTTTTGAATTCGTTCCATGCTATACCAAGTATTTTCCTTAGACATTTATTTTCGAATGCATTCAACTTTGTTTCTATATCTCTTGTTGTTTTCCAGCTTTCACACGCATACGTAAGGGTTGATCGTACATTTGATTTGAATAGCCTAAGTTTTGTGTTTGTGCTGATGAGTTTTGATATCCACAACTTTTCAAGGCTTCTGAAAGAAAGGCATCAAAAAGAAAACTGCTAGAACAAAAATTCAGATAGGAGAAGGTGTATCTTGGTTTACGCCCTATAGGCCGGCTACGGCTCGAAAGGTCAATAGATAGATAAATGTTCTATGAAATGTTCTGCAATTCCGTTCCTGATATACTGTCTATTTGCCTGTCTCACTGATTCGTTGATTGACCGACTAATGGACTGACTGTCTGCCTAACTGATTGACTCGTACTCAAACTGGAACTGCCACTATGAATGTACTGGAAACTTGATTTGCTTTCCTCGTGATCAATTACTGTGCTGTACTTCGTGCTAATGTTTGATTGTACCTGTGCTGCAGAATCTGATAACAAAGTATTTCGCCGCGACACTCTTCATTCGTTCTTCACCACACCGTCAAACCACGACAAAGTAATGGTTGTAATTCACTGCACAAAGTCCTCTGGTAAACAATGAGTTTATGGGGGAGCTTAAGCGCCTGCGACCTGCGGTCGCAATATCAGGGCCAGCGCACCATCAGCTGGCCAAGACCTAGCAGATCTACCTCCTCGTGGTCTCCCTGGTAACAGTCTGCGTCAAAACAGACTGGCTAACAGAAGCTAGGATCGACGTGTTCCCTGTAGTGGTGGCTGATACTGATTGAGGACCCAGTATTGCAGTACCTCTGGGCTGGACTAGTAGTTTCCCAGCGTAGCCTGGGACAGACAACCTCCAACCTCCAGTAAGAGCCGGGAATGTCAAGAAAGCCATTACGACCCGCCACATTCTATGAGTCAAATGGCAAACACGCTCGTATCAACTCGTGCTAATCCGTCAAAAACAACAACAACGAGTTTATTGACACCGTTTTATTTACGTATTATTACCGTATCTAATAAGTACAAGCCAGCTGTTTACACTGCGCTCGGCTGTTCGCACACGAATGTACTGCAGACACCTCTTTACTACAGTTATGCCTCAAATCAACTCTCGCAATCACTTGGTCCAACACTGAATCCTTCTAGTCTTGATCCTAACCTATACGTCCTATATTAGACACACTACTGTCTCGTCATTAAACTCGAGACCTACTTCTTCAATAGTCGAACTCTTAGTTACTACTTGGGCTCCACGAGCCATTGACTTACGCCTAATCAACTGGGGGTCTACTGCACTGGTTCTCAACCACCCCATATCTCCAAGTTCTCCCCTCTAACCTTGTAAACGGACTATATCTTTCATCTCCAAACAATCAACTTACTCTACGTCATCTCACACCTTGTCTCCCATCCAATCACAAACTCCCTAACGTACTCTCCCCATCTCTAGTTTTACCTTCTCACCAGTCACGAGAATTTCTTTATTCTGTCTGAACTAATCTCTTCACCCTTTTCCCCGTGATCTCTCCCCGTGTTATATTTACTCGCTCACCTCCACCATTCCCCCTACTCCTTAATGCTCACATCCGCTGTTTCATTTATACCTGCCACCACCTCCTTAAAAAAAACATCTGACATCTCCAAACACTTGAAATGTCTCCAACCTCCCTATATCTCCCATCTCTCCAAAAATAACTCTCAAATCTCCCTATTTTAAATTATAGTTTCCATATTCACTATCTTCCCATTCCAAAAATAAAACCTCCTCTATCCTACATCTTTTAATATCTCCCCCTCTTCAAATCTCCTTCCTCTTGAAAACCCAGTCCCAAATCTCCCTCCTCCCAATAAAAAAGAATCCCATATTTTTCTAAATGTCTCCCTCCTATTAACCCGCTCTCTATCTCCCATTTTCCTCCTGTCGTCGTCTTCCCCTGCAACTTACTAGTCTCCAGGATATCCAGAGGCAACTCACTGGACCAGCTATTGAACTCCGTTGGCAGCAGCTGTGATGACTGCTGTTGAAGCTGTTTCTCAGAACGAGCGCTACAAATATTGCGCAGCTCCTGTTTCACATACTCTGATGTAGACGGGCCTACTGTATTACCTCCACCAACTGTTGGCTTGGCTTTGCTGTAGACAGAAACAATGAATAACAAAATGTGATATCAGAATGTCTAGAATCACAAGAAATATAGGAGAAAAAAAAGGTGGGGGGGGGGGGGGAGAGGCGCTACCGGGTCTTGAGGTAAAAAGTTGACCTCTGGAAGAAAAAAAAAGGTACCAAATTCAGATCTCGCCATAGGCGATAGGAATTTTTCACAAATCAAATCGTCCTGGGCAAAAATCATCAATAACATCAAATATCATCATCATTAAGTACCATCCCAGCTGGTGTAGGTGATCATGTCTCTCCACAACTTTCGATCATGATAGTTATTTATCATTTCTGTTGTTGACCTTCTGCCAAGCCATTCTCTTAAGCTGTCTGGTATCTTTTCTCTTTGCTTTGATCTATCTCTTCATCCCTCAATTTTCCAAGTTGTTACAATATATTTCAGCTGTTCTCTTCTCATTACATGGCCAAAAAATGATGATTGTTTCTTCCTAATATTGGAAATTAGCTCTCTTTTTGCTTTGACCTCTTTCAGAACGTTTTCATTACTCTTCTTAGCTGACCATAGTATTCTCAACATTCTTCTGTAAAACCACATTTATAATCCTCTATTGATTTTCTTGTTTGTTGTTCTATTGTCCATGATTCACATAACATTTAAGAACTACTTTTCTTGTTACTATTTGTCAAAAATGGATCGCACAGTATCTTCCTAAATTTTTTTGAAAGCTGCTTTTGCCTGAGCCATTCTGCATCTCAATCTGCTGTACATCTACCATATGAGGTTAACAATGTTCCCGGATATTTAAATTCATTTACCTGTTTTAATATTGTTCCACTTGTCTTTATTGTGCGTTGCGGTGAAATCTTTTTCTTTGTTGCTACCATCACTTCTGTCTTTTTACTATTAAGACAGAGCCCTTTATTTTTGCTTTCCCTCACTATAATGCCCAACATTTCTTGTAACTCATTTTCACTCTTAGACTGTATCATCAGCATACCTTAGATTATTTATATAACAAAATTTGATTGATATTCCAGGCATGCCCCTTATGGATCTTAAAATAATCTGACTATCCATATTAAATAAATCTAGTGACAGCACGCAACCATGCCTAACACCCTGTTTTAAAATGTAAACAGTCATGTCAACTTCTAGAAAATAAAATATTAAAAAATATATTTAGAAAGCATAATTAATATCAAATATAAAAAAATATTCAAAAAGCATAATTAATATCAAATATAAAAAAATATTCAAAAAGCATAATTAATATCAAATATAAAAAAATATTCAAAAAGCATAATTAATATCAAATATTAAAAAATATTCAAAAAGCATAATTAATATCAAATATAAAAAAATATTCAAAAAGCATAATTAATATCAAATATAAAAAAATATTCAAAAAGCATAATTAATATCAAATATAAAAAAATATTCAAAAAGCATAATTAATATCAAATATAAAAAATATTCAAAAAGCATAATTAATATCAAATATAAAAAAATATTCAAAAAGCATAATTAATATCAAATATAAAAAATATTCAAAAAGCATAATTAATATCAAATATAAAAAAAATATTCAAAAAACATAATTAATATCAAATATAAAAAATAGTCAAAAAGCATAATTAATATCAAATATAAAAAAATATTCAAAAAGCATAATTAATATCAAATATAAAAAATATTCAAAAAGCATAATTAATATCAAATATAAAAAATATTCAAAAAGCATAATTAATATCAAATATAAAAAAAATATTCAAAAAGCATAATTAATATCAAATATTAAAAAAATATTCAAAAAGCATAATTAATATCAAATATAAAAAAATATTCAAAAAGCATAATTAATATCAAAGATAAAAAATATTCAAAAAGCATAATTAATATCAAATATAAAAAAAATATTCAAAAAGCATAATTAATATCAAATATAAAAAATATTCAAAAAGCATAATTAATATCAAATATAAAAAATATTCAAAAAGCATAATTAATATCAAATATAAAAAATATTCAAAAAGCATAATTAATATCAAATATAAAAAATATTCAAAAAGCATAATTAATATCAAATATAAAAAAAATATTCAAAAAGCATAATTAATATCAAATATTAAAAAAATATTCAAAAAGCATAATTAATATCAAATATAAAAAAATATTCAAAAAGCATAATTAATATCAAAGATAAAAAATATTCAAAAAGCATAATTAATATCAAATATAAAAAAAATATTCAAAAAGCATAATTAATATCAAATATAAAAAATATTCAAAAAGCATAATTAATATCAAATATAAAAAATATATTTAGAAAGCATAATTAATATCAAATATTTAAAAAAATTAAAAAGCATAATTAATATCAAATATAAAAAATAGTCAAAAAGCATAATTAATATCAAATATAAAAAAATATTCAAAAAGCATAATTAATATCAAATATAAAAAATATTCAAAAAGCATAATTAATATCAAATATAAAAAATATTCAAAAAGCATAATTAATATCAAATATAAAAAAAATATTCAAAAAGCATAATTAATATCAAATATTAAAAAAATATTCAAAAAGCATAATTAATATCAAATATAAAAAAATATTCAAAAAGCATAATTAATATCAAAGATAAAAAATATTCAAAAAGCATAATTAATATCAAATATAAAAAAATATTCAAAAAGCATAATTAATATCAAAGATAAAAAATATTCAAAAAGCATAATTAATATCAAATATAAAAAAAATATTCAAAAAGCATAATTAATATCAAATATAAAAAATAGTCAAAAAGCATAATTAATATCAAATATAAAAAAATATTCAAAAAGCATAATTAATATCAAATATAAAAAATATTCAAAAAGCATAATTAATATCAAATATAAAAAATATTCAAAAAGCATAATTAATATCAAATATAAAAAAAATATTCAAAAAGCATAATTAATATCAAATATTAAAAAAATATTCAAAAAGCATAATTAATATCAAATATAAAAAAATATTCAAAAAGCATAATTAATATCAAAGATAAAAAATATTCAAAAAGCATAATTAATCTATCTATCTATTGACCTTTCGAGCCGTAACCGGCCCATAGGGCGTAGACCAAGATACACCTTCTCCTATATGAATTTTTGTTCTAGCAGTTTTCTTTTAAAGATATTTTATCAAATCTCGCCATCTGTCTCTGTTCTGTGCAAGCAGTTCTATCTCATTGAGGGAGCCGATTCCTGCTGCTCTTGCCTCTCTCATCAATGTTCTTCTCAGTGTCTCCCTGGGTCTTCCTCTTTTTCTTTTTCCTGTTGTTTCCCATATGAGGGCTTGCTTTGCTATTCGATTATTATCTCTTCTCATCACATGTCCAACGTATGACCATCATCTTTTCTTTATTACTGAAGATATTAGTGGTTGATTGGCGATTTCTCTAATTTCCTCGTTTGTTTTGAATTCGTTCCATTCTATACCAAGTATTTTCCTTAGACATTTATTTTCGAATGCGTTCAACTTTGTTTCTATATCTCTTGTTGTTTTCCAGCTTTCACACGCATACGTAAGGGTTGATAGTACATTTGATTTGAATAGCCTAAGTTTTGTGTTTGTGCTAATGAGTTTTGATTTTTGTATTTTTGTGTTTTTTTATATTTGATAATTAATATCAAATATAAAAAAAATATTCAAAAAGCATAATTAATATCAAATATAAAAAATATTCAAAAAGCATAATTAATATCAAATATAAAAAATATATTTAGAAAGCATAATTAATATCAAATATTTAAAAAAATTAAAAAGCATAATTAATATCAAATATAAAAAATAGTCAAAAAGCATAATTAATATCAAATATAAAAAAATATTCAAAAAGCATAATTAATATCAAATATAAAAAATATTCAAAAAGCATAATTAATATCAAATATAAAAAATATTCAAAAAGCATAATTAATATCAAATATAAAAAAAATATTCAAAAAGCATAATTAATATCAAATATTAAAAAAATATTCAAAAAGCATAATTAATATCAAATATAAAAAAATATTCAAAAAGCATAATTAATATCAAAGATAAAAAATATTCAAAAAGCATAATTAATATCAAATATAAAAAAATATTCAAAAAGCATAATTAATATCAAAGATAAAAAATATTCAAAAAGCATAATTAATATCAAATATAAAAAAAATATTCAAAAAGCATAATTAATATCAAATATAAAAAATAGTCAAAAAGCATAATTAATATCAAATATAAAAAAATATTCAAAAAGCATAATTAATATCAAATATAAAAAATATTCAAAAAGCATAATTAATATCAAATATAAAAAATATTCAAAAAGCATAATTAATATCAAATATAAAAAAAATATTCAAAAAGCATAATTAATATCAAATATTAAAAAAATATTCAAAAAGCATAATTAATATCAAATATAAAAAAATATTCAAAAAGCATAATTAATATCAAAGATAAAAAATATTCAAAAAGCATAATTAATATCAAATATAAAAAAAATATTCAAAAAGCATAATTAATATCAAATATAAAAAATATTCAAAAAGCATAATTAATATCAAATATAAAAAATATATTTAGAAAGCATAATTAATATCAAATATTTAAAAAAATTAAAAAGCATAATTAATATCAAATATTTAAAAAAATTAAAAAGCATAATTAATATCAAACAATAAAGTCAGTTATTATGTAAAATTGACATCAATTTAAAAATGTGTGTCAATGTCCACACATTGATAACGCACAAAGACTCACCTGTCCATGGAGTCGCGAGCACCATCAAAGAGCTGGAGATCAAAGTCTCTGAGCACATTGACAGATGACTGGGACATGCCCCTGGTGGAGTTGATGCCAGGTGACGATCCACCCTGAAATGTGGCTGAGGCCACAGACAGACTGCCAGGCTGAGTCCCAAATGCAGAAGATGTGGGGGGCTGGTTATATTCAGGTTGGTCTAACAAAACAAATGTTCAAATAACAATCAATTATAATGATAGCTTCATTTTAGCAATCATTTCCTGATTTAATGATAGAACTAGTAACATCTACAACTGGTATCTTTCTCTTTTGGCACTGATAGACTGCTAATTGTCCATCTCTTGATGTTACTTTCCCATCAATAGCACTGGCCTCCTCTTGTCTTGGTGCTACATTCTGACAGACTGTTATTTGTCCATCTCTTGATGTTACTCTCCCATCTATAGCACTGGCCTCCTCTTGTCTTGGTGCTACATTCTGACAGACTGTTATTTGTCCATCTCTTGATGTTACTCTCCCATCTATAGCACTGGCTCCTCTTGTCTTGGTGCTATATTCTGACAGACTGCTATTTGTCCATCTCCTGATGTTAGTTTCCCATCTTTAGCACTGGCCTCCTCTTGTCTTGGTGGTCCATCTCTTGATATTACTCTCCCATCTATAGCACTGGCCTCCTCTTGTCTTGGTGCTACATTCTGACAGACTGTTATTTGTCCATCTCTTGATGTTACTCTCCCATCTATAGCACTGGCCACCTCTTGTCTTGGTGCTACATTCTGACAGACTGCTATTTGTCCATCTCTTAATGTTACTCTCCCATCTATAGCACTGTCCTCCTCTTGTCTTGGTGCTACATTCTAACAGACTGTTATTTGTCCATCTCTTGATGTTACTCTCCCATCTATAGCACTGGCCTCCTCTTGTCTTGGTGCTACATTCTGACAGACTGTTATTTGTCCATCTCTTGATGTTACTCTCCCATCTATAGCACTGGCCTCCTCTTGTCTTGGTGCTACATTCTAACAGACCGTTATTTGTCCATCTCTTGATGTTACTCTCCCATCTATAGCACTGTCCTCCTCTTGTCTTGGTGCTACATTCTAACAGACTGTTATTTGTCCATCTCTTGATGTTACTCTCCCATCTATAGCACTGGCCTCCTCTTGTCTTGGTGCTACATTCTGACAGACTGTTATTTGTCCATCTCTTGATGTTACTCTCCCATCTATAGCACTGGCCTCCTCTTGTCTTGGTGCTATATTCTGACAGACTGCTATTTGTCCATCTCCTGATGTTAGTTTCCCATCTTTAGCACTGGCCTCCTCTTGTCTTGGTGGTCCATCTCTTGATATTACTCTCCCATCTATAGCACTGGCCTCCTTTGTTACTCTCCCATCTATAGCACTGGCCTCCTCTTGTCTTGGTGCTACATTCTGACAGACTGTTATTTGTCCATCTCTTGATGTTACTCTCCCATCTATAGCACTGGCCTCCTCTTGTCTTGGTGCTACATTCTGACAGACTGTTATTTGTCCATCTCTTGATGTTACTCTCCCATCTATAGCACTGGCCTCCTCTTGTCTTGGTGCTACATTCTGACAGACTGTTATTTGTCCATCTCTTGATGTTACTGTCCCATCTATAGCACTGGCCTCCTCTTGTCTTGGTGCTACATTCTAACAGACCGTTATTTGTCCATCTCTTGATGTTACTCTCCCATCTATAGCACTGTCCTCCTCTTGTCTTGGTGCTACATTCTAACAGACTGTTATTTGTCCATCTCTTGATGTTACTCTCCCATCTATAGCACTGGCCTCCTCTTGTCTTGGTGCGTGCTACATTCTGAAAGACTGTTGTTTGTCCATCTCTTGATGTTACCCTCCAACATTGCCATCACCATGACTAGCAAAGAGAACCTCTTCATTATTCTTGTGTGTGTGTCTATGTTATTGGAAACAAGTGATAAATCAACTACTTGGAAACAATGTCATAGAAAATTGAAAATCTGATTTCAAAAGTTGTAATGTAATGATAAAAAGTCAATGCAGTAATACAACAATCCAAAAAGAAAGAAGAAGAAGAAAAACAGAAAAGAAGGACATTACCCAAAAATTAGCCAATAGTAAAGACAAATATGGATTTTCATATTGTATTCTCTAAACACCATTCACAGCTGTTTGTTCTCATTTCAAAAGGGCATTTTAGATATAACCTTAGAAATTGTGCAACATTTAAGGATAAAGAAGTCCATTCCAGAACATTCTCTCTCATTCTTAAAATTGATTGAGTTATTTGGGGTCATCATCATTGCACTCCAAACATGTCCATAGGTGCTCAGATCCCTTTCTCTGCAAGTTCTAGTGTCCAGCGACTGACAACTCCCTCTCTGTGTTGGTTGATAAGTCCTTTTATAGGTTCACTAAGTTTCTAATTTCTGGCTGTGACCATATTAACTCCCATTATATTAATAATCCTAATATAAGTAATAACCCTATAAGTTATCCAATATTAATTCCCATCTCTTACATCAGAAGGAGTGACATGGACAGATGGTTGTCGAAGTCCTGTGCCCTTCCCACATCTCGGAGGGCACTGATGACATCCGCCCAATCCATTGGTTGACCAATATTAAAACTGATACTCTATAGGAGTGGTTTCACTTTGTGACAGCACACACAAAATGTCAAATGTTGAGCTCGAGTCAATATTTATCTATCAATTATCATTTCAGAGTTAATCCTCGTAACAAAATGATACAAGATTGGCAAGTTTTAAAGTTTCGGGAGATGCATTATTCAATTTTTAACCACAAAATATTGTAAATTTGAAGATGCAGCTTCGTCTAATCACATGAATGTGTAACAGAAGAAGGATGTATATTTGATCTTCTTGGAAAGTCACAAATGAGCAAATGAACCAAAGTATCAATAACAAACAACTGTGAAATGGGGGGTGGCTTCTTTCTTTCTTCTTCTCCCATAAATGCTGTGAAATGGGGTGATGGCTTCTTCTTCTCCCATAAATGCTGTGAAATGGGGGTGGTGGCTTGTTTCTTCTTCTCCTCCCATAAATGCTGTGAAATGGGGTGGTGGCTTCTTCTCCTCCCATAAATGCTGTGAAATGGGTGATGACTTCTTCTTCTCCCATAAATGCTGTGAAATGGGGTGGTGGCTTCTTTCTTCCTCTTCTCCTCCCATAAATGCTGTGAAATGGGGTGGTGGCTTCTTTCTTCTTCTTCTCCTCCCATAAATGCTGTGAAATGGGGGGTGGCTTCTTTCTTTCTTCTTCTCCCATAAATGCTGTGAAATGGGGGGTGGCTTCTTTCTTCTTCTCCCATAAATGCTGTGAAATGGGGTGGTGGCTTCTTTCTTCTTCTTCTTCTCTCATAAATGCTGTGAAATGGGGTGATGGCTTCTTTCTTTCTTCTCCTACCATAAATGCTGTGAAATGGGGTGATGGCTTCTTTCTTTCTTCTCCTCCCATAAATGCTGTGAAATGGGGTGATGGCTTCTTTCTTCTTCTTCTTCTTCTCCCATAAATGCTGTGAAATGGGGTGATGGCTTCTTTCTTTCTTCTCCTCCCATAAATGCTGTGAAATGGGGTGATGGCTTTTTTCTTCTTCTCCTCCCATAAATGCTGTGAAATGGGGTGATGGCTTCTTTCTTTCTTCTCCTCCCATAAATGCTGTGAAATGGGGTGGTGGCTTCTTTCTTTCTTCTCCTCCCATAAATGCTGTGAAATGGGGTGGTGGCTTCTTTCTTTCTTCTCCTCCCATAAATGCTGTGAAATGGGGTGATGGCTTTTTTCTTTCTTCTCCTCCCATAAATGCTGTGAAATGGGGTGATGGCTTTTTTCTTCTTCTCCTCCCATAAATACTGTGAAATGGGGTGATGGCTTCTTTCTTTCTTCTCCTCCCATAAATGCTGTGAAATGGGGTGATGGCTTGTTTCTTCTTCTCCTCCCATAAATGCTGTGAAATGGGGTGGTGGTTTCTTTCTTTCTTCTTCTTCTCCCATAAATGCTGTGAAATGGGGTGATGGCTTCTTTCTTTCTTCTTTTCCCATAAATGCTGTGAAATGGGGGTGATGGCTTCTTTCTTTCTCCTTTTCCCATAAATGCTGTGAAATGGGATGGTGGCTTCTTTCTTTCTTCTTCTCCCATAAATGCTGTGAAATGGGGGTGATGGCTTCTTTCTTCTTTTCCCATAAATGCTGTGAAATGGGATGGTGGCTTCTTTCTTTCTTCTTTTCCCATAAATGCCGTGAAATTGGATGGTGGCTTCTTTCTTTCTCCTCCACCCATAAATGGTGTGACATGCAGGGTTAAAACCAAAATGTCATTATGAGAGTAAAAAAGGGAACCGTGGTATGAAAGAAAATAAACAGCCTCAGAGTTTCCTTCATATTTCGCCACATAAATACAGCCTGCTATAGGAATGCCTTTACCACTGTTATATGAAGGGCATGAACAAACAACAATTACATATTTCATCACATAAATACAGCCTGCTATAGGGATGCCTTTACCATTATTACATGGAGGGCATGAGCAAACAACAATTTAAAAACGTACCCCCGTCACGCCAAGTGGTGAATAGGGAATATGGTGTTCTATTCTATTGACCTTTCGATCCGTAGCCAGCCCATAGAGCGTAGACCAAGATACTCCTCTTATCTAAATTTTTGTTCTAGCAGTTTTCAATTCTTTTAAAGATATTTTATCAAATCTCGCCATTTGTCTCTGTTCTGTACAAGCAGCTCTATCTCACTGGGGGAGCCGATTCCTACTGCTCTTGCCTCTCTCATCAATGTTCTTCTCAGTGTCTCTCTAGGTCTTTCTCTTATCTGTTATTTCCCACATGAGGGGTTGCTTTGGTATTCGGTTATTATCTCTTCTCATCTCATGTCCAACATATGACCATCGTCTTTTCTTTATTACTGAAGATATTAGTGGTTGATTGGCGATTTCTCTAATTTCCTCGTTTGTTTTTAATTCGTTCCATGCTATACCAAGTATTTTCCTTAGACATTTATTTTCGAATGCGTTCAACTTTGTTTCTCTATCTCTTGTTGTTTTCCAGCTTTCACATGCATACGTAAGCGTTGATAGTACATTTGATTTGAATAGTCTAAGTTTTGTGTTTGTGCTGATGAGTTTTGTTTTCCACAACTTTTCATATGGTGTTAGTGACCATAAATTTTACAGACCCTCTGCACATGATTTTTGGGGTAATGCGGTCGGTATTACGCCCGTGCCGCTTTACTTTCCCACAGAAAAATCCAATACCCATCAAAAGCTGGGTGAACATGGAAGTTATCGGTTGGGATCGAACCCTACCTCTTGTCCTTTGTAGTCCAGTTCTCTAACCACTGAGCTATCGCAGCTCCCAAACAACAATTACCTGGCTATTATTTTGTTGAGTGTGTTGTTTCCTGGCTGTACTCTGGGGCACAACAGCTTGAGGAGAAGTCAGCAATCGATCCGAAGGACTAGAACTAAACATGTTTGGAGACTTCATCGACCTCTGACCTGTGGGGGTCACAAGACATTTAGATCAATATCAGCAAAACAAGGAATGGAAAATAACTGTTGGTGTCATTACTGTGGTAATTAACCCTAAATTGCAATCTATCTATTGACCTTTCAAGCCGTAGCCGGCCCATAGGGCGTAGACCAAGATACTCCTTCTCTTATCTAAATTTTTATTCTAGCAGTTTTAAATTCTTTTAAAGATATTTTATCAAATCTCGCCATTTGCAATACTTCATTTTAAATCAAGTTTGTACAATAGTGTCAGCTAACTCAAAAGAACATTTTTTAACTTGGACAAAAGTGCAATTATGGAAGTGTTATATACAAATCTTTGGAGAAATAACACTTTGAAAGAGCTTAAGTTAAAAAGAAATAATTGAAACAATTAAAGAGTACAGCCAAAATAAACATGAAGTGACGGAGCCATCAGATGCCAACAATTGTAATTTTAAAAATTGTTATTGATTACTACATTTATACAACAGGTTTTATATTTAAAAATGAAAACAAAACCGCATCATGGCCACAATGACCATCACAGATGACTGGTTTTAATATTTGGGAAGGTATGTGGCAGCAAAAAGAAACAGCGCATGGCAAAGTGTAGATTTGTCTAAATGTTCATTTTGGAGCATTAACTTTTACGAAGGTTAAAGAACAACCAATTAGATCAATTTTCCAAACTCACAAGAGTTGTCCTCCCTTAAAGAAACATCTTTGTTCAGAAAACCTCTCCGTTTCTTGACCAACCAATCAAACAATGACTGGGATCCATGATAAGACATTCTTAGCTTTAATCTCTGCGTAGCTTTTTAGTTATAGTGATATTGCTACATGTATAGATGGTCTGAGGACATTACATTTCCCCCATTCGTGAGAGTGATATTTTACTGGAGTGGTTCAAATTTGTGACATTCAACAAAAATATGAATATTCTAAAACAGTTCATTTTTTATGCTATCGTTATTTTAGTCAAATAACGTTTATGAGAACAAGTGTTTCAAAATTTGCAAAGTTTAGCCCTTAAAAAAACCATAATTTAACCACAAATAGTGTAAACATGTAAGTGATTGCACCTCTAGTTATCATTGTTCATGTACTATAGCAGATTTATACTGAAATCATGTTTGAGAGCTGAGAAAATTTACCAACACTACTAAATCATCATCAACAAACAGTTGTGGTCTGTGCACACAACAACAAATTCCTCAACTTTGATTGCCAAATAGTCAAGAAGATAAAACGGTCTCTGGACGAGAAGGTTTCGTGTTCAAATCCCAAAATAGGCAGCAGGAATTGGTCACTTTGAATCCACGGTTCCTTCATGGCTTAAACACACCTTAATTATGAAACTTCTTTTATGAAATTAAATTAAATAATGAAATTATTCAGAACTACAACAACCTGGACATACTATAACCAGTGATGGAAAATGCATAACAGAAATAAACAAAAGAATAGGAATGGCAAAAAGTAATGTTAATGTCATGAAGAACATACTAACATCAAAACAAATAACACCAGGGCTAAAACTAAGAATAGCAAAATGTTGCATCTTCTCAATATTCCTATATGGTGCAGAAACATGGACATTAGACAAGAAAACAGAACAGAAAATTGAAGCCTTTAAAATGTTGATTTATAGAAGAATAGGTAAAATTGGATGGAAGGAAAAGAAAACAAACGATGAAGTTTTAAAACAACTAAAAATGAAAAGAGAACTACTAAGCACAATTCAAACAAGACAAATGAGATTTTTGGGCCATGTTAAAAGACATAACAGCCTACTAAAAGTTATCCTGGAGGGGAAAATACAAGGTAAAAGAGGCAGAGGCAGACCAAGACTAACATGGACGAGTAACATTTCTCAAATACAGAGGCATTATAAAAAACATATATTATTGGAAAAAGGGGGGGGGGGGGCGCTGACTGGGTAGTCTAGAGGTACGACGTCAGCCTCTGAACAGGAAGGACTTGGGTTCACAGCCTACTACAGGCTGTGGTGATTGTTCAAAATATGAAAAATTAATTTGTGCTTCCTTCATGTCTTTACCCTTCCCTGATCTTTGAGTAGTGAGATCCCATGTCTAGCCCTCTCTGGGTAGTGAGATCCCATGTCTAGCCCTCTCTGGGTAGTGAGATACGATGTCTAGCCCTCTCTGGGTAGTGAGATACGATGTCTAGCCCTCTCTGGGTAGTGAGATACGGTGTCTAGCCCTCTCAGGGTAGTGAGATACGATGACTAGCCCTCTCTGGGTAGTGAGATACGATGACTAGCCCTCTCTGGGTAGTGAGATACGATGACTAGCCCTCTCTGGGTAGTGAGATATGATGACTAGCCCTCTCTGGGTAGTGAGATATGATGACTAGCCCTCTCTGGGTGGTGAGATATGATGACTAGCCCTCTCTGGGTAGTGAGATATGATGACTAGCCCTCTCTGGGTAGTGAGATATGATGACTATAGCTCGTTTCAAAACATATGCCCAACTTCAAAACGCTATTACTGTCTAACCGTTTGTTAAATACTTTTGAAATTTTCCAAATGTTATTAGAATGCAAAAGACCCTTTAAATGTATATTTAACAAATATCTTGCAGCTGCAGTTTTCTTAAAGTGGCGATATTTCTTTGATGTTTGTCAAAATTGTAAATTGTGAAGCCCTAAAGAATAGAAATTACCGTAGTTGCTGGTCTACGATTAATTTTCACTAGGTAAAGGCATGGCTGTAATGGGGAAATAACTGGATAAAACAAAACACCAGGAGAATTATTGTCTGCTCAGTTCGAGGACGGATGATAATAATATCAAGGTATACCTGTATGTCCAATTTTCATAGTTGTGTGGTCCTGAAAAGGACCGTTTGTTGAAATAATTTAAGGTAATATAGGGGCCAACATTGTGGGGGCTATATACTTTCATTCTGAATCAGACGAGTCTAAAAGATTAATAACTGTTTGGGGTTGAACATTCCACAAACCATCATTTTTCCAATATTCCTCTTCCTGTTTTAAGGCGTGGTCTTCACATTTAGCCCAATAATCTTTGTCTATATTTAATAAAGCAAGATTAGCAAAAGTCTTTACATCGCATATTTTGAATGTTGTATTTTCATCTGCCACTTGTCCTTTTAATTTTGCCCAGATTAGTTCTATTGGATTTAAATGAGCATGGTAAGGTGGCAGCCTCAAACTTATATGACCGTTTTCTAAAGAATGAAATAATCTTCCTCGTTTAGCTCTTTGCAAAAATAGTCATACATTTTTATTGCGATGTTTTGTAAACTGCAGAATTTCATTTTAAGACTCATGATAAATGTTATTGTTCCACGTTACGCCGCTGAATTAACGGAAATGGAACACACAATGTCTCATGTTTACTACAAGTGTCTAATTGTGTCAGATAACTCACGCGGAAAGCATGCAAAATCGTAAATTTGAGCGTGTATGGATTTGTAATCGCTATTTTTAACTTAAATACTGTAAACACTAAGTTTTGACTACATCAATGGGTCGTTATAAATTTATATAAATCAAATAAGCAATAATAAAAACCAAATGTTTGTTTTTAATGAAATTAATTCCCTGTTGGGTTCTAATCATTATAACTATACATGCAAATTTTGAAAAAATTACAAAAAGCGGTTTAAAAGATATTGATTTTTAAAGTTGGGCACGACTTATGAAACAAGCTATAGCCCTCTCTGGGTAGTGAGATATGATGACTAGCCCTTTCTGGGTAGTGAGATATGATGACTAGCCCTTTCTGGGTAGTGAGATATGATGTCTAGCCCTCTCTGGGTAGTGAGATCCGATGTCTAGCCCTCTCTGGGTAGTGAGATCCGATGTCTAGCCCTCTTAGATAACAACAATAAACAAGAGGCCCTGTGTGTACTTGTGAAAGTTAAAGAACCCTTGGCAGTTAAAACTGAAAAGCCATAAATGTAACCGCTATCTGGGCTAAAATTGAAAAGCCATAAATGTAACTGCTGTCTGGGCTAAAATTGAAAAGCCATAAATGTAACTGCTGTCTGGGTTAAAATTGAAAAGCCATAAATGTAACCGCTGTCTGGGCTAAAATTGAAAAGCCATAAATGTAACTGCTGTCTGGGCTAAAATTGTCACAAACCTACCCATTCTGCAGATCCCAAGCAGAGCTACGGAGTTCATGGACATGGGTCAAGGTTCCCCTTGGACTTTCTCGAGATTCTCAAGGGAGGATATCAGAACACCTTTGGGTATTCAATGATGATGATCCTAACATCAACATATGCCAGCTTAATGCTGCTTTATGTGCAAACAAAGTGGACCAGTCACTATGTGAGTGCAGAGAAAGAATAGTTATAGTTATTCAAAGGGCAAACATTTCTATGTTTTTTTTCTTTGTTGTTACATGTCTCTGTCACTGCATCTATCCATCTTCTTCTTTTCTCTTTTCACTGATACCTAAAAGGTGTCGTGGTTTATATCATTTGTCGTTCTTGAGCTGCTCGAACTGTCTGAATTAGTGATTTTCATTTGTTGTTACATGTCTCTGTCACTGCATCTATCCATCTTCTTCTTTTCTCTTTTCACTGATACCTAAAAGGTGTCGTGGTTTATATCATTTGTCGTTCTTGAGCTGCTCGAACTGTCTGAATTAGTGATTTTCCTTTGTTGTTACATGTCTCTGTCACTGCATCTATCCATCTTCTTCTGGGTCTTCCTCTTGGTCTTTTTCCATGCATTCTCGAGAAGAACGCCCTTGATGGTAATTGGTGAGGATTCATTCTGACTAGGTGGCCAAACCATTTAAGTTGTTGTTGTTCTATATATTCTTGGCAGGGCTTTGTTCCTACCATTTTTCTTATGGTTTCATTTGGTATTCTATCTCTTCTTGTGTTGTTTGTTACTTTTCTCAAGCATCGCATCTCACATGTATTGATCTTTCTTAATTGTTAGATATATGTTAATATGCTAGATGGAAAACTAGACAGAGAAATTGACATGAGAATACAAAAGTAAATGCTGTCACATACCAGCTTTCACCATTGCTAAGACATCCCAAACATTTCTATGCCAGCTAAACAACAAATGATAAATAGCATTTTCATACCAACTTTGTGCTATGAAAGTCAAACATGGACACTTTCTAAATCACAATTAAGAAAGATAAATACATATGAGATGCAATGCTTGAGAAAAGCAACAAACAACACAAGAAGAGATAGAATACCAAATGAAACCATAAGAAAAATAGTAGGAACAAAACCCTGCCAAGAATATATAGAACAACAACAACTTAAATGGTTTGGCCACCTGGTCAGAATGAATCCTCACCAATCACCATCAAGGGCTTTCTTCTCGAAAATGCATGGAAAAAGACCAAGAGGAAGACCCAGAAGAAGATGGATAGATGCAGTGACAGAGACATGTAACAACAGAGGAAAGTCACTAATTCAGACAGTTCAAGCAGCTCAAGAACGACAAATGATATAAACCACGACACCTTTTAGGTATCAGTGAAAAGAGAAAAGAAGAAGAAGAAGATTCAAAGGCCCCGGTATTACTGCAATCGAGTTAAAATCAATAATTGCTCAACCACTTGTGCCAGTGGAATCATCAGAATTAACATTGAATATCCACACAAAAAAATGAAGTTGGAGTCCCCATCATAGGAAACATAGCAACATGTCAAAAGACATAAGGTGTAGTAGCACCAATAGTGTCAAAATAAAAAAGGACTAAGAACAGATGTGTCAAGATAAAAAAGGACTAAGAATAGACATGTCAAGATAAAAAAGGACTAAGAACAGATGTGTCAAGATAAAAAAGGACTAAGAACAGACATGTCAAGATAAAAAAGGACTAAGAACAGACATGTCAAGATAAAAAAGGACTAAGAACAGACATGTCAAGATAAAAAAGGACTAAGAACAGACATGTCAAGATAAAAAAAGACTAAGAACAGGGACGAGTCAAGATAAAAAAAAAATGAGTGACTACTGACCTGTGTTTATTCTCTGCATTATGCTGGACTGTTGAAAGAGTGCCGGGTTTCCAGACTGCTGGTGGGGCTGGGGCAATATTAAACCTGATGTCTGTCGTGTCACACCGTGGTTACTATTTGTTGTGCCATGTGAGTTGTTGAATTTGCTGTCGTCCGTTAGTTGAAACTGGCTATGTTGTTGCTGTTGTTGTTGTTGTTGTTGTTGTTGTTGCTGTTGTTGTTGCTGCTGTTGTTGTTGTTGTTGATTGAGCTGATTACCTGGGCTAGGTAAGGAATTGCCCGAAACTGGTTGTTGCTGGTTCAAACTGGGAAAAAATTGGTTATCTTGAAGCGGCCTCTGCTGGTTCAAACTGGGGGAAAACTGGTTATCTTGAAGCGGCCTCTGCTGGTTCAAACTGGGGGAAAACTGGTTATCTTGAAGCGGCCTCTGCTGGTTCAAACTGGGGGAAAACTGGTTATCTTGAAGCGGCCTCTGCTGGTTCAAACTGGGGGAAAACTGGTTATCTTGAACCGGCCTCTGCTGGTTCAAATTGGGGGAAAACTGGTTATCTTGAAGCGGTCTCTGCTGGTTCAAACTGGGGGAAAACTGGTTATCTTGAAGCGGCCTCTGCTGGTTCAAACTGGGGGAAAACTGGTTATCTTGAAGCGGCCTCTGCTGGTTCAAATTGGGGGAAAACTGGTTTTCTGAGATCAATCGCTGCTGGTTCAAACTGGATGAAAACTGGTTTTCTTGAAGTGGTCGCTGCTGGTTCAAACTGGATGAGAACTGGTTACCCTGCAGATAATCATAAAGGTTAAATGTCTAAAGGTATGAGGTGTGAATCAGTATCCTCACAACATTAGCTACAATATTATAAAGTACTCTGTCGCCTGAATCATTTTTATTTTCCTCTCTGGCCGAAGGCAGCAAATAGGGCAGAAGTCATAGTTCACCACAGTTGATGATCTGCTGCTAGTTCTTGGTCTGCTTCTGTCTCATAGTTGAGCCTTCCCTATTAATGGTTCTGTGTAGCTGACTAAATGCTCCCAACTGTGCCAGAATCGGCACAAACTTTATAAAGGTGGAGGCGCTTCCTATGTTGCTTATGACTTCTGCCCTATTTGCTGTCTTCGGCCAGTGAGCAATTACAATTTGCATCGAATCTACCATAGATTAGTTTACTAGATTGATAATGTAGAGGACTGAATGCTCTATCTATCTATCTATCTATTGTCCTTTCAAGCGAAGACGGCACCAAGGGTAGAAATTTCTAGACCATGTCTGGCGATTTTGTTATCAAGCATATCACCTGCACAGGACCAGTGTTGTATCTCACTATACAACTCTGTTCTGGGCAAGTTGTTCAATTTCGACAAGGAAGCCGATGCCTGTTGGTGTTGCCTCACACCTCAGTGCTCTTTTGAGTTTTTCTTTAGGTCTACCTCTTTTACTTTTACCCACTAATTCCCATTTGAGAGTCTGGTTTGAGATTCTCTTGTTGTCTCTTCTTATCACATGACCAACTTATGACCTTCTCCTGTTGTTTCTTCTCATAACATGACCAACTTATGACCTTCTTCTTCTGTTGTCTCTTCTCATCACATGACCAACTTATGACCTCCTTCTTCTGTTGTCTCTTCTCATCACATGACCAACTTATGACCTCCTTCTTCTGTTGTCTCTTCTCATCACATGACCAACTTATGACCTTCTTCTTCTGTTGTCTCTTCTCATCACATGACCAACTTATGACCTTCTCCTGTTGTCTCTTCTCATAACATGACCAACTTATGACCTTCTTCTGTTGTCTCTTCTCATAACATGACCAACTTATGATCTTCTTCTGTTGTCTCTTCTCATCACATGACCAACTTATGACCTTCTCCTGTTGTCTCTTCTCATCACATGACCAACCTATGACCTTCTCCTGTTGTCTCTTCTCATCACATGACCAACTTATGACCTTTTCCTGTTGTCTCTTCTCATCACATGACCAACTTATGACCTTCTTCTGTTATCTCTTCTCATCACATGACCAACTTATGACCTTCTCCTGTTGTCTCTTCTCAACACATGACCAACTTATGACCTTCTCCTGTTGTCTCTTCCCATCACATGGTCAACATATGACCTCCTTCTCTTGATTATAAATGACAATTGTGGCTGCTCTGTCACTTCACTGGGTGGCCCAGAGTTAAGATGTTGCTCTTTAGACACGAAGGTCCTGAATTCAAACCCTCCAACAGGAGGTGGTAATGTTTCACATTGAATCCATGGTTACTTCTTGGATCTTTACCCTAACACTACTTTCTGGGTAGTGAGATCCCATGTCTTGCCCTCTCTGAGTAGTGAGATCTGATGTATTGCCCTCTCTGAGTAGTGAGATCTGATGTATTGCCCTCTCTGAGTAGTGAGATCTGATGTATTGCCCTCTCTGAGTAGTGAGATCTGATGTATTGCCCTCTCTGAGTAGTGAGATCTGATGTATTGCCCTCTCTGAGTAGTGAGATCTGATGTATTGCCCTCTCTGAGTAGTGAGATCTGATGTATTGCCCTCTCTGAGTAGTGAGATCCCATGTCTTACCCTCTCTGAGTAGTGAGATCCAATGTCTAGCCCTCTCTGGGTAGTGAGATCCCATGTCTTGTCCTCTCTGGGTAGTGAGATCCCATGTCTTGTCCTCTCTGAGTAGTGAGATCCAATGTCTAGCCCTCTCTGGGTAGTGAGATCCCATGTCTTGTCCTCTCTGGGTAGTGAGATCCCATGTCTTGTCCTCTCTGGGTAGTGAGATCCCATGTCTTACCCTCTCTGAGTAGTGAGATCCAATGTCTAGCCCTCTCTGGGTAGTGAGATCCCATGTCTTGTCCTCTCTGGGTAGTGAGATCTGATGTATTGCCCTCTCTGAGTAGTGAGATCCCATGTCTTGTCCTCTCTGAGTAGTGAGATCCAATGTCTAGCCCTTTCTGGGTGGTGAGATCTGATGTCATGCCCTCTCTGGGTAGTGAGATTTGATATCTTTCACTCTCTGAGTAGTGATATCCGATGTCTTGCCCTCTCTGGGTAGTGAGATTTGATATCTTTCACTCTCTGTGTAGTGAGATCTGATGTCTTGCCCTCTCTGAGTAATGAGATCCGATGTCTTGCCCTCTCTGGGTAGTGAGATCCAATGTCTAGTCCTCTCTGAGTAGTGAGATCCAATGTCTTGCCCTCTCTGAGTAGTGAGATCTGATGTCTAGCCCTCTCTGAGTAGTGAGATCTGATGTCTAGCCCTCTCTGAGTAGTGAGATCTGATGTCTAGCCCTCTCTGAGTAGTGAGATCTGATGTCTAGCCCTCTCTGAGTAGTGAGATCTGATGTCTAGCCCTCTCTGAGTAGTGAGATCTGATGTCTAGCCCTCTCTAGGTAGTGAGATCTGATGTCTAGCCCTCTCTAGGTAGTGAGATCTGATGTCTTGCCCTCTCTAGGTAGTGAGATCTGATGTCTAGCCCTCTCTAGGTAGTGAGATCTGATGTCTTGCCCTCTCTAGGTAGTGAGATCTGATGTCTTGCCCTCTCTGGGTGGTGAGATCTGATGTCTAGCCCTCTCTAGGTAGTGAGATCTGATGTCTTGCCCTCTCTGAGTAGTGAGATCTGATGTCTAGCCCTCTCTAGGTAGTGAGATCCCATGTCTTGCCCTCTCTGGGTAGTGAGATCTGATGTCTAGCCCTCTCTGGGTAGTGAGATCCCATGTCTTGCCCTCTCTGGGTAGTGAGATCTGATGTCTAGCCCTCTCTGGGTAGTGAGATCCCATGTCTTGCCCTCTCTGGGTAGTGAGATCTGATGTCTAGCCCTCTCTGAGTAGTGAGATCCCATGTCTTGCCCTCTCTGGGTAGTGAGATCTGATGTCTAGCCCTCTCTAGGTAGTGAGATCTGATGTCTAGCCCTCTCTGAGTAGTGAGATCCCATGTCTTGCCCTCTCTGGGTAGTGAGATCTGATGTCTAGCCCTCTCTGGGTAGTGAGATCTGATGTCTAGCCCTCTCTGGGTAGTGAGATCTGATGTCTAGCCCTCTCTGAGTAGTGAGATCCCATGTCTTGCCCTCTCTAGATAGTGAGATCTGATGTCTAGCCCTCTCTAGGTAGTGAGATCTGATGTCTAGCCCTCTCTGAGTAGTGAGATCCCATGTCTTGCCCTCTCTGGGTAGTGAGATCTGATGTCTAGCCCTCTCTAGGTAGTGAGATCTGATGTCTAGCCCTCTCTGTGTAGTGAGATCTGATGTCTAGCCCTCTCTGTGTAGTGAGGTCTGATGTCTTACCTTCTCTGGGTAGTGAGATCTGATGTCTTGCCCTCTCTGAGTAGTGAGATCCGATGTCTTGCCCTCTCTGGGTAATGAGATTCAATGTCTAGTCCTCTCTGGGTAGTGAGATCTGATGTCTTGCCCTCTCTGGGTAGTGAGATCTGATGTCTTGCCCTCTCTGGGTAGCGAGATCCAATGTCATGACGTCTCTGGGTGTGAGATCTGATGTCTTGTCCTCTCTGGGTAGTGAGATCCAATGTCTAGTCCTCTCTGAGTAGTGAGATCCAATGTCTTGCCCTCTCTGAATAGTGAGATCTGATGTCTAGCCCTCTCTGGGTAGTGAGATCTGATGTCTAGCCTCTCTAAGTAGTGAGATCTGTAGTGAGATCTGATGTCTAGTCTCTCTGAGTAGTGAGATCCCATGTCTTGCCCTCTCTGGGTAGTGAGATCTGATGTCTAGCCCTCTCTGAGTAGTGAGATCCCATGTCTTGCCCTCTCTGGGTAGTGAGATCTGATGTCTAGCCCTCTCTGAGTAGTGAGATCTGATGTCTAGCCCTCTCTGGGTAGTGAGATCTGATGTCTAGTCCTCTCTGGGTAGTGAGATCTGATGTCTAGCCCTCTCTGAGTAGTGAGATCTGATGTCTAGCCCTCTCTGAGTAGTGAGATCTGATGTCTAGCCCTCTCTGGGTAGTGAGATCTGATGTCTAGCCCTCTCTGTGTAGTGAGATCTGATGTCTAGCCCTCTCTGTGTAGTGAGATCCCATGTCTAGCCCTCTCTGGGTAGTGAGATCTGATGTCTTGCCCTCTCTGAGTAGTGAGATCCGATGTCTTGCCCTCTCTGGGTAGTGAGATTCAATGTCTAGTCCTCTCTGGGTAGTGAGATCTGATGTCTTGCCCTATCTGGGTAGTGAGATCTGATGTCTTGCCCTCTCTGGGTAGTGAGATCCAATGTCATGACGTCTCTGGGTGTGAGATCTGATGTCTAGTCCTCTCTGAGTAGTGAGATCCAATGTCTTGCCCTCTCTGAGTAGTGAGATCTGATGTCTAGCCCTCTCTGGGTAGTGAGATCCGATTTCTAGCCCTCTTTGAGTAGTGAGATCCAATGTCTTGCCCTCTCTGAGTAATGAGATCCGATTTCTAGCCCTCTTTGAGTAGTGAGATCCAATGTCTTGCCCTCTCTGAGTAATGAGATCTGATTTCTAGCCCTCTTTGAGTAGTGAGATCCAATGTCTTGCCCTCTCTGAGTAATGAGATCCGATTTCTAGCCCTCTTTGAGTAGTGAGATCCAATGTTTTGCCCTCTCTGAGTAATGAGATCCGATTTCTAGCCCTCTTTGAGTAGTGAGATCCAATGTCTTGCCCTCTCTGAGTAATGAGATCCGATTTCTAGCCCTCTTTGAGTAGTGAGATCCAATGTCTTGCCCTCTCTGAGTAATGAGATCCGATTTCTAGCCCTCTTTGAGTAGTGAGATCCAATGTCTTGCCCTCTCTGAGTAATGAGATCCGATTTCTATCCCTCTTTGAATAGTGAGATGCGATGACATAAATGAACCAAATAAGCTCTATTTTGGAAGAATTTAGATTATGTTTTGTAATATTTCAAGACAAATGGATAGCAATACTTCTAACCACAGAAAAAGGTAAGTGAAATTACAATATTTTGAATTTAAAATTACATACCTTGAATATTTTATATTATAAAAAATATACTCAGTTGTACATTTTCCATCACTGGTTATAAAATGTCCAAGGTAGTTGTAGCTCTGAACTGTCTCCAGGTCTATTTCTTCAACTTTGATATCCACTTGTAAGTTTTGAGTATTATCTTTGCTTAAGATCATAGTTTTAGTCTTTTTGATTTTCATATCTAATTCATATTTTTTGCTTATCTTGTTTATTTCATTAAAAAATTGTAGATCTTTATAATTTTCTGCTAGCAGTACAGTATCATCAGTATATCTGAGGTTATTGATTATCTTCCCATTAATGTTTAGGCCTGGCATCTGTGAGATGTTTTTAAAGATTTGCTCAGTGTATAGATTGAACAAGCTTGGTGATAGGATGCATCCTTGTCTTACTCCTTTTTTTATATCAATGGGTGTAGAGTTCTCCTTGTTATATTTTATTATTGCTGTTTGCTCACAGTATAAATTACATATTATTCATATGTCCATGTCATCTAGATTTATATCTTTTAGGCAGTCTATAAGTTGTTTATGGTGTATTCTATCAAAAGTTTTGGTGTAGTCTATGAAGCAGGCATATATTGGTTTATTTACTTCTGTGTACTTTATGATTAATATCCTCATGTTGAATATGGCTTCTTTTGTCCCACTGTTTTTCCTAAATCCAAATTGTTGCTCCTCTAATTCAGTTTTAATTTTATTCTGAATCCTTCCCTGGTTAACTTTTAGCAAGACTGGTGTTACAAGGCTTATTAGGCTTCTAGATCACTGCAATTTCTGTGAGTAAAAGTGTGTCATAATATTTTTGAGCTCTTCAATTTTGTGAAATTTGTTTTGGAGGTTGATTTATATTTTTTGTGCTTGCAGCGCTGGGTAAAGGTGAAAGTCATCAACACTGTACTGTAAGGTGGCAACTGTTAATTTAGCAAATTTGTGAGATGAACTGAAACAACAGATGCGGCAATGTCAGCAGGTTTATGTAAACATTAACTGTTTTTATAGCAGGAAGGTAGAAAAATGTAATGGAAGCCGTGTAGGCAGCAGTCCTGAACGTAGTTAGAAACAGCAGACTTTTTGTCAGGGGAAGGGCTTCATTTGCATCATCGTGACCTAGATCATTTCAGCTAAAGAGTATGCCCCAAACAGACATGCATGGTGGAGATTATTCCTAGTTTGTTTTTTTTTTCTCAGTTCTTCATTTCTGATTGTATCTCTCTGGCAGTTTCCTGCCATGCATCTAACACATTTCATTTTGGTAGTGGATATTTGATTATTGTTTTTGAGTCTAGCGTAGTGGTCGGGCACTGATAGCACAACGTTGGGAGGATTTGCACCAAAGGAAAGAAACCACAAACACCTACCTGCACAGATAAAGTCACATTGGGTGGGTGCCCTTGTGTCATCAACTCCCGCAAGTTTTCCAGGAATGGAACCTGTGACCCAACTGAGCCATCCACTAGGGGCAAGAGAGGCTTGAGGAAATAAACAAAAACAGACTAACAAAAACAGACTAAGTTCTATAAAAACATCCACAAAATACAATTCTGGATTTCTGGTTCTCAAATCTATCATCAGAAGACCCTAATTGTATTGAATTGTACTTTATTCTGTGGTTCTCTAATCTATCTTCAATACAATTAGGGTGTTCTGGTGATAGATTAAAGAACCACAGAATAAAGTACAATTCAATACAATTAGGGTGTTCTGATGATAGATTAGAGAACCACAGAATAAAGTACAATTCAATACAATTAGGGTGTTCTGATGATAGATTAGAGAACCACAGAATAAAGTACAATTCAATACAATTAGGGTGTTCTGGTGATAGATTAGAGAACCACAGAATAAAGTACAATTCAATACAATTAGGGTGTTCTGATGATAGATTAGAGAACCACAAAATAAAGTGCTATTTTGACTCAAACACATGTTATTCCTTCAAACTGAAATAATTGGTGTGCCTAAACTAGGACTTTACCCAAACTTGATCTATAAAAGAAGAAATAGTTTGTGAAGATAACAGAAAATAGTTCTCTGTTGGGCAAACAAACCTTGTTAAATCGCTGGCTGAAAGTTTCAGTTAAGTCTTGTCCAGTCTGTTGTTGTTGTTGCTGCTGTTGTAATTGTTGCTGCTGCATTTGTAACAGCTGAAGTATCTGCTGTCGATCTCTGTCCTGCTTCTGTTTGTCAGCCTGGCTGTTTCGTTGCTGGTACAACAGAGTTTGCCGTACATTGATGGCGGATGTGGCCGCACCCACAGAACGTAGCTGCGATGTTCCGATCTGAAGTGTGGTGGTCTGTGCACCTTTAATATGAAGGTATGAGTTATTAAAGCATCTTAGAAGTTTTCAGCGAGGCAACATACTACTGGGATCATTACATTTACTGAGGCAACATACTACTGGGTCATAACATTTACTGAGGCAACATACTACTGGGTCATAACATTTACTGAGGCAACATATGACTGGGTCATAACATTTACTGAGGCAACATACTACTGGGATCATTACATTTACTGAGGCAACATACTACTGGGTCATAACATTTACTGAGGCAACATACGACTGGGTCATAACATTTACTGAGGCAACATATGACTGGGTCATAACATTTACTGAGGCAACATACTACTGGGTCATAACATTTACTGAGGCAACATACTACTGGGATCATTACATTTATTGAGGCAACATACTATTGGGATCATTATATTTAGTGAGGCAACATACTATTGGGATCATTACATTTACTGAGGCAACATACTACTGAAATCACAACATTTAGTAAGGCAAAATACTATTGGGATCATTACATTTAGTGAGACAACATACTACTGAAATCACAACATTTAGTGAGGCAACATACTATTGGGATCATTACATTTAGTGAGGCAACATAGTACTGAAATCACAACATTTAGTGAGGCAACATACTATTGGGATCATTACATTTAGTGAGGCAACATACTATTGGGATCATTACATTTAGTGAGGCAACATACAACTGGGATCATTACATTTAGTGAGGCAACATACAACTGGGATCATTACATTTACTGAGGAAACAAACATACTATTGGGATCATTACATTTAGTGAGGCAACATACTATTATAGTCATTACATTTAGTGAGGCAATATACTATTATAGTCATTACATTTAGTGAGGCAATATACTATTATAGTCATTACATTTAGTGAGGCAATATACTATTATAGTCATTACATTTAGTGAGGCAATATACTATTATAGTCATTACATTTAGTAAGGTAGTATACTATTATAGTCATTACATTTAGTGAGGCAATATGCTATTATAGTCATATTTGGTGAGGCAATATACTACTACAATCATTACATCTGAGGCAACAATACTACTATAGTCGTCATTACATCTAATGGTGCAACATACAACTTAGTCATTACAATTAATAGGGCAACATACAACTATGGTCATTACATCTAATGAGGCATTACATCTAATGAAGCAAAATACTACTATGGTCAATACATCTAATGGTCCAATATACTACTATGGTCAATATATCTAATGGTCCAATATACTACTATGGTCAATACATCTAATGGTCCAATATACTACTATGGTCAATACATCTAATGGTCCAATATACTACTATGGTCAATACATCTAATGGTCCAATATACTACTATGGTCAATACGTCTAATAGTGCAGAATACTACTACATTTATTACATATAACAGGGCAACATACTACAAGGTTTTTCCATCTAATAAGGCAATATACTACTACCGTCAATCCTTTTAATGAGGCAACATACTACAAGGTCTTTACGTCTAATGAGGCAACATACTACTACTGTCAATTCATTTAATGAGGCAACTTACCACAAGATCATTACATCTAGTGAGGCAACATACTACAGTCATTATATCTAATGAGACAAACATACTACTAGTTACTTTATATTTAATGAGGCAACATACTACTAGTTACTTTATATTTAATGAGGCAACATACTACTAGTTACTTTATATTTAATGAAATAGATATAACATTATTACAGTAAGAAGGCAACACTGTGGGCACAATTATGTATGTTGTTTACAACTTCAGAGATAGCTGGAAAATGGTCCGCCCACCAACCAACCAACCAATAAAAAGTTAACTAGTTCTTGCCCATCCTGGGTCAGTGACCAACCAACAAAAAGTTCACTAGCTCTTGCCCATCCTGGGTCAGTGACCAACCAACAAAAAGTTCACTAGCTCTTGCCCATCCTGGGTCAGTGACAAACCAACAAAAAGTTAACTAGCTCTTGCCAATCCTGGGTCAGTGACCAACCAACAAAAGTTAACTAGCTCTTGCCCATCCTGGGTCAGTGACCAACCAACAAAAAGTTAACTAGCTCTTGCCCATCCTGGGTCAGTGACCAACCAACAAAAAGTTCACTAGCTCTTGCCCATCCTGGGTCAGTGACCAACCAATAAAAAGTTAACTAGCTCTTGCCCATCCTGGGTCAGTGACCAACAACCAAAAAGTTAACTAGCTCTTGCCCATCCTGGGTCAGTGACCAACCAATAAAAAGTTAACTAGCTCTTGCCCATCCTGGGTCAGTGGCCAACCAATAAAAAGTTCACTAGCTCTTGCCCATCCTGGGTCAGTGACCAACCAACAAAAAGTTAACTAGCTCTTGCCCATCCTGGATCAGTGACCAACCAATAAAAAGTTAACTAGCTCTTGCCCATCCTGGGTCAGTGACCAACCAACAAAAAGTTAACTAGCTCTTGCCCATCCTGGGTCAGTGACCAACCAACAAAAAGTTCACTAGCTCTTGCCCATCCTGGGTCAGTGACCAACCAACAAAAAGTTCACTAGCTCTTGCCCATCCTGGGTCAGTGACCAACCAACAAAAAGTTAACTAGCTCTTGCCCATCCTGGGTCAGTGACCAACCAACAAAAAGTTCACTAGCTCTTGCCCATCCTGGGTCAGTGACCAACCAACAAAAAGTTCACTAGCTCTTGCCCATCCTGGGTCAGCGACCAACCAACAAAAAGTTCACTAGTTCTTACCCATCCTGTGTCAGTGACCAACCAACAAAAAGTTCACTAGTTCTTACCCATCCTGGGTCAGTGACCAACCAACAAAAAGTTCACTAGCTCTTGCCCATCCTGGGTCAGTGACCAACCAACAAAAAGTTAACTGGCTCTTGTCCATCCTGGGTCAGTGACCAACCAACAAAAAGTTCACTAGCTCTTGCCCATCCTGGGTCAGTGACCAACCAACAAAAAGTTCACTAGCTCTTGCCCATCCTGGGTCAGTGACCAACCAACAAAAAGTTCACTAGCTCTTGCCCATCCTGGGTCAGTGACCAACCAACAAAAAGTTCACTAGCTCTTGCCCATCCTGGGTCAGTGACCAACCAACAAAAAGTTAACTAGCTCTTGCCCATCCTGGGTCAGTGACCAACCAACAAAAAGTTCACTAGCTCTTGCCCATCCTGGGTCAGTGACCAACCAACAAAAAGTTCACTAGCTCTTGCCCATCCTGGGTCAGTGACCAACCAACAAAAAGTTCACTAGCTCTTGCCCATCCTGGGTCAGTGACCAACCAACAAAAAGTTAACTAGCTCTTGCCCATCCTGGGTCAGTGACCAACCAATAAAAAGTTAACTAGCTCTTGCCCATCCTGGGTCAGCGACCAACCAACAAAAAGTTCACTAGCTCTTGCCTATCCTGGGTCAGTGACCAACCAACAAAAAGTTCACTAGCTCTTGCCCATCCTGGGTCAGTGACCAACCAACAAAAAGTTCACTAGCTCTTGCCTATCCTGGGTCAGTGACCAACCAACAAAAAGTTAACTAGCTCTTGCCCATCCTGGGTCAGCGACCAACCAACAAAAAGTTCACTAGCTCTTGCCCATCCTGGGTCAGTGACCAACCAACAAAAAGTTCACTAGCTCTTGCCTATCCTGGGTCAGTGACCAACCAACAAAAAGTTAACTAGCTCTTGCCCATCCTGGGTCAGTGACCAACCAACAAAAAGTTCACTAGCTCTTGCCCATCCTGGGTCAGTGACCAACCAACAAAAAGTTCACTAGCTCTTGCCCATCCTGGGTCAGTGACCAACCAACAAAAAGTTCACTAGCTCTTGCCCATCCTGGGTCAGTGACCAACCAACAAAAAGTTCACTAGCTCTTGCCCATCCTGGGTCAGTGACCAACCAACAAAAAGTTAACTAGCTCTTGCCCATCCTGGGTCAGTGACCAACCAACAAAAAGTTAACTGGCTCTTGCCCATCCTGGGTCAGTGACCAACCAACAAAAAGTTCACTAGCTCTTGCCTATCCTGGGTCAGTGACCAACCAACAAAAAGTTCACTAGCTCTTGCCCATCCTGGGTCAGCGACCAACCAACAAAAGTTAACTAGCTCTTGCCCATCCTGGGTCAGTGACCAACCAACAAAAAGTTCACTAGCTCTTGCCTATCCTGGGTCAGTGACCAACCAACAAAAAGTTAACTAGCTCTTGCCCATCCTGGGTCAGTGACCAACCAACAAAAAGTTAACTGGCTCTTGCCCATCCTGGGTCAGTGACCAACCAACAAAAAGTTAACTGGCTCTTGTCCATCCTGGGTCAGTGACCAACCAACAAAAAGTTCACTAGCTCTTGCCCATCCTGGGTCAGTGACCAACCAACAAAAAGTTCACTAGCTCTTGTCATCTGCACTCCTCCACAACAACAATAATGAGTAAAAAGACCAAATTAAAATGTAAAAAAATGAACCTCTTGGTGTAGCAGCAGCAGCAGCAACAATTGCTAACTGTGCCTGCTGCAGCTCTGGAAGACATGGGTTGAACACTCCAGGCGAAGCTTTCCGGGCATCCTGGATGTTGAGACTCAGTTGTGCTACATCTTGAGGAAGACCCTTGGACACCTGGATCAGTTGCTGCTGGTCGTGTTGTTGCTGCTGTAGTACATGGGGAGGTTGCAGGAGAGAACAAGAAAACAACATACAATTAGTTTACCAATGAATACGAATCAAGAATGCACGGAAAAGAGAAATCATGCAAACCACCAAGAAAAGAAAATATTCAAACTCTCATTAAAAAGAAAAAGAAAGCATACAAGTCTTGAAGTGAAAATATCATTCAAATTGTCATGGAAAGAAATCATGCAAATTCTGAAAGAAAAGAAATCATACAAACCCTTGTGTAAAGAAGCATGCAAATTCTGAAAGAAAAGAAATCATGCAAATTCTGAAAGAAAAGAAATGAAATTCTGAAAGAAAAGAAATCAAACAAACCCTCATGTAAAGAAATCATGCAAATTCTGCAAGGAAAAAAATAATGCAAACTATTACGGAAAGAAATTATACAAATTCTGCAAGAGAGAAAGAAATCATGCACACCCTGAAGGAAAGAAACAATACAAATCCAAATGGAAAGAAATTATGCAAATTCTAAAAGATAGAAATCTTGCAAACCCACCCCCATTGAATGCTATGCTGATTATTTATTTGATTTGAATTGTGCACCAGTCCCACTCATCTTCAAAGAATTCCAAACAATTGTGCACCATTCCCACTCAACTCTTCAAATAATTCCAAACAATTGTGCACCATTCCCACTCAACTCTTTAAATAATTCCAAACAATTGTGCACCAGTCCCACTCAACTCTTCAAATAATTCCAAACAATCGTGCACCAGTCCCACTCAACTCTTCAAATAATTCCAAACAATTGTGCACCAGTCCCACTCAACTCTTCAAATAATTCCAAACAATTGTGCACCAGTCCCACTCAACTCTTCAAATAATTCCAAACAATTGTGCACCAGTCCCACTCAACTCTTCAAATAATTCCAAACAATTGTGCACCAGTCCCACTCAACTCTTCAAATAATTCCAAACAATTGTGCACCAGTCCCACTCAACTCTTCAAATAATTCCAAACAATCGCGCACCAGTCCCACTCAACTCTTCAAATAATTCCAAACAATTGTGCACCAGTCCCACTCAACTCTTCAAATAATTCCAAACAATCGCACACCAGTCCCACTCAACTCTTCAAATAATTCCAAACAATTGTGCACCAGTCCCACTCAACTCTTCAAATAATTCCAAACAATCGCACACCAGTCCCACTCAACTCTTCAAATAATTCCAAACAATTGTGCACCAGTCCCACTCAACTCTTCAAATAATTCCAAACAACTGTGCATCAAGATGGCTGGGAGCAGAGAGAATAAAATTGAATACAGGGGAGATGATTTTATCATCAGGACACCAGGAACCAGGAGAACAACATAGCGAAGGGGTAGCTATAATGCTATCAAAGAATGCACAGAAGACACTAATAGAATGGGAGGCAGTGGGACCAAGACTGGTGAGAGCAACATTTAGAACAATCAAAAACAAAATAAAATTACACATTATACAATGCTATGCACCAACCAACGATAAAGATGACTCAGTTAAAGATGATTTTTATAAACAGCTACAATGTCAGATGGATGCAAGACGAGCCAAGGATATTATAATCTTGATGGGAGACCTAAATGCTAAGGTAGGATCAGACAACAGAGGCTTCGAAGAGATTATGGGAAAACATGGACTTGGAGATATAAACGAGAATGGAGAGATATTTGTGAATTCTGCGCCCTTAATCAAATGAGCCTAGGAGGAACAATATTCCAACATAAAAGAATACACAAAGCTACATGGGTGTCACCAGATCATAGAACGGAAAATCAAATTGATCACATATGTATTAATAATAAGTTTAAGTCATCCTTACAGGATGTAAAAGTATATAGAGGGGCAGACATAGCTTCTGATCATCATCTTCTGTTAGCCAAACTTAAAATTAAATTAAAAAGGTATACTACAACGAATAAGGGCAGAAAGTATTTCAATGTAGGGTTTCTTAAAGAACAAGGAATTAAAGATAAATTCGCAGTCACAATATCAAACAAATACCAAGTCCTCCAACAACTAGAAAATACAATAAATATAGAAGATCATTGGAAACAGGTAAAAAATATATGGAAAGAGACATGCGAAGAAACACTGGGGAAAAGAGAACGCCAGAATAAGGCATGGATGACAGCAGAGACCCTGGATAAAATTAAAGAAAGAAAGAACAAGAAAGCAGACATAAATAAAAGCAAAACAAGAAGCAATAAAGCCAAGACACAGGAAGCTTACACAGAGGTGAACAAAGAATTGAGAAGATGCATTAAAAGGGATAAGAGGAAATATATAGATGAACTAGCTAAAGAGGCAGAAGAAGCAGCAAATAAAGGGAATATGAAAGAACTGTACAACAGCACAAAGAAATTAGGTGGAAAATACAAACAGATCAACGCCTTTATCAAAGATAAGAAAGGAAATCTGCTTAGTAATATAAGGGAACAAATGGAGAGATGGAAAGAGCACTTTGAAGAACTTTTGAACAGACCCGGCTCAACTAATCCTCCAGATATACTACCAGCAGAAGAAGAATTATACGTTAACTGCGGAAAACCAAGCAAAGAAGAAATAATGAAAGCCATCAAACTATTAAAAGATGGTAAAGCCACAGGACCAGATGAAATTCCTTCGGAAGCCATCAAAGCAGATATTATCACCTCTACCAAGATGTTACATAATCTATTGGATAAAATTTGGGAGAGGGAAGAAATACCTAAAGACTGGAGAGAAGGTTATATGATCAAACTACCAAAGAAAGGAAGTTTACAGGAGTGCACTAATTATAGGGGAATTATGCTACTATCAGTGCCAGGAAAAATATTAGGCAGAATCATTCTGGAGAGACTAAAAGAGGCTATAGAGAAACACTTGAGAGATGAACAAGCAGGTTTTAGGAAGAACAGATCATGTGCTGATCAAATAACTACTTTACGTATAATAGTTGAACAAAGTTTAGAACTAAAATCCCCACTTTATATTGGATTCATAGATTACGAAAAGGCATTAGATAGTTTAGACAGAAGAATGCTTTGGAAGTTGCTGAGTCATTACGGAATCCCCATAAAGTTTATTAACCTGATAAAAACAATGTATGAAGGAACAAAATGTAGTGTGGTGCATGAAGGACAGCTTACAGAAGCATTTGAAATAAGAACAGGAGTACGGCAAGGATGCCTTCTGTCTCCATTTCTCTTTCTACTGGCCATAGATTGGATTATGAAAATAACTCAAAACAACAGAAATGGGATCCAGTGGTCACTGACCAAACAACTTGATGATTTAGACTTTGCTGATGACATAGCTCTCCTATCACACAGCCACCAACAGATGCAAGATAAAATGAGTATATTAGATGAGAGATCACAACAGCTAGGACTAAAGATTAATAGAGATAAGACCAACATTATGAGAATTAATGCAGTTGGCAATAACCAAATAAAACTAGAAGAAATACCTCTACTAGACGTACAATCTTATATATATCTGGGCAGTAATATAGATAAAGAGGGAGGAACAGAAAACGATACCAAAATAAGGATATCAAAAGCAAGAGGAGCTTTCATTGCACTGGGAAACATATGGAAATCCAAAGAAATTAGGCTAAATACAAAAATACAAATTTTCAACTCCAATGTTAAGTCGGTTCTATTATATGGCTGTGAAACATGGAGAATAACAAAATTGACAATCTCGAAGGTACAGACTTTCATTAATGGATGCTTGCGCAGAATAAAGGGATGGAAATGGCAGGACAAAGTCACTAACGTGGAATTATGGAAATGTACCGGTCAAATACCAGTGGATAAAGAAATACAGCGAAGACGATGGCGATGGATAGGACACACACTACGGAAACCAACTGAGAGTATTACACAACAGGCCCTTTTTGGAATCCCCAGGGGAAAAGACAAAGAGGAAGACCAAGGAATTCTTGGAGAAGACAGATTGAAGCAGAGATGAAGATGATGGGGAAGACATGGAATGATCTTAAAAGAATTGCAAAAAAACAGAACGACTTGGAAAGTGTTTGTTGAAGACCTATGCTCCACTGGGAGCTAAAAGGTAGAAGAAGAATCGTGCACCATTCCCACTCAACTCTTCAAATAATTCCAAACAATCGTGCACCAGTCCCACTCAACTCTTCAAATAATTCCAAACAATCGTGCACCAGTCCCACTCAACTCTTCAAATAATTCCAAACAATCGTGCACCAGTCCCACTCAACTCTTCAAATAATTCCAAACAACTGTGCATCAGTCCCACTCAACTCTTCAAATAATTCCAAACAAATGTGCATCAGTCCCACTCAACTCTTCAAATAATTCCAAACAATTGTGCACCAGTCCCACTCATCTTCAAATAATTTCAAACAATTGTGCACCAGTCCCACTCATCTTCAAAGAATTCCAAACAATTGTGCACCAGTCCCACTCATCTTCAAATAATTTCAAACAATTGTGCACCAGTCCTACTCATCTTCAAAGAATTCCAAACAATTGTGCACCAGTCCCACTCATCTTCAAATAATTCCAAACAATTATGCCCTAGCCCTACTCAACTCTTCAAATAATTCCAAACAATTGTGCCCTAGTCCCACTCATCTTAGGGAGCCGTGAAAGCTGAATGGTTAGTGAACTGGACTACAAAGGACAAGGGGTAGGGTTCGATCCCAACCAACGGCTTCCGGGTTCACCCAGCCTTTAATGGGTACCGGATTTTCTTCTGGGAAAGTGAAGCGGCATGAGCGTAATACCGACCACATTACCCCAAAAATCATGTGCCGAAGGTCTGTAAAATTTATGGTCACTAACACCATATTCCCTATACGCCACTTTGCGTGACGGGGTACTTTATTTTTTACCCACTCATCTTCAAATAATTCCAATTGTACCACAGTCCTACTCAACTCTTCAAAGAATTCCAAACAATTATGCCCTAGCCCTACTCAACTCTTCAAATAATTCCAAACAATTGTGCACTAGTCCCACTCATCTTCAAATAATTCCAAACAATTGTGCCCTAGCCCTACTCAACTCTTCAAATAATTCCAAACAATTGTGCACTAGTCCCACTCATCTTCAAATAATTCCAAACAATTGTGCCCTAGTCCTACTCAACTCTTTACATAATTCCAAACAATTGTGCACTAGTCCCACTCATCTTCAAAGAATTCCAAACAATTATGCACTAGTTCCCACTCATCTTCAAAGAATTCCAAACAATTATGTGTTAGTTCCCACTCATCTTCAAAGAATTCCAAATGATTATGCGCTAGTTCCCACTCATCTTCAAAGAATTCCAAAGAATTATGTGCTAGTTCATCTTCAAAGAATTCCAAAGAATTATGTGCTAGTTCCCACTCATCTTCAAAGAATTCCAAACAATTATGTGCTAGTTCCCACTCATCTTCAAAGAATTCCAAACAATTATGTGCTAGTTCCCACTCATCTTCAAAGAATTCCAAATGATTATGCGCTAGTTCCCACTCATCTTCAAAGAATTCCAAAGAATTATGTGCTAGTTCATCTTCAAAGAATTCCAAAGAATTATGTGCTAGTTCCCACTCATCTTCAAAGAATTCCAAAGAATTATGCGCTAGTTCCCACTCATCTTCAAAGAATTCCAAACAATTATGCGCTAGTACCCACTCATCTTCAAAGAATTCCAAAGAATTATGTGCTAGTTCCCACTCATCTTCAAAGAATTCCAAAGAATTATGTGCTAGTTCCCACTCATCTTCAAAGCGCTAGTTTCCACTCATCTTCAAAGAATTCCAAATGTTTATCTGCTAGTTACCACTCATCTTCAAAGAATTCCAAATGATTATCTGCTAGTTCCCACTCATCTTCAAAGAATTCCAAATGATTACCTGCTAGTTACCACTCATCTTCAAAGAATTCCAAATGATTATCTGCTAGTTCCCACTCATCTTCAAAGAATTCCAAAGGATTATCTGCTAGTTCCCACTCATCTTCAAAGAATTTCAAATGATTATCTGCTAGTTCCCACTCATCTTCAAAGAATTCCAAATGATTACCTGCTAGTTCCCACTCATCTTCAAAGAATTCCAAATGAATAAAGCACTAGCTCAAGACCAAAACCCTAATATGGTATAATCAACATCCCATTGGAACACCGAATAGTGCAAGCACTACTATACAATAACTATCGAAATAACTGTCAAGAATGAAAGTTGTAGAGAGACATGATCACCTACGCCAGCAGGCCGGGTACTTGATGATGATGATGATGATGATGCTACAATACAAGCTACACAACTATAGTTCATTCACAAATTCGTGCCCACAGAGTTTATTAATTATTTCGGAAACTTAATTATTTCGGAAACTGTTTGATGAATTTCTGTAATTCTTTTTCGTGAAATCTTATTTTTTCACCGACCTTCAGTCTGATTTTTTTGCCCAGTAGGGTTAAGTAGGACAGTAGTCATACATTTAGGAAAGATTTTTGCTTATTTGAGGTATATAAAAATATGACTTTCTTGCTTGTCTTAAAATTTAGGATTTTACAATACCCACATTTGTTGTAATCAACTCACCAATTAAAACAGCAAATTTCACGTGCTCTCCACACAATCTTAGCACCATTTCGCACTCATAACTTGTAAGATGTGCCACTCTAAGGCTTTTCTTTTAGTAATTTCATTTCCGGTTTCTTGTTAAGTTGGTCCAGAGACTTATTTTCACAAAATATTTACTATTAATGAATATTCATTTATATGTGATAATTTCCCAGAAAAAATCCAATATCATTTAAGGCTGGGTGAACCCGGAAGCCGCCGGGTGGGATCGAACCCTACCCCTTGTCCTTTGTAGTCCAGTTCACTAACCACTGAGCTATCATGGCTCCCCATTGTGAAGTGACTACTTGATTTTTAAAAACATGAAGAATTTAAAGTGTAAATTCATCACTATGCAAAAGGTAATTGCGTTATGTACAGGCACTTTTGGATGGAATTTAAAAGGGGTCGGTTATATTACAATATAATTGATGGGCTAATTTCCAATATTAGGAAGAAACAATCATCATTTTTTTGGCCATGTAATGAGAAGAGAACAGCTGGAATATATTGTAACAACTGGAAAAAATTGAGGGACGAAGAGATAGAGGGAAGCAGAGAGAAAATATACCAGACAGTTTAAGAGAATGGCTTGGCAGAAGGTCAACAACAGAAATAATAGATAACTGTCAAGATGGAAAGTTGTGAAGAGACATGATCACCGATGCCAGCAGGCTTGGTACTTGATGATGATGATGATGATGATATTATGATATCAAAAAACCAGAAAAAAAACATGGGCAGCTCTAGATATAGATAGAAAGTCTTTCAATCAATGGATAGGACAGAACTTTGACACTGCAGAGGCGACGGTCAAGCAAGGAAGAACAATGAAAGTTGATGATTTTGACAAAGATGTTATTAGACGTGAAATGTTGAAAATGTTTGAATCGAATCAACTTGTTACACTGCGCAAAATTAAAGTTCGACTGCAATTAGGATGTGATATTGATATCTCAGAAACGACTGTTTGGAGGATCGTAAGAGGCGCTGGTTTCACTTTTCAAAAATCTGCTAGTGGTAGAAATATTGTTTGTGAAAAACCACACCTGATAGCTGCCCGAAGCAAATACCTGAGGCAGATCTGTGAGCGACGAATGGAAGGCTACGATATAGTATATTTGGATGAAACGTGGGTCAATGCTCATCATACATACGAGAAAGAATGGCAATCAGTTGGCAGAGAAAATAAAAGAAGCATTCCCAGCAGCAAAGGACAACGCATTATATTGGTACATGCTGGCAGTAGAGAGAATGGTGTTGCTAATGAGACAGAACTTATTTTTCAAAGTCTACAGACAATAGGGACTACCACACTGAAATGAATGGACGAATTTTCAGAGACTGGATAGAGAACACTCTACTCCCCATTCTGGATAGACCTTCATGTCTTGTAATGGACAATGCATCCTATCATAATGCGGTAGCTCTGGAGGACAAAGTTCCTAATTCGTCAAGCACAAAAGATCAAATCATCACATGGCTTAGAAAAGAAAATGTTTCCTTTCAAAACACCCAGTTAAAACCAGAGTTGTTGCAACTTGTTAGACAAACTAAGAAGACAAAGTTTTATCAAATTTATCAAATAATTGCAAAGTATGGCCACACATCTCTTCGCCTCCCACCTTATCATTCACACCTCAACCCAATAGAACTTGTGTGGGCTAAAGTCAAAGTATGGCCACACATCTCTTCGCCTCCCACCTTATCATTCACACCTCAACCCAATAGAACTTGTGTGGGCTAAAGTCAAAGTATGGCCACACATCTCTTCACCTCCCACCTTATCACTCACACCTCAACCCAATAGAACTTGTGTGGGCTAAAGTCAAAGTATGGCCACACATCTCTTCGCCTCCCACCTTATCATTCGCACCTCAACCCAATAGAACTTGTGTGGGCTAAAGTCAAAGTATGACCACACATCTCTTCACCTCCCACCTTATCATTCACACCTCAACCCAATAGAACTTGTGTGGGCTAAAGTCAAAGTATGGCCACACATCTCTTCGCCTCCCACCTTATCATTCACACCTCAACCCAATAGAACTTGTGTGGGCTAAAGTCAAAGTATGGCCACACATCTCTTCACCTCCCACCTTATCATTCACACCTCAACCCAATAGAACTTGTGTGGGCTAAAGTCAAAGTATGGCCACACATCTCTTCGCCTCCCACCTTATCATTCACACCTCAACCCAATAGAACTTGTGTGGGCTAAAGTCAAAGTATGGCCACACATCTTTTCACCTCCCACCTTATCATTCACACCTCAACCCAATAGAACTTGTGTGGGCTAAAGTCAAAGTATGGCCACACATCTCTTCGCCTCCCACCTTATCATTCACACCTCAACCCAATAGAACTTGTGTGGGCTAAAGTCAAAGTATGGCCACACATCTCTTCGCCTCCCACCTTATCATTCACACCTCAACCCAATAGAACTTGTGTGGGCTAAAGTCAAAGTATGGCCACACATCTCTTCGCATCCCACCTTATCATTCACACCTCAACCCAATAGAACTTGTGTGGGCTAAAGTCAAAGTATGGCCACACATCTCTTCACATCCCACCTTATCATTCACACCTCAACCCAATAGAACTTGTGTGGGCTAAAGTCAAAGTATGGCCACACATCTCTTCACCTCCCACCTTATCATTCGCACCTCAACCCAATAGAACTTGTGTGGGCTAAAGTCAAAGTATGGCCACACATCTCTTCGCCTCCCACCTTATCCTTCACACCTCAACCCAATAGAACTTGTGTGGGCTAAAGTCAAAGTATGGCCACACATCTCTTCGTCTCCCACCTTATCATTCACACCTCAACCCAATAGAACTTGTGTGGGCTAAAGTCAAAGTATGGCCACACATCTCTTCACATCCCACCTTATCCTTCACACCTCAACCCAATAGAACTTGTGTGGGCTAAAGTCAAAGTATGGCCACACATCTCTTCGTCTCCCACCTTATCATTCACACCTCAACCTGAGGGTGTCCGGTTAGCGCAATCGATAGGCGGTTGGCTTACCACAGCAACAGCCGGGGTTCATACCCTGGCGAGGACACCTGGTTTTACTAATTCCCTAAAAATTAGTACCTCTGAAGTCGGAGTAAATCTGCCTGCATGGCGAGGGGCATCCTGTAATGGGATAAAACAGACTTTACACGCAAAATTCAGTCCCACAAAATTGAGTGGGTGGGACTTCGTCAGAGGTCAAAGCTGACGAAAGCGAACGAACGAACGAACACCTCAACCCAATAGAACTTGTGTGGGCTAAAGTCAAAGTATGGCCACACATCTCTTCACCTCCCACCTTATCATTCGCACCTCAACCCAATAGAACTTGTGTGGGCTAAAGTCAAAGGGCAAGTTGCTGCACAGAACATGACTTTTAAAATGTGTGATGTTAAAGAATTGACGCGTGATGCCCTCTCAACGATAGACATTGAATACTGGAGAAAATGTGTGATGTTAAAGAATTGACACGTGATGTCCTCTCAACGATAGACATTGAATACTGGAGAAAATGTGTGATGTTAAAGAATTGACACGTGATGTCCTCTCAACGATAGACATTGAATACTGGAGAAAATGTGTGATGTTAAAGAATCAACGCGTGATGCCCTCTCAACGATAGACATTGAATACTAGCGAAAATGTGACGACCATGTGCTCAGAGAAGAGAAATAATACTGGCAACGAGATGGATTGCAGTTTGTCCAACAGTTGTTAACCTCTTAGAGACTTCTGATTCGGAATGACATATGTATGACATGTGCACAATTTTGTTGATGACAATCTTACTATTTGCTGACTATGTGTTTGATGTTCTGGTTGTTCCATATACTTTCTTGATGACACGCCTGCTATTTGGCGAATTTGTGTGTTTGATATTTTGATCAAAGTTTACCTAATTCTATGACGAAGATATAAAATCAGATGAATAATTTTGCCCTCTTCAATGTGATACGGATAGGCCTTTGGCTTGCATTGTTAGAAAATTAACATAATTTACTGTAAAATCTAATGTTTAGAGCACACAGTTTGATATTTTCCTAAAATTATATAACAAAAAACAATTTGTGCAAAATTCAGACTACCTTTGTACTTAAATGTTATAAAATCTGAAGGTTAGTGAACAAATAAGATTTCATGAAAAAGAATTACAGAAATTCATCAAACAGTTTCTGAGATAATTGATAAACTCTGTGGGCACGAATTTCTGAACGAACTATAGCGATGTCCAGAAAGCTGAACGTACGGTACAAGTAACATCTCACGGTACAGGCACTAGGATACAAGATAACAATACAAGCTACACAACTAGAGATGCCCAGAAAGCTGAACGTACGGTACAAGCAACATCTCATGGTACAGGCACTAGGATACAAGATAACAATACAAGCTACACAACTAGAGATGTCCAGAAAGCTGAACGTACGGTACAAGCAACATCTCACAGTACAGGCACTAGGATACAAGATAACAATACAAGCTACACAACTAGAGATGTCCAGAAAGCTGAACGTACGGTACAACCAACACCTCATGGTACATGCACTAGGATACAAGATAACAATACAAGCTACACAACTAGAGATGTCCAGAAAGCTGAACGTACGGTACAAGCAACACCTCATGGTACAGGCACTAGGATACAAGATAACAATACAAGCTACACAACTAGAGATGTCCAGAAAGCTGCAAGTACAGTACAAGCAATACCTCATGGTACAGGCACTAGGATACAAGATAACAATACAAGATACACAACTAGAGATGTCCAGAAAGCTGCAAGTACAGTACAAGCAATACCTCATGGTACAGGCACTAGGATACAAGATAACAATACAAGATACAAGATAACAATACAAGCTACACAACTAGAGATGTCCAGAAAGCTGCAAGTACAGTACAAGCAATACCTCATGGTACAGGCACTAGGATACAAGATAACAAAAAGAGCTAAACGACCATGGTTTATCCCCAAAAACCACACATACCTCTTCTCTGCAACACCCTACCTTCAAGACAAAAGAAGAAAACATACCTGCATATTGTTTCTGCTAATGCCAAGACTATTGTCACTGATGTTCTCCTGAACTTGTTGCTGGGATGAGATAAGGAGGTCTTCACTCATCAACTGCCTCTTGATGCCATCAATGACCAGCTCCTCATTGGCCTGGTCCTGGCTCCACTGACCTGTACTCTGGGAGAAGTTATCCAGATTCGGCCAGTTTCCAGTTTCTTTAAAAATCTCTTCAAGCTGAGCAACCAGATTAGACTCATCGTCCGCGTTGACCTCAGTGAGAACAGGGAAAAGCTGTGGTGTATTTTGTTGTGATGATGGTAGCATTGATGATGATGATGGTGGCTGTAGAGGCGAAGAAGAAATAAACGATTGTGGTAATGGTGTTGTTGATGATGGCTGTTGTGGTGAGGGTGAGTATAATTCCTGCATTTGCTGTTGTTGTGGTTGTTGCTGTTGTTGCTGCTGTTGTTGTTGTAGTACCAGTAAGTCATTGAGAGATTTCTGTTTTTCTCGCTGCTGCAGCAGTTGATGAGGAAGGAAGTTCTGACTTGATATTAGGTGGAGTCTTTCTTGATGCTTCTGCTGCTGGTAAAGATGTCTACTCTGAGACTGGTTCTGTCTCCCATGTGCACTGGGATTAAGAACTGAACTTAAAGTCTGAGCAACAGAATCAACAACTGAGACGTTACTAGCACTCAGACCTGTCTCGGAGATGCTAGGATTTCTCACCCTGGCTGAGAGACACTCAGAGTTGGGGTCTGTCCCAGGCTCGAAAAATTCCTCGTATTTTTCTGTAGATCATCCTGCAAATCTGCTGCCTGCTGTAGGATTTGCTGAAGTAGAGGGTCGTTCTCAATAAAATCATTTCGTCCCAACTCGGACAACGAGCCTGTTGTGTCTCGGGCCATTTGGGCTGCCTCATTGTCCAGGAGTCTTTGGAACTGTCTGAGTTGAACGTCTGTGGACACAGAGTCAAGGTCATTCATACTAGAGTCTGTATCATCTAAAGTCTGACTGCTTGAAAAATTGCTACTGTCAAAGGTTGGCATTTCGGCATTGTTACTGTATACACTTGAAGCACTACATGCTACAGTTTTCACTAAATTGTCTGTGCTGGTTATCTTTCCTTGAGATTTTGACCCAGCAGTTTTATCTAAATTTGCAGAGACACCTTTCCCAGGCGTAGCCTTGTCTGCATCAATAGTGGATTTTATGCTGATGACTTTATCTATGAGATTCCTGGGGTAACGGTTCTGGGGACGCCTGTTGGGTTGATGGAGATAGTCGTGTTGACTACAGTTTCCTTCTGGGCTTTCTTACTGAGGAGCTGTGCCAGAAGTGCGTTGGTCTGGGATAGTTTGCTCCGCTGCTGTGTGCTCTGTACACTTGAGGATGTTGTGGGCTCCGTATCCATGGTGACGCCATCGCTACTGTCTACATCTGACGATGATGTCTTTCTTCGCTTGTGGATACTGCTGGAGCTGCCGCTGCTAGTTGGCGACTGGTTCTGCTGATGATTGAAAGGAGCATCATCCTTCAGCCATAGTGAATGAAGCAATCTGGTAGAAAGAAAAAACACAACAATTAGTTAAAAAAATAGGGGGTAACGGTAGAGCAATGTCTGTGAGCTTGCAAGCCAATGACAACAGGGGTAGAGCAATGTCTGTGAGCTTGCAAGCCAATGACAACATTGGTAGAGCAATGTCCGTGAATTGCAAACCAATGACAACAGGGGTAGAGCAATGTCCGTGAGCTTGCAAACCAATGACAACAGGGGTAGAGCAATATCCGTGAGCTTGCAAACCAATGACAATAGGGGTAGAACAATGTCCATGAGCTTGCAAACCAATGACAACAGGGGTAGAACAATGTCTGTGAGCTTGCAAACCAATGACAACAGGGGTAGAACAATGTCCGTGATCTTGCAAACCAATGACAACAGGGATAGAGCAATGTCCGTGAGCTTGCAAGGCTATGACAACAGGGTAGAACAATGTCCGTGAGCTTGCAAACCAATGACAACAGGAGTTGAGCAATGTCTGTGAGCTTTCAAACCAATGACAACAGCGGTAGAGCGATATCCGTGAACTTGCAAGCCAATGACCACAGGGGTAGAGCAATGTCCGTGAGCTGCAAACCAATGACAACAGGAGTTGAGCAATGTCTGTGAGCTTTCAAACCAATGACAACAGCGGTAGAGCGATATCCGTGAACTTGCAAGCCAATGACCACAGGGGTAGAGCAATGTCCGTGAGCTTGCAAACCAATGACAACATTGGTAGAGCAATGTCCGTGAACTTGCAAACCAATGACAACAGGGGTAGAGCGATGTCCGTGAGCTTGCAAACCAATAACAACAGGAGTAGAGCAATGTCCGTGAGCTTGCAAGCCAATAACAGGGGTAGAGCAATATCCGTGAGCTTGCAAACCAATGACAACAGGGATAGAACAATGTCCGTGAGCTTGCAAACCAATGACAACAGGCTCATTTATGACATATTGTTAGTTACTAGCAGCCTCATTTATGACATGCTGCTAGTTACTAGCAGCCTCATTTATGACATACTGTTAGTTACTAGCAAGCTCAGTTATGACATACTGTTAGTTACTAGCAGCCTCATTTATGATATACTGTTAGTTGGGGGCCTCGGTAGCCTAGTTGGGAAAACCACCTGACTGGACTACAGATGTTCGGGCAACCTGTGTTCGATTCCCGCTAGGAGCAGTGTGAATTGTACTCGTGGTTGGAAAAAAATATATAAATTTAAAAAATACCCCCACGGTCGACCAAGCCGTTGATGAGTACCAGGGTATTAACCTGGGAATGTGAGGAATGTCACCTCGCATCGTAAGTTTCGATGCTTGAAGTGACACTATATAGAAATCTCCTAACATTTCTGGATAGGCGGCCAAGCACATATGGGTGGAAACTCGCGTGCTAAGACGCCGGTTCAAGTCTCGTACTTTACTTTAATTTATACTGTTATTTACTCATCATCATGTGCCATACCGTTGGCATAGGTGATCATGTCCCTCCACAATCTTCTATCTACAGTGCATAGTATCAGTTCTATTGTTGACTGTTTTCCATGCCATGACACCAAGCTATCCAGTATTTTCTCTCTTTGTCGTCCGCGATCTCTCTTTCCTTTTATTTTGCCAGTTGTAACCAAGTATTCCAACTTTCCTCTTCTCATGATGTGCCCGAAAAATGTTGATTGCTTCATCAGTTACTAGCGGCTTAAAATGATCTCTCTCTAGAACAAGCACAACAACTTCTTTGTGCTGGAGTAGTGAAAGCAGCATTTGAATAGAAAAGAGGCATTTTATATCAAAATAGAGATTGAGACATTTTATATTAAAATAGAGATTGAGACATTTTATATCAAAATAGAGATTGAGACATTTTATATCAAAATAGAGATTGAGACATTTCATATCAAAATAGAGATTGAGACATTTTATATCAAAATAGAGATTGAGGCATTTTATATCAAAATAGAGATTGAGGCATTTTATATCAAAATAGAGATTGAGATATTATTTTTCTTCTTGACAGTCACCGTTAAGTGTGCGGGGATGCAACATATAATTAATTTACTGCACAGCCGCAATATCTGTGCTTTTTAGCCCGACACATCTGTCGTTGGCATAAGTAGATTTCTAGTGTAGTCTTAGCCTGAGCAGCTGTCATTGTTAGTCTACTCTATTAGATTTTTCTTTGTTTTCACCAGAGCTGGATATCTTTAGTGAAGTCCCAAGGGAAACTGAGTATGAATATTACTTTTTCCTATTTTCACACCAGGAGCGTGTGATCAGGTGTCCTCCACCATACAGGCAGATATTCTCTGACTTCAGAGTACTCAGACTTTTTTTATCACCGAGAGTTTTGACGTTGTCCGTAGAATTTTTTTTCCTGTCAATTTTACCCAGGTAGCTGCCATTTTTAGGCTACTTTTTTTAAACTCCCAACTACCAAGAGTTCCTTAACATGCACAGAGTACACACGGGGCGCCTTTATTTTTTGTGTGTGTGTTAAACCAAGAGAACTAGACATCGGATCTCACTACCTGGAGACCAGGAAAGAGTGAAGACATGAAGAGACCATGGATTTGATTTGTTAAACATTCCTACTGACTGTGGTGGGAATCGAATCTGGAACTTTCCAGCTCAGAGGCCAGTGTCTTATATGCAAAGCTCTCAGTACGTCAATGTATGAAAAAAAAGAAATTAGACATTTTGATGTTAAATACAAGAAAAACACACACAAAAATGACGAAAAGCTGCGTTTTAAGTACCACACACTGTCTTAAATTAAACCAGAGAAGAGGAAGCAAAGGTGCTTCACAGCAGTAGAACTGGAAGTTGTCAGCGACCCAACAGCTCATGGCTTGCGCCAGGATCAGTGAACTAGAACCATCCAGACCCTGCTCCACCTCTCCGTGGTGCCTCCAGTAACAGACTAACAAGTCAGGTCAAACGAAGAGATTGAAGAGGGAAGACAACCCGGTACTCAAAAATGTGCTGAAGTCAGATGTGTTAGGCTGAAAGGTGCAAATATCACAGTTATACTGCAAACCACAACACAACGCAGACACGCCCACTTAACGTCCTTTTGAGGGCAGATGTTGAAGAGGTGTACTCCTTTAGCCATCGTGCGAATGCAAGCAAGCAAGCATACAAAGCAAGCAAAGCAGAGAAAAGACACATGAAAACATACTCATCAAAATGTCCTCTCTTGTTGTTGTCATTTGATGGGCCAACCCATTTCTGGGCAGATGGGCCTAATGGGCTTGACTCTGACATAGAGGATCGTGCTGAGGCTGGTCGAGTCTCATGAGGCTCTGATGGATGTCTGGACCTGCAGGCAAAATCTGTATCAAGCTCTGTAGAGGTGCTTTCCTATGGAGAAAGATTAATAAGACCATCGTTATGAGAGCATCAGAGTATCATGGAAGTGTGAAACATGAGAGCATCAGAGTATCATGGAAGTGTGAAACATGAGAACATCAGAGTATCATGGAAGTGTGAAACATGAGAGCATCAGAGTATCATGGAAGTGTGAAACATGAGAGCATCAGAGTATCATGGAAGTGTGAAATGTGAGAACATCAGAGTATCATGGAAGTGTGAAACATGAAAGCATCAGAGTATCATGGAAGTGTGAAACATGAGAGCATCAGAGTATCATGGAAGTGTGAAATTGAGAACATCAGAGTATCATGGAAGTGTGAAATGTGAGAACATCAGAGTATCATGGAAGTGTGAAACATGAGAGCATCAGAGTATCATGGAAGTGTGAAACATAAGAGCATCAGAGTATCATGGAAGTGTGAAATGTGAGAACATCAGAGTATCATGGAAGTGTGAAACATGAGAGCATCAGAGTATCATGGAAGTGTGAAACATAAGAGCATCAGAGTATCATGGAAGTGTGAAACATGAGAGCATCAGAGTATCATGGAAGTGTGAAACATGAGAGCATCAGAGTATCATGGAAGTGTGAAACGTGAGAACATCAGAGTATCATGGAAGTGTGAAACATGAGAGCATCAGAGTATCATGGAAGTGTGAAACATGAGAGCATCAGAGTATCATGGAAGTGTGAAACATGAGAGCATCAGAGTATCATGGAAGTGTGAAATGTGAGAACATCAGAGTATCATGGAAGTGTGAAACATGAAAAAAAACACCATAGTATCATGGAAGAGTGAAACAAGGAAGATCATCAGAGTATTAAGGAAGAGTGTATCATGTGAAAACATCAGAGTATCATAAAATAATACTGAGAGTATCATATGTGAGTATAAAATAATACTGAGAGTATCATATGTGAGGATAAAATAATACTGAGAGTATCATATGTGAGGATAAAATAATACTGAGAGTGTCATATGTGAGGATAAAATAATACTGAGAGTGTCATATGTGAGGATAAAATAATACTGAGAGTGTCATATGTGAGGATAAAATAATACTGAGAGTGTCATATGTGAGGATAAAATAATACTGAGAGTGTCATATGTGAGGATAAAATAATACTGAGAGTGTCATATGTGAGGAACATATGTGTCATATGTTAACAAACATAAATATATCAAACTATCTTACTTAACAAACATAAATATATCAAACTATTTTACTTAACAAACATAAATATATCAAACTATCTTACTTAACAAACATAAATATATCAAACTATTTTACTTAACAAACATAAATATATCAAACTATTTTACTTAACAAACATAAATATATCAAACTATCTTACTTAACAAACATAAATATATCAAACTATTTTACTTAATTAACATAAATATATCGAACTATTTTACTTAACAAACATAAATATATCAAACTATCTTACTTAACAAACATAAATATATCAAACTATTTTACTTAACAAACATAAATATATCGAACTATTTTACTTAACAAACATAAATATATCAAACTATCTTACTTAACAAACATAAATATATCAAACTATTTTACTTAACAAACATAAATATGAGATTATCTTACTTAACAAATATAAATATGAGATTATCTTACTTAAACATAAATATGAGGTTATCTTATATAACAAACATAAATATGAGATTAAATTACTTAACAAACATAAATATGAGATTATCTTACTTAAAAAACATAAATATGAGATTATATTACTTAACAAACATAAATATGAGATTATATTCCTTAACAAACATAAATATGAGATTATCTTACAGCAGGTGCTGATGTTGTTCTGCCCGTATCAACGTCATCTTCATCACTTTCATCAAGCAAATGCTGCAGCAACTCTCTCCCTGCGCTCATCTTCCTCTTCTTAGTGGACGCTCCACCAGCAGAGGTTGTGGCTGCCACTGTGGTGGTGGATAATGTGGTGGCACCAGACTTCTGGTGGGATGATGTTCTTGATGTACAACCAACAATCTCCTGACGAATTCTTGCATTTAGCTCTCGTTGTTGTGGTTGCTCCAGTTGGTTGTTCTGTTCTCCAAGAAGTTGCTAGCAGAGGAAGAGAACACAGTAAATGAAAGATCTGGGTACAGGCTGAGTAAAATGACATGGACACAATCTTAGTTCAGAGAAATGACATGGACACAATCTTAGTTCAGTAAAATTACATGGACACAATCTTAGTTCAGTAAAATGACACAGACACCAACTTAGTTCAGTAAAATGACATGGACACAATCTTAGTTCAGTAAAATGACATGGACACAATCTTAGTTCAGTAAAATGACATGGACACAATCTTAGTTCAGTAAAATGACATGGACACAATCTTAGTTCAGAGAAATGACATGGACACAATCTTAGTTCAGTAAAATGACACAGACACCAACTTAGTTCAGTAAAATGACATGGACACAATCTTAGTTCAGTAAAATGACATGGACACAATCTTAGTTCAGAGAAATGACATGGACACAATCTTAGTTCAGTAAAATGACACAAACACAATCTTAGTTCAGAGAAATGACATGGACACAATCTTAGTTCAGTAAAATGATATGAACACAATCTTAGTTCTGTAAAATGACATATACACAATCTTAGTTCAGTAAAATGACATGGACACAATCTTAGTTCAGTAAAATGACATGGACACAATCTTAGTTCAGTAAAATGACATGGACACAATCTTAGTTCAGTAAAATGACATGGACACAATCTTAGTTCAGTAAAATGACATAGACATCATCTTAGTTCAGTAAAATGACATGGACACAATCTTAGTTCAGTAAAATGACATGGACACAATCTTAGTTCAGTAAAATGACATGGACACAATCTTAGTTCAGTAAAATGACATAGACATCATCTTAGTTTAGTAAAATGACATGGACACAATCTTAGTTCAGTAAAATGACATGGACACAATCTTAGTTCAGTAAAATGACATAGACACCATCTTAGTTCAGTAAAATAACATGGACACAATCTTAGTTCAGTAAAATGACATGGACACAATCTTAGTTCAGTAAAATAACATGGACACAATCTTAGTTCAGAGAAATGACATGGACACAATCTTAGTTCAGTAAAATAACATGGACACAATCTTAGTTCAGTAAAATGACATGGACCCAATCTTAGTTCAGTAAAATGACATAGACATCATCTTAGTTTAGTAAAATGACATAGACATCATCTTAGTTCAGTAAAATGACACAGACGCAATCCTAGTTCAGTAAAATGACATGGACACAATCTTAGTTCAGTAAAATGACATGGACACAATCTTAGTTCAGTAAAATGACATAGACATCATCTTAGTTCAGTAAAATACCATAGACACAATCTTAGTTCAGTAAAATGACATAGACACCATCTTAGTTCAGTAAAATACCATAGACACTATATTAGTTCAGTAAAATAACATGGACACAATCTTAGTTCAGTAAAATACCATAGACACTATATTAGTTCAGTAAAATAACATGGACACAATCTTAGTTCAGTAAAATGACATAGACACCATCTTAGTTCAGTAAAATGGCATAGACACCATCTTAGTTCAGTAAAATTACATAGACACTATATTAGTTCAGTAAAATTACACAGACACTATATTAGTTCAGTAAAATTACATAGACACTATATTAGTTCAGTAAAATAACATGGACACAATCTTAGTTCAGTAAAATGACATAGACACCATCTTAGTTTAGTAAAATGACATAGACACCATCTTAGTTCAGTAAAATGACATAGACACTATATTAGTTCAGTGAAATAATATACACAATGCCTTGCATCATGAGTTTCGATGCATGAAGCGACACTACCAGAAGTCTCAGAACATTTCTAGATAGATGGCCAAGCCCATATGGGTGAGAACTCGCGTGCTAAGATGCTGATTCAAGTCTCATACTTTACCCTTACTTTAACCAACACAATCTTAGTTCATTTTTTAAATATATGACGATCATCATTTTCAAGAGGACGTGAACCTTCGGTATATGGTGGATAGGCGCGGGAACAATTGAAGGCTATGCATGAAAAGTGTTCCTTGTTGCAGTTTCCTCATATTCCAAGTCCGGCTTGTTGCAGAAGCTACTGAGTTGAGTGCTATGTGGACTCCGTGAGCTGTGTGTCTCATCCATTTTGATCATGTTTCGATATTCCCTTTGTTTACGATGAATGATGATATCGTATGACAGGGAACAGTTGGCTGTGTTCACTTTCTGCGCAGTTTTGCCATATGTCTTTTGGCGTTTGTGCTGAGACTGCTACGATGGGGACTACAGTTGCCTTTCTTTGTTTGGGAGATGAGATAATAATTCGGATGATTCCACTGGCACGGGCGGTTGAGCAATTATGGATTTTAATTCGTTTGCAGTGATGCCGAGGCCTTCCATAACCAAATAACCAAATCTTAGTTCAGTGAAATAACATAAGCATAATTCTAGTTCATTCTTTCCGTATGTACGGTTTTTATCGATGCGACAGAAGAGATTTCAGAGACAAAATTGTTCATGGGTTTAAGAATCAATCTACATATTGATATTTATCTAACATATAACATGTTACATATGAATATTTAGATAATTGAACGAGGTATTAGGTTTCACCAATACCAACATCATCATCATCAAGTACCAGGCCTGCTGGCGTAGGTGATCATGTCTCTCCACAAATTTCGATCTCGGCAGCTATTTATCATTTCTGTTGTTGACCTTCTGCCAAGTCATTCTCTTAAGCTGTCTGTTATTTTTTCTCTTTGCTTCCCTCTATCTCTTCATCCCTCAATTTTTCCAATTGTTACAATATATTCCAGTTGTTCTCTTCTCATCACATGGCCAAAAAATGATGATTGTTTCTTCCTAATATTGGAAATTAGCTCTCTTTTTGCTTTGACCTCTTTCAGAACGTTTTCATTACTCTTCTTAGCTGTCCATGGTACTCTCAACATTCTTCTGTAAAACCACATTTCTACAGACTCCAGTGATTTTCTTGTCTGTTGTCATATTGTCCATGATTCGCATCCATATGTTAAGACTGGCTCTACATAACATTTAAGAACTCTTTTTCTTGTTTCTATTGTCAAAAAAAATAATTATGAGACGTGTAAGGAACAAAATAAAACGAGAAATAAGTGAGGAACAATGTGGATTTGTGGAAGGAAAGGGCACCAATAATGCAATATACATCTTAAGAACATTGATAGAAAGATCTATAGAGGTAAAGAAAGATCTATATATGTGTTTTATAGACTACACAAAAGCATTTGACAAAGTAAAGCATGTGGAAATAATCAATATGCTGGAGAAATTAAACATTGTTGGCAAGGATCTGCGAATCATAAAAAACATGTACTGGCAACAAACAGCAGCTATACGAATTAACAACCAAACAGGACAATTCCAATATATAAAACAAGGAGTCAGACAAGGCTGTGTTCTGTCACCGGATTTGTTTTCACTTTACAGCGAATATATTATGAGATCAATAGTAGACAAAAAAGAAATTGAAGTCAACAGTCACAACATAAATAATTTGCGATATACGGATGACACAGTCTTAATAGCAGAGACAGAGAACGAACTACAAGAAATGATAGACATAATAGTAGAAGAAAGCAACAAGAAAGGTCTCAGTCTGAATAGTAAGAAAACAGAAGTAATGGTTATATCGAAGAAACAATCATCACCATCATGCAGCATAAAGATAAACGAGACAAATCTGAAACAAGTGCAACGTTTCAAATACTTGGGCACAATAATAACATCAGATGGGAGATGCACCACAGAAATAAAAAGCACAATAGCTCAGGCCAAAATAGCATTTCAGAAAATGAAAAATATCTTATGCAACAAATCTATGTCAATAAAAATGAGAAAGAGAGTTCATTGGTGCTATATAGAACCAATTATGACCTATGGAAGCGAATCATGGACAGTAGACAAACAAATGAAAAGACGATTAGAGGCCACAAAGATGGGATTTCTCAAAAGAATGTTGAAAGTTCCCTGGACAGATAAAAAGACCAATGAGGAAGTTCTCAAAGAGGCCAACACAAAAAGGGAGCTCTTAAAAAACATCAGAAAGAAGCAATCAACATTTTTCTGGCACATCATGAGAAGAGGAAAATTGGAATACTTGGTTACAACTGGCAAAATAAAAGGAAAGAGAGATCGCGGACGACAAAGAGAGAAAATACTGGATAGCTTGGTGTCATGGCATGGAAAACAGTTAACAACAGAACTGATACGATGCACTGTAGATAGAAGATTGTGGAGGGACATGATCGCCTACGCCAACCGGCAGGGTACATGATGATGATGATGATGATTGTCAAAGATGGATTACATAGTATCTTCCTCATTTTTTGGAAAGCTGCTTTTGCCTGAGCCATTCTGCATCTCACCTCTTTTGTACATCTTCTGTCTGAGGTTAACAAAGTTCCCAAATATTTAAATTCATTTACCTGTTTTAATATTGCTCCACTTGTCTTTATTTTGCACTGAGGGGATGTCTTTTTCTTTGTTGTTACCATTACCTCTGTTTTTTTGCTATTAAGGCTGAGTCCTTTATTTTTGCTTTCCTTCACTATAATGTCCAACATTTCTTGTAACTCATTTTCACTCTTAGCGATTAAGACTGCATCATCAGCATACCTTAGATTATTTATATTATGACCTCCAATTGTTATTCCAGGCATGTCCCTTATGGATCTTAAAATAATCTCACTATAAATATTAAACAAATCTGGTGACAGCACATAACCTTGTCTAACACCCTGTTTTATTTGTTGAAACATTCCCAACTGGTTTCCAGTTCTTATGGCTGATGTTTGTTGCCAGTACATGTTCTTTATTATTCTTAGATCTTTGCTGTCTACGTTTATGTTTTCTAAAATTTTGATTATTTCTTGGTGCTTTACTTTATCAAATACCTTGGTGTAATCTATGAAACATAGGTATAGATCTGTTTTCACCTCTATGGCTCTTTCTACTAAAGATCTTATGATATAAATGGCATTGCTTGTTCCTTTATCTCTAACAAAACCACACTGTTCATCACTAATTTCTGGACTGATTTTGTTTCGCACTCTTCGCATGATGATTCTTAGTAACATCTTAGTCATGTGACTCATAAGGCTTATTGTGCGATGATCATCGCATTCAATCGCACCCGATTTCTTTGGTAGGGCTATGAATATTGATTTGAGCATGTTGTCTGGTATATATCCACTGTTGTAGATATCATTCAATGTTTTTGTTATTAGTTCTATTCCAAAATCACCCATGGCTTCAATCTCTTCTTTAGTTATATTATCTGGTCTAGGAGCTTTGCCTGCTTTCATATTGCGCAAGGCATCTTCCACTTCTTCTCAGAGTATTTCTGGTCCTTCTCCATTATCCTTAATATTTACTTCCGTTTGTTCATCATTATAAAGACCTTTAATGTATTCTGTCCATCAATCCCTTATGTTTTCTTGATAAATCAACAGTTCTCCTTCCTTTGATCTTAAACATCCAGTTTTTGATTGCGTTTTTCTTCCTGTTAATTCCTCAATTTGTTTGTTTATAGTTTTAGCATCTCCTTTTTGTTGCATTTCAATCTCTATGCATCTCTCTTTTAGCCATGCTTCTTTTGCTTCATTGCATTTTACTACAATTTATTTAATCTCTTATACTCATCTTTATTTTCTTTATTTCTTCTTCTTGTATCCATTAGATGCAAAATGTCATCTGTCATCTATTTCTTTCTTGAATTTGTCCTCACTGGTGGTATGAACTCTTTTGATGTTTGTTGCATTGATTCTTTTAGCATTTCTCACTGTTCATCAATGCTTTGTATCTTCTCTATTGCATTGTACCGGTTCTGAATTGTGATTTTATATTTGTCTTGCAGCTTCTTGTCTGATTTGAGTAAATCTAAATTTAACTTGATGTTAACTGAGGCTCGTTTTGTTGTTTTTAATTTTACTCTAAGCTTTCCTACAACTGGTACATGATCACTATTGCAATCTGCCCCTGGTCTAGTTTTCACACACACCAGACTGTTTCTAAATCTATTGCTTATCATTATATAATCAATTTGATTACGTGCGTTGTCCCCTGGGCTTTTCAATGTCCACAGATGTCTTGGATGTTGCTTAAACCAGGTGTTTCCTATCATTATGTTGTGTGTTCTTGCCCAGTCAATAAGTTTCTCACCTCTTTCATTCCTCTCGCCTAAGCCATAATGACCAACTACTTCCTCAACTCTTTCTTTTCCTACTTTTGTGTTAAAATCCCCTAGAACTATGGTGTTTTCATGTGGTTTGCATTTATGAAGTGCCTTATTTAACTCATAAAATTTATCAATTGTTTCCTCTAGACTGTCTGCTGTTGGTGCATAAACTTGTATAAGATTTATGTCTATTGGCTTTCCATTCAATTTCACTAAAAGGACTCTGTCAGATATTGGGTAAAAGCCTTTCACTGTTCTTGCTCTTTCTGCATCCAAGATGATACCTACTCCTCTTTGGTGTTCAGTACCACCAGAATAGATTATTTTATGTTTATCAGAATACATCTCCCCTGATCCGGTGTATCTCATTTCGCAAAGTCCCAGTAATTGTAAACCCATTCTTTTCATTTCTTGTATGATGTTTTCTAGTTTACCCTTCTGCATGAGTGTTCTCACATTCCAAGTACCTATCTTTAGAGTTTGTTTTATCTTTATTTTGCTTACAGTAGCTTGATGACGACCGGGGATCACCTGTAGCACATAATGTCCCCTACCGAACAAGGGTTTTCCATTGGAATCCCTCTTAACGTTGTTGTCGTTATTTCTATTGTTGTGGCGATTCATGATTGTACAAAGAAATTACCACGGTGGTTTTCTGTTGCTTTCCATCAGTTTGTTTACGGTTGGCTCCCCTAGCCTTTGACTAAAAAGTCTCACCTGTCTCACGGCAGTGGGGTTGTTTTATTTTGGGGTACCCTCCCTTAGCCCTTTACCAAGATGATATAAGAAATGTAAAAAGAATACGGTTTGAAGATGGTTCACACTGATCAATTTGAAAGTGAATCAATATGCGGCAAATCGGCATGGCGCACAGTGCATCAAAATGTATGGAAAGATTTAAGAAAGAAATCCAAATTGCTAGAGACATATTCGCAGAGTGAAAGCAAGGGAAATGGAGTTCAAAAGACAGGGAAAAAAAAGTGAGAAAATAGAGAAATGACTTGAGCCTATGAGGATGACACAAGAATGGTGTGTCATTGTAAAGACATACTTTCACTTTGAATGTTTAATATAAGAAGCATGTGCATTTTATCTTCTAGGAAAGATAAAGGTAAAAGTCAAATACAAGACTTGAATTGGCATCTTAGCACTCAAGTTTCCACCAATATTTTCTCGGCCGCCTATACAGTGTTTTGAGACTTCTGGATAGTGTTGCTTCAGGCATCAAAACTCACGATGCGAGACGGCACTTTTTACCTTCCCATATTACTACCCTTACACCCATTTCAGCCAGCGGCTGGGTCAACCAAGGGGATATTTTTTTTTCCCCAACCACGAATACAACTCACACTGCATCCAGCGACAATCGAACATGGGCTGTCTGAACGTCGGGCTTGGAAAGATGCAAATGAGGAAACCAACTAAAGTATTATTGATAAACAACTCTGCATATTATGGGACAGTCAAGAAGTGTTGCACTCTTGTATGAAGGAGTACAAGAATGTATCTCGTGTTACACTCTAGTATGAAGGAGTCCAAGAATGTATCTCGTGTTGCGCTCTTGTATGAAGGAGTCCAAGAATGTATCTCGTGTTGCGCTCTTGTATGAAGGAGTCCAAGAATGTATCTCGTGTTGCACTCTAGTATGAAGGAGTCCAAGAATCTATCTCGTGTTGCACTCTAGTATGAAGGAGTCCAAGAATCTATCTCGTGTTGCACTCTAGTATGAAGGAGTCCAAGAATCTATCTCGTGTTGCACTCTAGTATGAAGGAGTCCAAGAATCTATCTCGTGTTGCGCTCTAGTATGAAGGAGTCCAAGAATCTATCTCGTGTTACACTCTAGTATGAAGGAGTCCAAGAATCTATCTCGTGTTGCACTCTAGTATGAAGGAGTCCAAGAATCTATCTCGTGTTGCACTCTAGTATGAAGGAGTCCAAGAATCTATCTCGTGTTGCACTCTAGTATGAAGGAGTCCAAGAATCTATCTCGTGTTGCACTCTAGTATGAAGGAGTCCAAGAATGTATCTCGTGTTGCGCTCTAGTATGAAGGAGTCCAAGAATGTATCTCGTGTTGCGCTCTAGTATGAAGGAGTCCAAGAATGTATCTCGTGTTGCGCTCTAGTATGAAGGAGTCCAAGAATGTATCTCATGTTGCACTCTTGTATGAAAGAGTCCAAGAATGTATCTCGTGTTGCACTCTTGTATGAAAGAGTCCAAGAATGTATCTCGTGTTGCACTCTAGTATGAAGGAGTCCAAGAATGTATCTCGTGTTACACTCTAGTATGAAGGAGTCCAAGAATCTATCTCGTGTTGCACTCTAGTATGAAGGAGTCCAAGAATGTATCTCGTGTTGCACTCTAGTATGAAAGAGTCCAAGAATGTATCTCGTGTTGCACTCTAGTATGAAAGAGTCCAAGAATGTATCTCGTGTTGCACTCTAGTATGAAAGAGTCCAAGAATCTATCTCGTGTTGCACTCTTGTATGAAAGAGTCCAAGAATGTATCTCGTGTTGCACTCTTGTATGAAAGAGTCCAAGAATGTATCTCGTGTTGCACTCTTGTATGAAAGAGTCCAAGAATGTATCTCGTGTTGCACTCTAGTATGAAAGAGTCCAAGAATGTATCTCGTGTTGCACTCTTGTATGAAAGAGTCCAAGAATGTATCTCGTGTTGCACTCTTGTATGAAAGAGTCCAAGAATGTATCTCCAAATTGTGCTGCCTTTAGTTATTCTCTACAAATTCACCCCTGAGGGTGATGTACTTCTCCCACTGTAAGTTCTTCTCTACAAATTCACCCCTGAGGGTGATGTACTTCTCCCACTGTAAGTTCTTCTCTACAAATTCACCCCTGAGGGTGATGTACTTCTCCCACTGTAAGTTCTTCTCTACAAATTCACCCCTGAGGGTGATGTACTTCTCCCACTGTAAGTTCTTCTCTACAAATTCACCCCTGAGGGTGATGTACTTCTCCCACTGTAAGTTCTTCTCTACAAATTCACCCCTGAGGGTGATGTACTTCTCCCACTGTAAGTTCTTCTCTACAAATTCACCCCTGAGGGTGATGTACTTCTCCCACTGTAAGTTCTTCTCTACAAATTCACCCCTGAGGGTGATGTACTTCTCCCACTGTAAGTTCTTCTCTACAAATTCACCCCTGAGGGTGATGTACTTCTTCCACTGTTTCTTCACCTTCATGTTCTTGAGTGAAGAACTCCTTCAGAGGCCAAACCACTTATCTAATTCAGTATTTAAATCCACAATTTCACTCTTCTTCATTTTAACTACCTGTGGAGCATAGGTCTTCAACACTTTCCAAGCCATTCTGTTTCTTGCTATACTTTTAAGATCATTCCATGTCTTCCCTATCATCTTCATCTCTGCTTCCAACTATCTTCTCCAAGAATATTTTGGTCTTTCTCTTTGTCTGGGGATTCCAGAAAAGATCTTCTTATTTAGCACTCTCACTTGGCTCCCACAGTTTGTACGCATATCACGTAAGTAAAGTAAAGAGCCCCGTCATGCCAAGTGGCATATAGGGAATATGGTGTTAGTGACCATATATTTTACAGACCTTCGGCACATGATTTTTGGGGTAATGTGGTCGGTATTACGTATGTGCTGCTTTACTTTCCCAGAAAAAAATTCCGGTACCCATTAAAAGCTGAGTGAACCCGGAAGCCGTCGGTCGGGATCGAACCCTACCTCTTGTTCTTTGTAGTCCAGTTTACTAACAACTAAGCTATCGCTGCTCCTACACATATCACGCGCTAACAGGAAATTACACCCAATAGTGAATCTTTAGTATAATGATATAAAGTATTACCATCTGCCTCAACAATTTCTTAGTAAAATGCACAACTTTTTGAACTATTCTTGAAAGAGACAGGACATGGGAAGGGAGAGAGATAGATGGAGAGAGTGTAAATGAAAGGGAAAAAAATTAGCAGTAAGTAGCAAGACATGAGAGTAAGAGAGACAGAGAAAGATATTTAGAGAGAAAGACAGAGAGTAAGATAGAAAATCACAGAGTAAGATAGAAAGGCAGAGAAAGATAAAAGTACATAAGGAAGTAAGAGTATACATTTGTAATAAAATACCTTCAGTAGAGCATTCGTTTTCCGTGGCTCAACCTCTCCCCCGCTGCCAGCACCCCCAGAACTGATGAGCGGTGATGACCTGCCATGGTCAGGCAACGATGGCTCATCGTCATCATCGTCCTGACTAAGCAAGGTTTTCAAAATGAAGTTACTCTTGTCACCAACTTTTCCATCTCTGCCGTTGTTATTGCTACTGTTATTGCTATTATTATTATTATTTCCAGAAATAACGAGGTCCCCTCGAACCTTCCGGCCCGAAGCCTCTGGATGTTCCTTCCTCGCGCTGCCTCTGAAAGTCTTTCCCTTGTTACTACAAGTACTGATATTGCTGTCAACGCTTGCTGCATTACTAACATCCATATCTCCATCGTCGCCAGATGTGCTCTGCGGCCGTTCTTGTGGACTCTGACCTGGTCCTTCAGTTGGGGATTGGTGCAGGAAGTCATCAGGAGACCTCATGATGCTGTTAGAGCTTCTAAACCACGATGCTTCCATTGGTATTGTCCCAGATGAAGCCGAAGATCCGCAGTTGCTACTGGATACAGTGCTTGATGCTGACCCTATTTGTCCTGAATGTTGACGACTCCTACAAATAACTGGCCGTCTTCCATCGCCGACAGACACAGAATATGTCGGATCTGGAGTTGAGTTTTGGGTTAAGAGCTGGCAGAGTCTTTGTGAAGACATTCCTGAATTATGGATATTGGTAATGTTTCCAGGTGTGATGTTTCCAGGTGTGATGCTCTGCTGCAAATATCTGTTCAGATCTATCCCTGTTGAGTATGTTGGCAAAGGAGCGGTGAAGGGCGATGCAGTGGAATAACCAGAGGAAGGAACTACGGAGTTGCTGATGTCGACGCCAGGGGACATCCCTAACAGAGATGAGCCTCCAGGATTAGAAGATTGAGAGGGTGAATCCTGTATCTGAAGATTGCTGATTGGAGATGTACAGCTAGCGGTTGATGGAGTGTTGGCAGATTGGGGGAAATCATCACTGGCTGGAGATGCTGGGGTCACGGATGATGGGAATCGACTCCAGCCAACTGGTGCAGGGCTTAGTGGAAACCCTGTAGAACAAGTGAGAATGGTATTAGCAGGGACAATTAACCCTAAATTAAATTAACAATCCTAGAACAAAACATACTAGTGTCAATAGAAAAGATAAACTCAATCTTAAAACATAACATACTAGTGTCAATAGAAAAGATAAACTCAATCTTAAAACATAACATACTAGTGTCAATAGAAAAGATAAACTCAATCTTAAAACATAACATACTAGCGTCAATAGAAAAGATAAACTCAATCTTAAAACATAACATACTAGTGTCAATAGAAAAGATAAATGCAACCCTATAACAAAACATACTGGTATCAATAGAAAAGATAAACTCAATCTTAAAACATAACATACTAGTGTCAATAGAAAAGATAAACTCAATCTTAAAACATAACATACTAGTGTCAATAGAAAAGATAAACTCAATCTTAAAACATAACATACTAGTGTCAATAGAAAAGATAAACTCAATCTTAAAACATAACATACTAGTGTCAATAGAAAAGATAAATGCAACCAAAATGGAAAGAATCAACACAGAGATCAATTGATCAACGGATTATGAATAGAAGATGGAGATGGATTTTGGACACACATTGAGAAAATCTGATTTCAGCATTAGCAGGACAGGCACTGTTATGGAAATCACAGGAAAAGAGGAGAAAGCTAGGAAGGTTCAGGAATACATGGAGAAGAGAGGTCATGGAACACAAGGAAGGTTCAGGAATACATGGAGAAGAGAGGTCATGGAACACAAGGAAGGTCCAGGAATACATGGAGAAGAGAGCTCATGGAACACAAGGAAGGTCCAGGAATACATGGAGAAGAGAGGTCATGGAACACAAGGAAGGTCCAGGAATACATGGAGAAGAGAGGTCATGGAACACAAGGAAGGTTCAGGAATACATGGAGAAGAGAGGTCATGGAACACAAGGAAGGTTCAGGAATACATGGAGAAGAGAGGTCATGGAACACAAGGAAGGTCCAGGAATACATGGAGAAGAGAGGTCATGGAACACAAGGAAGGTCCAGGAATACATGGAGAAGAGAGGTCATGGAACACAAGGAAGGTCCAGGAATACATGGAGAAGAGAGGTCATGGAACACAAGGAAGGTCCAGGAATACATGGAGAAGAGAGGTCATGGTGTTCCTTCCTTCTAGGAAGGTCCAGGAATACATGGATAAAATGAGAGGTTATGAAACCCAAGGAAGGTCCAGGAATACATGGAGAAGAGAGGTCATGGAACACAAGGAAGGTCCAGGAATACATGGAGAAAATGAGAGGTTATGGAACCCAAGGAAGGTCCAGGAATACTTTGAGAAGAGAGGTCGTGGAAACCAAGTAAGGTTCAGGAATACATGGAGAAGATGAGGGGTCATGGAACCCAAGGAAGGTCCAGGAATACTTTGAGAAGAGAGGTCATGGAACACAAAGAAGGTCTAGGAATACTTTGAGAAGAGAGGTCATGGAACACAAGGAAGGTCCAGGAATACTTTGAGAAGAGAGGTCGTGGAAACCAAGTAAGGTTCAGGAATACATGGAGAAGATGAGGGTCATGGATCCCAAGGAAGGTCCAGGAATATTTTGAGAAGAGAGGTCATGGAACCCAATGAAGGTCCAGGAATATTTTGAGAAGAGAGGTCATGGAACCCTTAAGTTTATTGGCCTACTCTAGAGAGAAGCAGATGGTTCAAAAGCAGGGATGGATGGAGTAACCTAGCCCATGGCCTATGCTCCAAAAAAGGGGTCTAGCTGGCTTTGATTGGTTGAAGACACCCTGATATGATACTAGGCAGGCCATCCTGAAGTGGACATAAGGTAGTTATTAAAAAAAATACCAGCAAATGCCATATGACCTATAAAAAAAAAGTAAAGTACCCCCGTCACACCAAGTGGCGTATAGGGAATATGGTGTTAGTGACCATCAATTTTACAGACCCTCTGCACATGATTTTTGGGGTAATGTGGTTGGTATTACGCCCGTGCTGCTTTACTTTCCCAGAAATAATCCGGTACCCATTTAAGGCTGGGTGAACCCCGAAGCCATCGGTTGGGATCGAACCCTACCTCTTGTCCTTTGTGGTCCAATTCACTAACCACTGAGCTATTGCGGCTCCCCTTATGACCTATAACCCACAAAATATGATCGGTATTATTTTGTTGGGGTCAAATAAGTGGATCTTTTCTTACCTGAAAGAGGTGACATTGCTGGTGACAGTGCAGCCTTCTGCTGGTAACCCACGCTGGACTGCCTGTGGCTGCGGCTCTGCTGTGGGGCTGGAACCCCATTCAAAGCAGCAGCAATAGGGCTATGCTGGATGGTCTGGGACTGTGATCGCTGGGTAATCCCTGCACTGTGGGGGGTATTCCCGGGGCTCGGGGTAGCCCTGTGACTTTTTGGTGACTCGCTGAATGATGTTATGGAGTTACTTCCCCTGTTGACACTAGGAGTCCTCTTCCTGGAGCCAGATCCACTCTGTAAAATAAACTGTAAAGGGGATGGGGTACTAGAAACTGTTGGAGACTTTATCAGGGGCAAGGACCCCCAGTTACTATTCCCAGAACCACCTGAACCGGCTGCAACCATCGGTTTCACATCCAGGATCTCATCTGAAAGCAAAACAAAACTACAATTACACTTCTTCAATGGCACAGAAGAAAGTGTCTCATCACTCAGCAAGACATACATGGGTTATAGTGTGAGGTACCATCAACACATTGTTGGGATCATGTGAGGTGCCATCAACACGTTTTTGGGATCATGTGTGAGGTGCCATCAACACATTGTTGGGATTATGTGATGTGCCATCAACACTTTGTTGGGATTATGTGATGTGCCATCAACACGTTTTTGGGATCATGTGTGAGGTGCCATCAACACATTGTTGGGATCATTTGTGAGGTGCCATCAACACATTGTTGGGATCATGTGTGTGGTGCCATCAACACATTGTTGGGATCATGTGTAAGGTGCCATCAACACATTGTTGGGATCATGTGTGAGGTGCCATCAACACATTGTTGGGATCATGTGTGCAGTGCCATCAACACATTGTTGGGATCATGTGTGAGGTGCCATCAACTCATTGTTGGGATCATGTGATAGGTGCCATCAACACATTGTTGGGATCATGTGATAGGTGCCATCAACACATTGTTGGGATCATGTGTGAGGTGACATCAACACATTGTTGGGATCATGTGATAGGTGCCATCAACACATTGTTGGGATCATGTGATAGGTGCCATCAACTCATTGTTGGGATCATGTGATAGGTGCCATCAACACATTGTTGGGATCATGTGATAGGTGCCATCAACACATTGTTGGGATCATGTGTGAGGTGCCATCAACACATTGTTGAGATCATATGAGAGGTGCCATCAACACATTGTTGGGATCATGTGTGAGGTGCCATCAACACATTGTTGGGATCATGTGTGCAGTGCCATCAACTCATTGTTGAGATCATGTGAGAGGTGCCATCAACACATTGTTGGGTTATGGTGTGAGGTGCCATGAACACATTGTTGGGATTATATAGCATTACACCAGACCTGTAATTCCCCAGAAAAACCTAGCACCCATTAATAGTGTCCCTTGTAATAGTGTCCCGCACAAAGCACAGCTGCCACACAAAGCACAGCTGCCGCACAAAGCACAGCTGCCGCACAAAGCACAGCTGCCGCACAAAGCACAGCTGCCGCACAAAGCACAGCTGCCGCCCAGAACACAGCTGCCGCCCAGAACACAGCTGCCGCACAGAACACAGCTGCCGCACAGAACACAGCTGCCGCACAGAACACAGCTGCCGCACAAAACACAGCTGCCGCACAAAACACAGCTGCCGCACAAAACACAGCTGCCGCATAAAACACAGCTGCCACATAAAACACAGTTGCCACATAAAACACAGCTGCCACACAAAACATAACTACCACACAAAACATAACTGCCACACAAAACATAACTGCCACACAAAACATAACTGCCACATAAAACATAACTGCCACATAAAACATAGCTGCCACACAAAACATAGCTGCCATATAAAACACAGCTGCCACATAAAACATAGCTGCCACATAAAACACAGCTGCCACACAAAACATACCTGCCACATAAAACATACCTGCCACACAAAACACAGTTGCCACATAAAACATAGCTGCCACACAAAACACAGCTGCCACATAAAACACAGCTGCCACATAAAACACAGCTGCCACATAAAACATAGCTGTCACATAAAACACAGCTGCCACATAAAACACAGCTGCCACATAAACACAGCTGCCACATAAAACATAGCTGCCACATAAAACATAGCTGCCACACAAAACACAGCTGCCACATAAAACACAGCTGCCACATAAAACATAGCTGCCACACAAAACATAGCTGCCACACAAAACATAGCTGCCACATAAAACATAGCTGCCACATAAAACATAGCTGCCACACAAAACATAACTGCCACATAAAACACAGCTGCCACATAAAACACAGCTGCCACATAAAACATAGCTGCCACATAAAACACAGCTGCCACATAAAACACAGCTGCCACATAAAACATAACTGCCACATAAAACATCATCATCATCATCAAGTACCGGGCCTAGTGGCGTAGGTGATCATGTCTCTCCACAACTTTCGATCTCGGCAGCTATTTATCATTTCTGTTGTTGACCTTCTGCCAAGCCATTCTCTTAAGCTGTCTGGTATATTTTCTCTTTGCTTTCCTCTATCTCTTCGTCCCTCAGTTTTTCTAGTTGTTACAATATATTCCAGCTGTTTCCTTCTAACTAAATAGCAAAAAATTGATGACTGTTTTTTCTAATTTTGGAAATTAGCTCTCTTTTTGCTTTGGCCTCTTTCAGAATGTTTTCATTACTCTTCTCAGCTGTCCATGATATTCTCAACATTCTTCTGTAAAACCACATTTCTACAGCCTCCAGTGTTTTTTTTTTGGTCTGTTGTCCTATTATCCATGATTCACATCCATATGTCAAAACTGGCTCTACATAATATTTAAGAACTCTTTTTCTTGTTTCTATTGTCAAAAAATGGATTGTACAGTATCTTCCTCACTTTTTGGAAAGCTGCTTTTGCCTGAGCCAATCTGCATCTCACCTCTGTTGTACATCTACCATCTGAGGTTAACAAAGTTCCCAAATATTTAAATTCATTTACCTATTTTAATATTGTTCCACTTGTCTTTATTTTGCACTGAGGTGATGTCTTTTTCTTTGTTGCTACCATGACCTCTGTCTTTCTGCTATTAAGGCTGAGTCCTTTGTTTTGCTTTCCTTCACTGCAATGCCTAATATTTCTTGTAACTCATTTTCACTCTTAGCAATTAAGACAAGACCGTTACACTAGATTCCTCAAATTTATTTCCATTAAGTCTATCCCATTACCTTACCAGATGTCATTCTCTCATTACTTACTGTGTACACCCCCAAGTTTCTACCTTCACAGATGTCATTATCTTATTACTTACTGTGTACACCCCGAAGTGTCTATCTCATTACCTTACCAGATGTCACTCTCACATTACTTACCGTGTACACCCCAAGTTTTCATCTCATTACCTTACCAGATGTCACACTTTCATTACTTACGGTGTGCACCTCCAAGAATATTGAGCTCAGCCAGTAAATCGAGCTCCATGTTGCTGACATCCGTCAGCCTCATCTCTGTGTCCACCTTTGTGTTCCTAGCAGGAAGGGACATGACTGGGGCCACATCTGAGGTAGTGTTGCTCAAGCTGGTAGGCAAGGATGTACGGCCCCCTACCTCACCAACAGAAGGTGGCACAATATTTGTGGAATTCAAGTCCCTGAGGTCTGGAAGTGGAACACACTCTCTGGGGAAAATAAAACACAATATACAGTCTCTTTAACTCAGTTCACAAAGTGCCTCATTTAACTCGTCGTAAAATTTATCACTTGTTAACTCCAGACTGTGTGCTGTTGGTGCATAAACTTGTATAAGATTTATGTCTATTGGCTTTCCATTCAATTTCACTAAAAGGACTCTGTCAGATATTGGGCAAAAGCCTTTCACTGTTCTTGCTCTTTCTGCATCCAAGATGATACCTACTCCCCTTTGGTGTTAAGTACCTCCACAATAGATTATTTTATGTTTATCAGAATATACCTCCCGTGATCCGGTATATATCATTTCGCAAAGCCCCAGTAAATGTAAACCCATTCTTTTCAATTCTTGTATGATGTACCATGGACAGCTAAGAAGAGTAATGAAAACATTCTGAAAGAGGCCAAAGCAAAAAGAGAGCTAATTTCCAAAATTAGGAAGAAACAATCATCATTTTTTGGCCATGTAATGAGAAGAGTGTGTTACCTGTTTCCTGTGTGTTACTGGGGCCTCATTATGAGGGAAGTAAAGAATAGTGACACTGTGACCTTCCAGGCATGTCGTAAGAGGTGACTAAAGAGGTTGATCGATGGCTTGACAAGCTGTCATTGTAAAAAGTATTGTTATGGAAACAGCGCCATGTTATAGAGGCAGTGATCTCTGCAATATGTGCCCCTTTGGCACGCAAGGTTTCGGTTTTTGAGGTTGTGGTTCTGCCCTATGTGCCATCTTCTGCTCAAAAGGACAATAGATAGAGAGATAGAATGAGAAGAGAACAACTGGGAAAATTGAGGGACAGAGAGAGGAAAGCAAAGATAAAAAGATACCAGACAGCTTAAGAGAATGGCTTGGCAGAAGGTCAACAATAGAAATGATAAATAACTGTCGAGATCGAAAGTTGTGGAGAGACATGATCACCTACGCCAGCAGGCCCGGTACTTGATGATGATGATTTAAACATATTTACTATTGTATAGAGCACAGTTGTTTGTCATAGGTACTTTAGTTGCTGTGCTCGCTTTTATCTTTCCATGAAGATAAAATACACATACATCTTTTATAAAACATTCAAAGTGATTAGAAGAAACTGTGTCTTAAAAAGTTTTACAAATTGTGTGTCTAAACATTGAATATTGCATGCTGCGTAAATCTCAGATTAGCAAATCTTTGATCCTTTTGTTACGAGCATTAACTACCAAATTACTGTCTGTATATATATATATCTACTGCAGCTAAATATATTTAGATTGTGTGTCTGGTGTCACAAATTAAAACCACTTCCATAAAATATCAAGGTTAAGAATTAGAGGGATGTACTAGATTCAGGAATTCTTCATTCATAAATGCTGCAAAATTTACAAGATTAGAACCATAATGCCACTTTGGTATGACAGCAAACAGCTGTGACTCTCTGTCAATCAATGTTACCAACCATCTTTACCTGTGTATATATCTACAGGCTCCCCAGCAAAGAAGTGTAACAAACAGCACCGAGCAAAAGGATAGAGTCAGTACCAATGGATTGTAAAGAAAAAAAAAGTTGTGGTATGTGGAGAGATGTATTACTTATGCCAGCAGGCATGGCACATGATGACAATGGGCACATTCATGACATCTTTAAAACCAAGAACTGTTACACTTCTAGAGGCTAGAACTTAATTGTCGCATTTTAGGCAAAATCTAGCAGTTGTGATATAAAGTGATCATAAAATTTGCTTACCGGATGATAGAGTGCGTGGACATTATAAATTCCGGTTCACAAGTCACCTGGTTATTAAATAACCGGCTCTTAGTTTGGATAAAAACATAGCGGCTCTCAGCAAGTCTGAATCTGTAAACTCTGCTTGTGTTGTGACCATTCTTCAGAACTGAAGGAAGAAATATTGTAAGCTCAATACTGGACATCGGTAAAGACAAGAAAATAGTACTGGTATGGCTACATTAAAAATAAACAAAATAAAAATAGAAAAACACCTCAACATGCCCTAGTAAAGGGTTAAGGCATAAAAATGCGAAGCTGCAGTAAAGCTGAATGTGAGGAAAAATTTAAAAAATAGAAAAAAATGGTATGTATGAAGCTTTACGTGATAAGTGGACGACACAGACTAAACGACGTTTCGGCCCAATAGGCCTTCAGCGGGAACAACAGGCCCTACCATGTACAAAGAATATGGTGTTAGTGCCCATAATTTTAAACCAACTGCTGGGGGACTGAGTGGTCTAGAGTTAGGATGCATGTGGTTAGGACAGAAAGGTCCGAAGTTCGAATCCTGACTCAGGCAGAGTGAATTTGTCACATCAATTGAGTGGTTTCTTCGAGGCTTTACCCTCCTTCCTCTGGTCTTTGGTTAGTGAGACGTCTAACCCCCTCAGATAACAATGTGCAGCAGGAGGTACCATGTGCACTGTGTGCATGTTAAAAAAAAACCTTGACAATTGAAAAGAGTAGGCCAAAGTTGGCAGCTGCCCTAGTAAAAATTGTTAAACAAATCTATCCATGCCGAAGATAGATGTCAAGGTCAAGTAAAGGTCAAGTGCGAGACTTGAGTCAGTGTCTTAGCACGTGAGTTTTCACTTATATGTGCTTGGCCGCCTATCTAGAACTGTTTGGAGACTTCTGGATAGTGTCACTTCAAGCATCTTAAATGATGCAAGGCAGTATTTCTCACCTTCCAAGTGCTACCCTGGTACTCATTTATGCCAGCGGCTGGGGCGACCACGGAGGCATTTTTTTTCCCAACCACAGGTACAATTCAAACTGCGTCCAGCAGGAATCAAATACGGGTTGTTCGAACATCAGTAGTCCAGACGGGTGGTTTTCCCAACTTGGCTACCGAGGCCCCCAAATGTGTCGGGCCAAAAGGTACAGGTGTTGCTGCTTTGGTATAAAATTGCTGCGAATGTTAAGAACAAACAAACTGCACTTTTTTATAGGTGCATAATTTTTTTTTTCCATTCGCCAGCTTTTACCTCTGACGAAGTCCCTAAAGACTAGGAACTTAATTTTACGTGTTAATCTATTTTTCCCTGGCAGCCAAGTGCACAGGGGTCCCTCGCCACACAGGCAGATAACTCGACTTCGGAGGTACTCATATTTTTTTCCGTCAATGAGTAATTGACGTTTCAAGCCGGGCCTCGATTCTGAGACCAGGGGAAAAATTAAAAAATAAAAAAAAATGGTATGTAAGAAGCTTTACGTGATAAGTGGACCAGGGGCATGGTTTGATGTAAGGTCGCCAGTATTACGTCAGAGATGCCTTTATTTCCAAGATAAAAATCAGACACCATTTAAGGTTGAATCTCATAAATGAAGATTAAAATCCGCCTCTGACCCTCAGAACACCAGTTCACTGTCTAGCATGGGTCCTATGGTTATGCTACAAGACAACATTTTATGCTACTGCTGTTCAAAATATCAATCGCTTGTTCCTAGATGGAGTACATCATTTAATTTAGTCAACAAATCATCTTTTTCACTGCAAAACAGACGACTCTGGTGCTCAGGTCCCCTCTTTAGCACAATCCACAGTATGAAGCATGCCTGCCATATAATAGTAAAAGCATTGAAGAGACTAAGACATATCCATACCCTTATGTAACTGGAAAACATGCAACCTAAATGGGAGAATTATTTTACAAAATATAATTTATATAATAAATTTGAGGTGTTACTTTGTAGAATCTTGACATTTTATAAGGACCGCATCAGAAAGATTGTAAAATTATTAATGACAGGTTCATAGATAGAGCTTCTTACTGCAGTCAAGAAATATGAAAGATAGTAAAATTATTAATGACAGGTTCATAGAGAGCGCTTCTTACTTCAGTCAAGAAACAAGAAAGATTGTAAAATAATTATTAATGACAGGTTCACAGAGAGAGCTTCTTACTTCAGTCAAGAAACATGCGAGATTGTAAAATAATTATTAATGACAGGTTCACAAAATGCTTTCTCTATTAGTAAAAAAATAAGGTTGTAAAATGACCAACATGGCATAATGACCATCAGGGAACTATAACTGATCCATTGTCAGGGTTTCAACTGAACCACAGCTGGTCACAACAATATTCCATTTTTTTTAAATTAACTCTTCCCTTACCAAGAAGTTTAACTCCTAATATCTGTGAGAATGCTGTCATGGTTACTTACTCACTTTCATTTTGCCAAGCGAACGCTGACATGGTTACTTTTATTTTGTTTCGTTATAGTAAATACTACACATTTTAAGCTACCATATCTGCAAGGGATATAACTCTAATAGAATTTCCTGTCTTTAGACACGCTTTTGTCGATCAAAGATTTTGTTCACAAAATTGTGAAAATTTGTGTTGTTTTCTAAAGTCTTCAATCAGCTGATTCATGTTTAGAAGTGAAAAATAGCTAGCAGCGGTGAAGTATCTACTACTCCTAAATGTGAATTATTATTAACAGCAGAAAAAGCTAGGAATTATGTTCTGAGAACTTTAAATGTAATAGTGATCTTAGTGACTTAGTTTTAGTAGCACTGTTGGATTAAAATGGACCCTCACTTTGAGTAGGTGAGTACCAATTTTTATACACATTTTTTTTTTTTTTACAAAAATTTTGATTTTTAATTGCTTACGTTCTTATCCTCCAGTTTTTTTTTTTAAATATTGTTTCTGATTATGAATCTGTGTCCTTTTCCCTTCAATTTGATGCCTAATATACATTGTCTATGACTTGTTATAGTGGAAATATGAAAGATTTAGTGAAAGAAGTATTTTTCAGGAACAAAAAATTATGGTAAAACACTAGGGACTGGGTAGAAAAACACCGGCCATTAAGAGTTAATAAATACTCTATGGTACTGTGATTTTTAGCAAAACAAAACAAAAATGTTGAGATAACAGTGAGATAATAAATTTAAATTGATCTCTCTCTCTGCGATCAGGACTCAATCAGAGTAGGATTCCAGACTCTCACATGAAGTCAGCTGTCAGGTTAAGTGTGTTGATCGCCCCCACAGACGGAACATCACATTTAGAGTCTGCCAGATCCACTCTGATTGAACACCCATTAAAAACGTTGCACTGTGTTCTGCGCCAGTGGCCCAGTGCATCCGATTTCAGCCAGCATTTTATTCAGGTTTGCTTTCCTTAGCCTTTGACTGTCCCCAATCTTCCTGCAAGGCAGCAGATTGTCTTTTTTCTGTAGGGGGATTCTGCCCTTAGATGGTCTGCCCTCCCAGGGTCTTCATAATTGATCCTAAACACTTTGTTAATTTGGACAATTGGATAGGAAGTCAGGAAAGAGATTAAATAAAAGATTGACAAAGTTGCTGTGGAAATATCTGTGAAAACATCGATTAAACTAAAAGCTGCAAAAACAGGCTCTAGGTTCAATGTGTCAGTAGCAAGAGCCAAAATTTGAGGCTCTGGGGTTTTGAAAATATTAAACTGAAACTGTGTGACAAAAATAAATATATAAACAATTTTTATTTCTAAAATAAATGACAGAAGAGGACAAACTAAAATATCATCAGAAAATGCCGTTTTTTTCTTGACAAAACTGAACTAACCTTCCTGGTAATGATTTTTCAGCTGTTGAAGATCGTCAGGGTGACAGAAGTCTGCCAGGTTGGCACCTTCTATGTTGATCTTGCCATTGCTGTTGAGAAGCATTGACATAAAATATGGTTTAGTGTGAGGCTAATGTAAAAAATGCTGAGAATATACTATGGCCCTTTTCGTCTTGTCAGACGGTCTAGCGGAGGCTATTGTCTGGTCTAGCGGAGGCTATTGTCTATTTTTTTTGAGGTTTTGTTTTTGTCAAGCAGCTTCTCTCATGGCTAATTCTACCAATGTTTGACAAACATGCACGGCTACAGAATGAACAAGCCAGGCCCACTGATCCACGGGGTTTTCCATCCTTTTTCATGAGTCTTTTCTCTTCTAAGTTTTACCTTAGCACAGTCTCAAATGATATTATACCATTCCTTATACATGCTCTCCATGATGTGCGATCACTTGCCAGATGTTACCAGTCATATTCACATATGGAGAAGTCATTCAGAGATGATTTACAGATATCTCTATATCGTAGTATAGGTCCGCCGATTTGTCTTTTTCCGTGTGTTAGTTCATCATATAGTATTTGCTTGGGGATGCGTTTTTTTTCCATTCGCTGGATGTGACCCAGCCATCTTAGTCTTCGACATCTGAGCATCGACATGATTGTTGGTGTCTTAGCACGTTGCAGGGACAGTTAAGTTGGTTATTTTGTCCTGCCATTTTATGTGCATTATAATCTTTTAGTGTACTTGAGAATACAAGAACAGCTAGCAAGCACAACAGAGATTTTTTATTTTATTTTATCGCAACTGTGTTTTTATTTCCAAGTGACATTTTAGTTCTAGTCTTGGGCATTTTGCAGCATTTATAGATAAAATGCTATCAACATTGTACATTGCACTCATTCTTAAAACTGATATTATATGGAAGTGGTTTCAATCTGTGACACCAGACACAAAACAGGAACATTTTAGCTAAAGCTAACATTGATATATGAATGATATAAAGTAAAAAGTAGTAAAGTACCCCCGTCACGCCAAGTGGTGTATAGGGAAATATGGTGTTAGTGACCCTATATTTTACAGACCTTCAGCACATGGTTTTTGGGGTAATGTGGTCGGTATTACGCCCGTGCTGCTTTACTTTCCCAGAAAAAAATCCGGTACCCATTTAAGGCTGGGTATGAATGATATCTTAGTAGTTAATCATCATCATCATCATCATCGAGTGCCTTCTCCGCAATGAAGGTTGGCTACCATGGATCGCCATTATACTCCGTTTCGTGCTTTGATGGTGCAGGCTGTCATAGATTGACTTGTCCATCATTTGATGTTACTCGTCCATGTTAGTCTTGGTCTGCCTCTGCATTTTTTACCTTGTATTTTCCCTTCCAATATTACTTTTAGTAGGCTGTTGTGTAGTAGTTAATGCTCATAACAAAATTAGGAGGCAAAGGCGCGCCTCACAGCAGCAGAGCTGGAAGTTGTCAGAGACCCATAGCTGATGGAGACAAGGCGTGCCTCACAGCAGCAGAGCTGGAAGTTGTCAGAGATCCATAGCTGATGGAGACAAGGCGCGCCTCACAGCAGCAGAGCTGGAAGTTGTCAGTGACCCATAGCTGATGGCTTGTGTCAGGATCGGTGAACCAAAACCAGACCCTGCTCCACCTCTCCGTGGTGCCTCACAGCAGCAGAGCTGGAAGTTGTCAGCGACCCATAGCTGATGGAGACAAGGCGCGCCTCACAGCAGCAGAGCTGGAAGTTGTCAGCGACCCATAGCTGATGGCTTGCACCAGGATCAGTGAACCAAAATCAGACCCTGCTCCACCTCTCCGTGGTGCCTCTAGTAACAGACTAACCTGTCTAGTCTGGTCAAGCGAGCAGGGATCAAAGAGGGAAGACAATCCGGTACTCAGAAATGTCATGCTGAAGTCGGATGTGTTTGGCCGAAAGGCGCAAATATAACAGTTATACTGCAAACCACAACACAACGCAGACATGTCCACCTAACGCCCTTTTAAAGGTGGATGACGAAGAGGAATTCTACAGTCTACGAATACTCTAGAATACTTGAGTCATCAGGCGAACGCAACCAACCATAACAAAATGATCAAAGATTGGCAAATCTGAGAGTTTTGGGGGGATGCAATATTCAATTTTAAACCTCAAAGAATCTTAATGTTAAGATAGAGCTTCTTCTAATTACGTGTATGTACAATAGAAGAGGCTTGTGTGTTTTATCTTCCTGGAAAGTCATCAATGAACAGACCAACTAAATTATCAATAACAAATAGCTGCATTATAAACAACATGAGAAGAAAATAATATTTGTGGTCATTTAATGAGAAGAGAACAGCACGAGCATTGTGTCAACAGGAAAACAAAGAGGAAATAAACAAGAGAGGGGAAAGGACAAAAATAAGAGAAGGAAAGAAAATAGGGAAAAGGAGGGGAAGGAAAAGAGGGAACAGAAAAGAGATAAAGAATGGGAAAAGAAAAGAGAGAAGGAAAGGGAAAGAAGAGAGAAGGAAAGGGAAAAGAAGACAGAGAGAAGGAAAGAAAAGATAGAAAGAAAAGGAAAGAAAAAAGAAAAGGGAGAAGGAAAGAAAAAAGAGAAGGAAAGAAAAGAGGGAAAGAAAAGAGGGAAAGAAAAGATAGAAGGAAAAGGAAAGAAAAGAGAGAGGGAAAGGGAAAGAATGAAGAGAGAGAAGGAAAGAAAAGGAAGGAAAAGGAAATAAAAAAAGAAGGAAAGAAAAAGTAAAGAGAGGGGAAAAGGAAAGAAAAGATTATAAGTACATGATGTAAGGAAATTGTTGTTAGAAAGTTTAGACCAAGACATCTTTAGTGCAGTAGGGTTGAATACTTGATCAATGATCAGTGGCAACAGCACCTACCTCCTAGTGCTGCCTCTGGGCTGATTACCCTTACAGAACTTGCTGCACACCAGCTAATTACCCTTACAGAACTTGCTGTACACCAGCTGATTATCCTTACATAACTTGCTGTACACCAGCTAATTACCCTTACAGAACTTGCTGCACACCAGCTGATTACCCTTACAGAACTTGCTGTACATCAGCTAATTACCCTTACAGAACTTGCTGTACATCAGCTGATTGCCCTTACAGAACTTGCTGCACATCAGCTGATTGCCCTTACAGAACTTGCTGCACATCAGCTGATTGTCCTTACAGAACTTGCTGTACATCAGCTGATTACCCTTACAGAACTTGCTGCACATCAGCTAATTACCCTTACAGAACTTGCTGCACATCAGCTGATTACCCTTACAGAACTTGCTGCACATCAGCTGATTATCCTTACAGAACTTGCTGCACATCAGCTGATTACCCTTACAGAACTTGCTGCACATCAGCTGATTACCCTTACAGAACTTGCTGCACATCAGCTGATTACCCTTACAGAACTTGCTGCACATCAGCTGATTACCCTTACAGAACTTGCTGCACATCAGCTGATTACCCTTACAGAACTTGCTGCACATCAGCTGATTACCCTTACAGAACTTGCTGTACATCAGCTGATTACCCTTACAGAACTTGCTGTACATCAGCTGATTACCCTTACAGAACTTGCTGCACATCAGCTGATTACCCTTACAGAACTTGCTGCACATTAGCTGATTACCCTTACAGAACTTGCTGCACATCAGCTGATTACCCTTACAGAACTTGCTGTACATCAGCTAATTACCCTTACAGAACTTGCTGCACATCAGCTGTTTACCCTTACAGAACTTGCTGCACATCAGCTGATTACCCTTACAGAACTTGCTACACATCAGCTAATTACCCTTACAGAACTTGCTGTACACCAGCAGCTTGCCCTTGTGACCTCGGTATCACACCAGACAGCCCTTTAATGTCCAGAAAGTTCTCTGGTACTCATTTTTAGAGGCTGGGTGAACCTTGGAGCCTTGTCATATGGGAAAACAATCTGCAATTTATGGGAGTTTAACCCAGATCTCTCTAACCAGGAAGTGAGTACACTAACCAGGAAGTGAGTACACTAACCAGGAAGTGAGTACACTAACCAGGAAGTGAATGAGTACAATAACCAGAAAGTGAGTTAGTACACCAACCAGGAAGTGAGTGAGTACATTAATCAGGAAGTGAATGAGTACACTAACCAGAAAGTAAGTGAGTACACTAACCAGGAAGTAAGTGAGTACACTAACCAGGAAGTGAGTAAACTAATCAGGAAGTAAGTGAGTAACACTAATCAGGAAGTGAGTACACTAACCAGTAAGTGAGTAACACTAACCAGTAAGTGAGTACATTAACCAGGAAGTGAGTACACTAAACAGGAAGTAAGTGAGTAAACTAACCAGGAAGTGAGTACACTAACCAGGACGTGAGTATACTAACCAGGAAGTGAGTACACTAACCAGGAAGTGAGTACACTAACCAGGAAGTGAGTACACTAACCAGGAAGCAGTACACTAACCAGGAAGTGAGTACACTAAGCACTCAGCCACTGAGACTGCATATTTTAGAGAAGCAGAAAACCATTTCTCTGAGAAGAAAAAACAAAAGCTCCAAACCTGGTCTCAGCTCTGATGATCTTCCCATGCAAGTCTTCTCTTGTGGAGAACTGACTGACACCTCCAACCATCATGTTGGTCTTCTCATTCATTGGCAGACGTTGGGCAATACACAATAGGAACGTTCGATTTTCTGTTGGTTAAATCAGAAATTAACAATATATTTAACAATTTGTAATCTTACAAGAAAGGGAAATAAACAAAAGGATAGGTAAAAAGTAATTTTAAGGATTGGCAAAAAGTAATTTTAATGCCATGAAAAGCATATATTAACATCAAAACAAATAACACCAGGGCTAAAACTAAAAATAGCAAAATGTTACATCTTCTCAATAATCCTGTAAGCTGCAGAAACATGGATATTAGACAAGAAAACAGAACAGAAAATAGAAGCCTTTGAAATGTGAATTTATAGAAGAATAGGTAGAATTGGATTGAAAGAAAAGAAAACAAAAGATGAAGTTTTAAAACAACTAAAAATGAAAAGAGAACTACTAAACACAATTAGAACAAGACAAATGAAATTTTTGGGTCATGTTAAAAAACACAACGGCCTAATAAAAGTATTATTGGAAGAGAAAATACAAGGTAAAAGAGGCAGAGGCAGACAAAGACTGACATGAATGAGTAACATTAAAAGATGGACAAGTCAGCCTATTACAACCTGCACCATCAAAGCAAGAGACAGAGTGGAATGGGGCTCCATGGTAGCCAACCTTCGATGTGGAGATGGACAAGTCAGCCTATGACAACCTGCACCATCAAAGCAAGAGACAGAGTGGAATGGAGCTCCATGGTAGCCAACCTTCGATGTGGAGATGGACAAGTCAGCCTATGACAACCTGCACCATCAAAGCAAGAGGCAGAGTGGAATGGAGCTCCATGGTAGCCAACCTTCGATGTGGAGATGGCACTCGATGATGACAAGAAAGGAAAACGAGCAGGATGAGAAATTTTAAAAAATGAAAGCAAGCCACAAGCATTAGATACAGTGCCACATCAACCATTGGGCAAAATGAAAACAAAGATTAACAACAGATCATCATCATGTGCAATACTGGTTGGCGTCAGCAATCATTTCCTGCCACAATTTTCTACAATCTACAGTACATTGTATCAATTCTGTTGTTGACTGTTTTCCATCCCACGACACCTTGTTATATAGCATCTTCTCTCTTTATCGTCCGTGGTCTCTCTTTCCCTGTATTTTGTCAGCTGTAACCAGGAATTCCAACTTTCTTCTTCTTGTCCGAAAAACATCAATTTTTTTTCTGATGTTTTTAAGGAGTTCTCTTTTTGTGTTGGCCTCTTTGAGAATGTCCTTCTTTGCCCATTTTGGTTGTCCAGGGACCTCTCAACATTCTTCTGAGAAATCTATCTTTGTGGCCTTTAATCATCTTTCAATATTTGTAAACTGTCCATGATTCATTTCCATAGGCCAGAATAGACTCTATAGAGCAACGATAAACTCCCTCGCTTCTATTGATAGACTTGTTGCACAACAAAAAGATAGACTCTATAGAGCAATGATAAACTCCCTCGCTTCTATTGATAGACTTGTTGCACAAGATATTTTTCATTTTCTGAAATTTTTCTACTTGGCTTGTGCTATTCTACTTTTTATTTCTGTGGTCCACCTTCCGTCCGATGTTACTATTGTTCCCATATATTTGATGCACTACAATTGTTTCAGATTTGTCCCACTTATTTTTGTTTTACATGATGGTTGTTTAATCAGTATGACCATTACTTTTATTTTCTCAATGATGAATCTTGAACCTTTCTTGTTGCTTTCCTTCCCGATTGTGTTTATTATTTATTGTAGTTCATTCTCTGACTTTGCTTTCAGACTGTGATATCAGCTTGTCGCAGAACATGTTTATGTTGTGACTACAGTAACAACCAAAAAGAAACTATGTGATTGGATGATTACTTCAAATATTAAAACTCACTATACGTTTCAACGCACTGTATGTTATACCGATTTCCTAACCAATGGAATTAAAGATAGAACAGTCACTAATCTATGGATTAAAGAACAGTCACTAACCAATGGAAGTAAAGAATAGAACAGTCACTAACCTATGGAATTAAAGAATAGAACACTCACTAACCTATGGAAGTAAAGAATAGAACAGTCACTAACCTATGGAATTAAAGAACAGTCACTAACCAGTGGAATTAAAGAAGAGTCACTAACCAGTGGAATTAAAGAAGAGTCACTAACCAGTGGAATTAAAGAACAGTCACTAACCAGTGGAATTAAAGAAGAGTCACTAACCAGTGGAATTAAAGAACAGTCACTAACCAGTGGAATTAAAGAAGAGTCACTAACCAGTGGAATTAAAGAACAGTCACTAACCTATGGAATTAAAGAAGAGTCACTAACCAGTGGAATTAAAGAAGAGTCACTAACCAGTGGAATTAAAGAACAGTCACTAACCTATGGAATTAAAGAAGAGTCACTAACCAGTGGAATTAAAGAACAGTCACTAACCTATGGAATTAAAGAAGAGTCACTAACCAGTGGAATTAAAGAACAGTCACTAACCTATGGAATTAAAGAAGAGTCACTAACCAGTGGAATTAAAGAAGAGTCACTAACCAGTGGAATTAAAGAACAGTCACTAACCTATGGAATTAAAGAACAGTCACTAACCAGTGGAATTAAAGAAGAGTCACTAACCTATGGAATTAAAGAACAGTCACTAACCAGTGGAATTAAAGAACAGTCACTAACCAGTGGAATTAAAGAACAGTCACTAACCAGTGGAATTAAATAAGAGTCACTAACTTATGGAATTAAAGAACAGTCACTAACCAGTGGAATTAAAGAACAGTCACTAACCTATGGAATTAAAGAAGAGTCACTAACCTATGGAATTAAAGAACAGTCACTAACCAGTGGAATTAAAGAACAGTCACTAACCAGTGGAATTAAAGAAGAGTTACTAACCAGTGGAATTAAAGAAGAGTCACTAACCTATGGAATTAAAGAAGAGTCACTAACCAGTGGAATTAAAGAAGAGTCACTAACCTATGGAATTAAAGAAGAGTCACTAACCAGTGGAATTAAAGAAGAGTCACTAACCTATGGAATTAAAGAACAGTCACTAACCAGTGGAATTAAAGAAGAGTCACTAACCTATGGAATTAAAGAAGAGTCACTAACCAGTGGAATTAAAGAAGAGTCACTAACCTATGGAATTAAAGAAGTCACTAACCTATGGAATTAAAGAAGAGTCACCAACCAATGGAATGAAACAATATGCTGCTTGCTTGCTCCACATTGTTTCATTCCATTGGTTGGTGACTCTTCTTTAATTCCATAGGTAAGTATTAATCAATGGGATAACACCTACCATTTGACTGTGGAGAAAACTGGTGATTGTCTGTGAGTTTTTGGGCCAGACTTGGCTGGAAGATGGATGTGATTTGCATATTCTCATATTGGGGTACATGTGTCTGCTTCAGCTCAACATCCTCTTCTTCTTCAACTGTAGATCAAAAGTGGGGACATAGCACTTTCATTGAAATACATGGACAATACATTTTGAACCAAATAATATATACACAGACATAACTTGATTTGCAGTGAGGTTATGGTCCATAACGGAGTCAATCGTAAACAAACCGACGGAAGGCAACAGAAAACCACAGTCGTAAATTCTTTGTATAATCATGAATCGCCACAACATTAGACATAACGACAACAATGTTAAGGGGAATTCCCATGGAAAACCCTCGTTCTGTAGGGGATATCATGTGCTGCAGGTGATACCCGATCGTCATCAAGCTACTGTAAGCAAAATAAAGGAAGAGGTTCTGAGAGAGGTCAAAGCAAAAAGAGAGCTAATTTCCAATGTTAGGGAGAGACAAATCATTTTTTTTTGGCCATGTAATGAGAAGAGAACAGCTGGAATATATTGTAACAACTGGAAAAATTGAGGGACGAAGAGATAGAGGGAAGCAAAAAGAAAAAATAACAGACAGCTTAAGAGAATGGCATGGCAGAAGGTCAACAACAGAAATGATAAATGGCTGCCGAGATCGAAGGTTGTGGAGAGACATGATCACCTACGCCACTAGGCCCGGTACTTGATGATGATGGTCCGTAAAACCCTACAGGAAATATTACAAGTTGAAAGCAGCAAATATATGTTTAAATCTGATACTAATGTTGATTTGCTTATTTGTGACTTTCTAGGAAGATCAAATACACATGCTTCTTCTATTATACAAAGTGATTAGAAGAAGTTATGTCTTAATGTTTAACAACTTTTGTGATGAAAAATGGAATATTGCATCGCCCAAAACTTAAAAAAAAGTAAAGTACCCCCGTCACGCCAAGTGGCGGCGTATAGGGAATATGGTGTTAGTGACAATAAATTTTACAGACCTTCGCCACATGATTTTTGGGGTAATGTGGTCGGTATTACGCCCGTGCCACTTTACTTTCCCAGAAAAAAATCTGGTACCCATTTAAGGCTGGGTGAACCCGGAAGCCGCCGGTTTGGGATCGAACCCTACCCCTTGTCCGTTGTAGTCCAGTTCACTAACCACTGAGAAAATCTTATTATAATGAGTATAACTACTAAAATATCATTAGTAGCAGTTAATGCCATGAAAAGAGGACTAGTTTCAGGGGAAAGTTCTCCCTAGGAGTATATAAGGCAGTCATGCAGAGTATAAATCATTTTAGATAGCAACCACTACTTTGAGAACATCAATTTGCCAGATTAAGGCTAAGACAGTACAAGCAGGTACTGACAGTAGATTTGATCAGAAGTGTTGCACAGAATAAGTTTAGTTCATATAAGCCAATTATAGTGTGACCTTTCAAGGTTCAGTGCAGTCGGAGGTCGACGCCTGGGAGTTATGACCCAGGCTGGCCCACTTCCCCTAGAGTGTCAAGATGCTGAAGGGTCAAAACACTTGCTCGATAGCTCCACTTCTGATGATCACATTACTAATGTTATATTTTGTATCTGGTGCCACAAATTGAAACCACTCCCATAAAAGATCACTTCTAAGAATGAGTAGAATGTACTAAACACAGGACATCTTCATCCATAAATCCTGCAAAACTTCCAAGATAAGAACTAAAATTCTACTTTGAGATGAAAATAAACAACTGTGAGTATATGATATCCTAGGCAAGATAATGAACAGTCAACATACAGCTAGAAATAGCCATCAGTAGCCTGTAGAGTATTGTATGCAAGGTTGTATGGTAAGGTTGCATTAAAATGTTATTACACTGTCCTCACTAAATATAAAGAATGACAACATATATTTTCTCTCAATATCCCCACCCAATACATGCACTCTTATTGTATCTCCAAAAAATCCTAGCTCAACAATTATAAGTCAACATAAGTCAGTGTATGTGAATATATATATGTATATATAATCTTCTGAAAAACTGGGCTTTTTTTATCCAGACAAGTTTGACTATTGCGGATCTATGGATCTTCCTGCAAAATTTTTCTGTTTGCACCTGTTCTTCCACTGCTCCAATCTTCCTGCAAAGTTTTTCTGTTTACACCTGTTCTTCCACTGCTCCAATCTTCCTGCCAAGTTTTTTCTGTTTACACCTGTTCTTCCACTGCAACAATCTTCCTGCCAAGTTTTTTCTGTTTGCACCTGTTCTTCCACTGCAACAATCTTCCTGCCAAGTTTTTTCTGCTTACACCTGTTCTTCCACTGCAACAATCTTCCTGCCAAGTTTTTCTGTTTACACCTGTTCTTCCACTGCAACAATCTTCCTGCAAAGTTTTTCTGTTTACACCTGTTCTTCCACTGCAACAATCTTCCTGCAAAGTTTTTTCTGTTTACACCTGTTCTGCCACTGCTCCAATCTTCCTGCAAAGTTTTTCTGCTTACACCTGTTCTGCCACTGCTCCAATCTTCCTGCAAAGTTTTTCTGTTTACACCTGTTCTGCCACTGCTCCAATCTTCCTGCAAAGTTTTTCTGTTTACACCTGTTCTGCCACTGCTCCAATCTTCCTGCAAAGTTTTTCTGTTTACACCTGTTCTGCCACTGCTCCAATCTTCCTGCAAAGTTTTTCTGCTTACACCTGTTCTGCCACTGCTCCAATCTTCCTGCAAAGTTTTTCTGCTTACACCTGTTCTGCCACTGCTCCAATCTTCCTGCAAAGTTTTTCTGTTTACACCTGTTCTTCCACTGCTCCAATCTTCCTGCAAAGTTTTTCTGTTTACACCTGTTCTTCCACTGCTCCAATCTTCCTGCCAAGTTTTTCTGCTTACACCTGTTCTGCCACTGCTCCAATCTTCCTGCAAAGTTTTTCTGTTTACACCTGTTCTTCCACTGCAACAATCTTCCTGCAAAGTTTTTCTGTTTACACCTGTTCTTCCACTGCAACAATCTTCCTGCAAAGTTTTTCTGTTTACACCTGTTCTTCCACTGCAACAATCTTCCTGCAAAGTTTTTTCTGTTTACACCTGTTCTGCCACTGCTCCAATCTTCCTGCAAAGTTTTTCTGTTTACACCTGTTCTTCCACTGCTCCAATCTTCCTGCCAAGTTTTTCTGTTTACACCTGTTCTTCCACTGCTACAATCTTCCTGCCAAGTTTTTCTGCTTACACCTGTTCTTCCACTGCTACAATCTTCCTGCCAAGTTTTTCTGTTTACACCTGTTCTTCCACTGCTACACTCTTCCTGCCAAGTTTTTCTGTTTACACCTGTTCTTCCACTGCTCCAATCTTCCTGCCAAGTTTTTCTGTTTACACCTGTTCTGCCACTGCTCCAATTTTCCTGCCTGATAGCTCTACTGGAGCCATGGTACAGCAGTTGCTAGTGGACTGATTTACTCAGGGAAGAGGTTGGGTTTGATCCCAATAGTTTATCAAGTTCGCAGCATAGCCTGTAGTGAATGCCTGGGATATTTTGGTAAAAGAAGTCAGTACTGACATAATACTAACCATTTTACACAAATAACATAATACTAAACATTTTACACAAATGACATAATACTAACCATCTGACACAAATGACATAATACTAACCATCTTACACAAATGACATAATACTAACCACTTTACTCAAATAACATAATACTAACCAAATTACACAAATGATATAATACTAACCACTTTATTCAAATGACATAATACTAACCACTTTACTCAAATGACATAATACTAACCACTTAACTCAACAAAATGCTAACAGATTACTCAAATGACATGATACTAACCACATTACTCAAATGTCATAATACTAACCACATTACTCAAATAACATACTACCACTTTACTCAAATGACATAACACTAACCACATTACTCAAATGACATACTACCACTTTACTCAAATGACATGATACTAACCACATTATTCAAATGACATACTACCACTTTACTCAAATGACATAATACTAACCATATTACTCAAATGAAATACTACCACTTTACTCAAACGGCATGATACTAACCACTTTACTTAAATGACATAATACTAACCACTGGACTCAAATGACATAATACTAACAACATTACTAAAAATAAAATGTAGTGGACTATAGTCCGTCCATAAATTCATGAACATCTTTATAAAGTTATATCTTCACAACCGTCCGATAGAATGAATTTAAACTTTGTTATGTCCACTGCAGAGCACTCTGACCTTAATCAAATATTTTTTGCCCTTTGAAAACTAATCTCCTGTAGGATTGTTTCTTATTTAAGTTATGTATAAAATACTTGTGGCTGCTGGGATAGACAACTCTTAAGTTTTCCATAGCACTCAGCTCTTCCATTCAATTAATGCACACCACTTTCAATATATAGCTTAAATACACTGGAAAAAAACCTGTATTTTTATGCTAATCTGCACCATTTCATCAAAGGTGTAACTATCGTGCTATCAATGAAGTGTTTCCTTATGTATCTTTTATGTGATTTACTGCAATGAAAATAAATGTGATTTACTGCTAAAATCTCATGTTTAGGGCACCCTTTTTTGTGAATATCTTGAAATTATATAACAAAAAAACAACTTGAGCAAAATCCAGGAAGCCCTTGGATTTAAATTATATCAAATCTTAAAGTCGATGAAAATCTAAGACAACATGCAAAAAATTAATGCAGTTCATCAAAGAGTTTCTGAGAAAATTGAAAGACACTAAATTCACAAATTTCTTAATGAGCTATAACAACATATTCTACTCAATGTATGATGTGGTTTCTTTTTAAATTTTGTTTTTACTGCTTTCAGTATTAACAACAAACAGAAATAAAGTTACAACAAAGCAGGAATTAAGAAATAACAAACAGAAATAGTCACATCAAAGGAGGAATTAAGACATAACAAACAGAAATAAAGTCACAACAAAGCAGGAATTAAGACATAACAAACAGAAATAAAATCACAACAAAGGAGGAATTAAGACATAACAAACAGAAATAAAGTCACAACAAAGGAGGAATTAAGACATAACAAACAGAAAAAAAGTCACAACAAAGGAGGAATTAAGACATAACAAACAGAAATAAAGTCACATCAAAGGAGGAATTAAGAAATAACAAACAGAAATAAAGTCACAACAAAGCAGGAATTAAGAAATAACAAAGCAGGAATAAAGTCCCATCAAAGCAGGAATTAAGACACAACAAACAGAAATAAAGTCACAACAAAGCAGGAATTAAGACACAACAAACAGAAATAAAGTCACAACAAAGCAGGAATTAAGACACAACAAAACAGGAAAAGAGACACATCAAAGCAGGAATTAAGACATAACAAAACAGGAAAAGAGACACATTTTCAAACATATTAAGAAGACAGTGTTATGGTAGACATTGAGCGAGACAGAATGCTTCTTACCTGACGGTTTCACCAACATTCGGCAGTGAAACGTGCATCCCTTGGTGGCAGGTGAATCAGTGGGCCAAGACAGACCGCTGGCTGTAACTGAGAGGCAACACAGATAACAGTATCATCATGTTTGAGTTCTGATTTGCTCTAATATTTATTTCATGGACACCAAAGAGAGAAAGAGTACTAAACATTTAACTACGAAAAAGCATGTCATAATTGTACAGGTGTTCTTGAATATAAAATTGTCATCAGGTCATATGTCCTTTGCAGAATGGTACATTCACTACAGCTCATCTGAAAGAATCTTCTGTCTAACCAGATCTCCCACAGAACGTTACATTCACTACAGCTCATCTGAAAGAATCTGTCTCTAGCCAGATCTCCCACAGAACGGTACATTCACTACAGCTCATCTGAAAGAATCTGTCTCTAGCCAGATCTCCCACAGAACGGTACATTCACTACAGCTCATCTGAAAGAATCTGTCTCTAGCCAGATCTCCCACAGAACGGTACATTCACTACAGCTCATCTGAAAGAATCTATCTCTAGCCAGATCTCCCACAGAACGTTGCATTCATCACACACCGTCTGAAAGAATCTCTGTCTCTAGCCAGATCTCCCACAGAATGGTACATTCACTACAGCTCATCTGAAAGAATCTGTCTCTAGCCAGATCTCCCACAGAACGGTACATTCACTACAGCTCGTCTGAAAGAATCTGTCTCTAGCCAGATCTCCCACAGAACGGTACATTCACTACAGCTCGTCTGAAAGGTCTCTAGCCAGATCTCCCACAGAACGGTACATTCACTACAGCTCATCTGAAAGAATCTGTCTCTAGCCAGATCTCCCACAGAACGTTGCATTCATCACACACCGTCTGAAAGAATCTCTGTCTCTAGCCAGATCTCCCACAGAATGGTACATTCACTACAGCTCATCTGAAAGAATCTGTCTCTAGCCAGATCTCCCACAGAACGGTACATTCACTACAGCTCGTCTGAAAGAATCTGTCTCTAGCCAGATCTCCCACAGAACGGTACATTCACTACAGCTCGTCTGAAAGGTCTCTAGCCAGATCTCCCACAGAACGGTACATTCACTACAGCTCGTCTGAAAGAATCTGTCTCTAGCCAGATCTCCCACAGAACGTTGCATTCATCACACACCGTCTGAAAGAATCTCTGTCTGTAGCCAGATCTCCCACAGAACGTTGCATTCACCACAGCTCATCTGAAAGAATCTCTGTCTGTAGCCAGATCTCCCACAGAACGTTGCATTCATCACAGCCCGTCTGAAAGAATCTCTGTCTCTAGCCAGATCTCCCACAGAATGTTACATTCACCACAGCCCGTCTGAAAGAATCTCTGTCTCTAGCCAGATCTCCCACAGAATGTTACATTCATCACAGCCCTTCTGAAAGAATCTCTGTCTCTAGCCAGATCTCCCACAGAATGTTACATTCATCACAGCCCATCTGAAAGAATCTCTGTCTGTAGCCAGATCTCCCACAGAACGTTACATTCATCACAGCCCATCTGAAAGAATCTCTGTCTCTAGCCAGATCTCCCACAGAACGTTACATTCATCACAGCCCGTCTGAAAGAATCTCTGTCACTAGTCAGAACTCCCACTTCTTCTGCTGCCATGTTCGAGGTCTCTTTGATGTCTTGAAACCATCTTCTTCTTGGTCTGCCCCTGTCTCAACATCCTGACAACATGCCTTCCATTACTGTTCTTTCCAGCCCGCTGTGTCTTTTGCCATGGCCATATTATTTTAATGTCCTCTGTAGAATGGTGTTTAAAAGCCAGTTCTTTTTAATGTTTAAATCTTTTAATATGTCTTCATTGCTCTTTTTCATTAATAACTACCACAAGTCAACAATTCAAATAAAATTGGTTACCCAGCCAAACATATCAACTGATATCAGCAGACAAGGAGTTTCACTGCGGGAAGTTACACCTTGGTAAGTGGATTAATTTTTATCAGTGCGGGCAACCACTGGGTCAAGAGAATTTAAGGTAAACGTGCAGAAATAACAAGTCATTCAGTTAATAAATTGTCATTACCATGAAGAGAACAGAGCTTAAAGTTACAAGTTATAACTGCAACAGAAGTCTGCGACTACGTAAGGGCAGCAGAATTGATTTTGAAGTTTCGTGCAGACCAGAGTTGGTCTATTTAATGCTTAACATGCTGTGAACTTTCAGGCTCAAACGCAGCAAGAGGCTGACTTAGATGCAACTACTCCTCGTTCAATTGTGTACAAAAAGTTAAAGAGCTGAAACTCTTGCTTATCAGTCCACTTCTGATGATCAGATTGCTTCCTGCTGTGAAGCTCTGTTTAAGAGTTTGCATTCGCTCGATGGCTAAAGGAGTACACCTCTTTGTCATCTGCCACTTAAAAGAATGTTAAGTGGGCATGTCTGCATTGTGTTGTGGTTTGCAGTATCTTCTTTTTCTTCTTCTATCCTTCCTCCATTGCCGTTGGCGTCGAGGGGAGAAACAATCTGCGATTCTTTGCTCTTCTGTTGGCCTCTTTTGGTGTTATCCCTCCTAGTGACTCTAGTACTCCCTTTATCCATCTCTTTCTCGGTCTTCCTCTTAATCTGGCGTTTTCGCAGCATTTATTTAAGGCTCTTTGAGTCATTGTTAGTTCTTTTTGTCTTGTTATGTGGCCGAACCAATTTATCTGTTGTTTCTTTATGTAATCGATGGCTGGTTCAATTTCGAGTTTCTTTCTCAGGTCAGTGTTTCTTACTCTGTCCCTTAAGCTGTTTCCTGTCATTCTTCTGACACATTTCATTTCGGTGGTCGTTATCTTTCTTATTGTTCTAGAGAGTCCAGCGCGTCTGGCACTGATAGCACAGCGTTGGTAGAAAAATTGATTTGTATATTGCCCTTTTTGCTTCCGTAGTTATTGCTTTGTTTTTCAATAGTGTTGATACTTGGCCTATAACTTGGCATGCTTTGTTACACCTTATATCTATCTCTGTCTCTTGGTTATTGTTTGCAGTATAACTGTGATGTTTGTGCCTTTTGGCCCAATACATCCAACTTCAGCATGATTAAAGTGTTTCATATTATCTCTCCTGTCATTATTATACCAGGAAGTATCCATTATTATTTTCTTTCTATCCTTTGCCTATATTGTCTACAATTTGCAATCTCATTTCTTGTATAAATTTTACTGTTTTTTTTTTAGTTCTTGCAGAATCCCGTATACTTTTGCCAGTAGTTTTTATCTTTTGGGCCAATGAGTTTTACTCAGTATCCTATATTTTATACAGTCTTGAAGTATGTGTTCAGCAGTCTGGTACATCCGACGATTTGTACAAATGTATGAGGTGCCAAACTTGAGCTTTGTATACATGTGCCTATGGAGTCTATTGTGTCCTGTTCTAGGGTGTGTAATAATAACTTATTCCTAGCTACACATAGTATGGTAGGCATCTTGATTTGAATAGTGTTTTCAACCTCTTTTTTAAATATCTCTACACAGAAAGTACAGAAAAAATAAAGAGCCCCGTCCCGCCAAGTGGCGTATAGGGAATATGGTGTTAGTGACCATAATTTTTGCAGACCTTCAGCGCATGATTTTTGGGGTAATGTGGTCAATATTACGCCCATGCCGCTTTACTTTCCCAGAAAAAATCTGGTACCCATTTAAGGCTGGGTGAACCCGGAAGCTGTTGTCCTTTGTAGTCCAGTTCACTAACCACTAAGCAATTGCGGCTCCCCTACACAGGAAGTGCTCTGCACAAAATCGATATCACTGACGAAGGTTCACGGAGTAACATAAAAAGACTGGTAAAAATAACAGATAAAAAGAGTCAGGAAGTGTTTCAATTAATGTCCCATAAGATAGTAAAGGCTTTATTTCTTTCATGTTAAAAGTGCAAAGTGATAACACAACTTACTGAATGTAATAAATAACACAACTTACTCAATGTAATAGGAAGTAGATTCTTGCTGAACTGGGGGTGGTCGCCTACGTGAATGATGTTGTAGATGCTCTTACCGACAAGGTCATCCTGAAACAGGTAGGTCATCAGGTAAACAGATTGACAGAAAATGTTTACAGATGAAAGTACAGCTATCTTGGTCTAGAAGTAACGTATGTACGACTATTTGACTTCTGCTGTCTTTCAGTGGCTACCCTTCTCTCTCTTATTGATTTGAAAGTGTGTGATGAGTTACTTTTTTTAAATAGGAAATTAGAAACACAAGTAATGAGGATACAGTCTGGAAATAATGAGGTGATGTGAACAGCAAATAATGAGGTGATGTGAACAGTAAATAATGAGGTGATGTGAACAGTAAATAATGAGGTGATGTGAACAGTAAATAATGAGGTAATGTGAACAGCAAATAATGAGGTGATGTGAACAACAAATAATGAGGTGATGTGAACAACAAATAATGAAGTGATGTGAACAGCAAATAATGAGGTGATGTGAACAACAAATAATGAAGTGATGTGAACAGAAAATAATGAGGTGATGTGAACAATAAATAATGAGGTGATGTGAACAGCAAATAATGAGGTGATGTGAACAATAAATGAGGTGATGTGAACAGCAAATAATGAGGTGATGTGAACAGCAAATAATGAGGTGATGTGAACAACAAATAATGAAGTGATGTGAACAGCAAATAATGAGGTGATGTGAACAGCAAATAATGAGGTGATGTGAACAGCAAATCAGGTGATGCGAAAAGCAAATAATGAGGTGATGTGAACAACAAATAATGAAGTGATGTGAACAGCAAATAATGAGGTGATGTGAAGAGCAAATAATGAGGTGATGTGAACAGCAAATAATGAGGTGATGTGAACAGCAAATAATGAGGTGATGTGAACAGCAAATCAGGTGATATCAACAGTAAATGAGGTGATGCGAAAAGCAAATAATGAGGTGATAAGAAAAGCAAATAATGAGGTGAAGAGAACAGCAATTAATGATGTGATGTGAACAGCAAATAATGTACAAAGAGAGGCAAATAATGTAGCAAGACAAGCAAACAAAGGTGGCAAGATGGGCAAATAATGTGGAAAAGAGAGTATACTCTCTGGACAGTTATTTGACATTTCTGTTGTTGACCTTCTGCCAAGCCATTATCTTAAGCTGTCTGGTATCTTTTCTCTTTGCTTCCCTCTATCTCTTCGTCCCTCAATTTTTTCAGATGTTACAATATATTCCAGTTGTTCTCTTCTCATTACATGGCCAAAAAATGATGATTGTTTCTTCCTAATGTTGGAAATTAGCTCTCTTTTTACTTTGGCCTCTTTCATAACATTTTCATTACTCTTCTTAGCTGTCCATGGTATTCTCAATATTCTTCTGTAAAACCACATTTCTACAGACTCCAATGATTTTCTTGTCTGTTGTCCTATTGTCCATAATTCACATCCATATGTTAAGACTGGCTCTACATAACATTTAAGAACTATTTTTCTTGTTTCTATTGTCAACAATGGATTGCACAATATTTTCCTCATTTTTTGGAAAGCTGCTTTTGCCTGAGCCATTCTGCATCTCACCTCTGTTGTACATCTACCATCTGATGCTAACATTGTTCCCAGGCATTTAAACTCATTTACCTGTATTAATATTGAGTTTCACTTGTCTTTATTGTGAATTGCGGTGATGTATTTTTCTTTGTTGCTACTATTACTTCTGTCGTTTTACTATTAAGGCCGAGTCCTTTATTTTTGCTTTCCTTTACTATGTCTAACATTTCTTGTAACTCATTTCACTCTTAGCAATTAACTCTTTCAGTACGAAAGCTCAGAGAGAAAATTTATCATAGTTTTAAGAATCAATCTACATTTGTATATATTTTATCTAACACATAACATATTAGATTTCATCAATACCAAGATGATACAAGACATGTAAGACAGAATATGGTTTGATGACGGGTCACACTAATTAAATTGAGAGTAGCACACTCTGCAGCGACACTTCATCATCATCATCGAGTGCCTTCTCCGCAACGAAGGATGGCTACCATGGATCGCCATTCTACTCTGTTTCTTGCTTTGATGGTGCAGGCTGTCATAGATTGACTTGTCCATCTTTTGATGTTACTCGTCCATGTTAGTCTTGGTCTGCCTCTGCCTCTTTTACCTTGTATTTTTCCTTCTAATATTACTTTTAGTAGTCTGTTGTGTCTTTTAACATGCCCCAAAAATTTAATTTGTCTTGTCTTAATTGTATTTAGTAGTTCTCTTGTTATTTTCAGTTGTTTTAAAACTTCATCATTTGTTATCTTTTGTTTCCATCCAATTCTACCTATTCTTCTATAAATCCACATTTCAAAGGCTTCAATTTTCTGTTCTGTTTTCTTGTCTAATGTCCATGTTTCTGCACCATACAGGAATATTGAGAAGATGTAACATTTTGCCATTCTTAGTTTCAGCCCTGTTGATATTTGTTTTGTTGTTAGTATATTTTTCATGGCATTAAAATTACTTTTTGCCATACTTATTCTTTTGTTTATTTCAGTTTTGCATTTTCCATCATTGGTTATAGTACGTCCCAGGTAGTTGTAGCTCTGGACTGTCTCCAGATGTATTCCCTCAACTGTCCCTTACGCAACCAAAATCTGCATGGCTCACAGTGCGGCAAAACATACGGAAAGAATTAAGACTGTATCTTCAGCATACCTGAGGTTATTTATATTATGACCACCAATTATTATTCCAGGCATGTCCCTTATGAGTGTTAAAATAATCCCACTATACATATTAAATAAATCTGGTGACAGCACACAACCTTGCCAAACACTCTGGTTTATTTGTTAAAACATTCCCAACTGATTTCCAGTTCTTATGGCTACTGTTTGTTGCCAGTACATATTCTTTATTATTCTTAGATCTTTACTGACAATGTTTATGTTGTCTAAAATTGTGATTATTTTTTAGTGTTTTACTTTGTCAAATACAGATTATGAGATGATAAAGGCAATTAATGAGGTGATAATAAGAAATTAAAGAATTAAACACACACACGTCACCACAAGGTATATAGGAAAGATCGTTTCAAGCACTTCTTATGCTACTATCATTCCTCAATGACGTCACCACAAGGTATATAGGAAAGATCGTTTCAAGCACTTCTTATGCTACTATCATTCCTCAATGACGTCACCACAAGGTATATAGGAAAGATCGTTTCAAGCACTTCTTATGCTACTATCATTCCTCAATGACGTCACCACAAGGTATATAGGAAAGATCGTTTCAAGCACTTCTTATGCTACTATCATTCCTCAATGACGTCACCACAAGGTATATAGGAAAGATCGTTTCAAGCACTTCTTATGCTACTATCATTCCTCAATGACGTCACCACAAGGTATATAGGAAAGATCGTTTCAAGCACTTCTTATGCTACTATCATTCCTCAATGACGTCACCACAAGGTATATAGGAAAGATCGTTTCAAGCACTTCTTATGCTACTATCATTCCTCAATGACGTCACCACAAGGTATATAGGAAAGATCGTTTCAAGCACTTCTTATGCTACTATCATTCCTCAATGACGTCACCACAAGGTATATAGGAAAGATCGTTTCAAGCACTTCTTATGCTACTATCATTCCTCAATGACGTCACCACAAGGTATAAAGGAAATATCGTTTCAAGCACTTCTTATGCTACTATCATTCCTCAATGACGTCACCACAAGGTATATAGGAAATATCGTTTCAAGCACTTCTTATGCTACTATCATTCCTCAATGACGTCACCACAAGGTATATAGGAAAGATCGTTTCAAGCACTTCTTATGCTACTATCATTCCTCAATGACGTCACCACAAGGTATATAGGAAAGATCGTTTCAAGCACTTCTTATGCTACTATCATTCCTCAATGACGTCACCACAAGGTATAAAGGAAAGATCGTTTCAAGCACTTCTTATGCTACTATCATTCCTCAATGACGTCACCACAAGGTATAAAGGAAAGATCGTTTCAAGCACTTCTTATGCTACTATCATTCCTCAATGACGTCACCACAAGGTATAAAGGAAATATCGTTTCAAGCACTTCTTATGCTACTATCATTCCTCAATGACGTCACCACAAGGTATAAAGGAAATATCGTTTCAAGCACTTCTTATGCTACTATCATTCCTCAATGACGTCACCACAAGGTATAAAGGAAAGATCGTTTCAAGCACTTCTTATGCTACTATCATTCCTCAATGACGTCACCACAAGGTATAAAGGAAAGATCGTTTCAAGCACTTCTTATGCTACTATCATTCCTCAATGACGTCACCACAAGGTATATAGGAAAGATCGTTTCAAGCACTTCTTATGCTACTATCATTCCTCAATGACGTCACCACAAGGTATATAGGAAAGATCATTTCAAGCACTTCTTATGCTACTATCATTCCTCAATGACGTCACCACAAGGTATATAGGAAAGATCGTTTCAAGCACTTCTTATGCTACTATCATTCCTCAATGACGTCACCACAAGGTATATAGGAAAGATCGTTTCAAGCACTTCTTATGCTACTATCATTCCTCAATGACGTCACCACAAGGTATATAGGAAATATCGTTTCAAGCACTTCTTATGCTACTATCATTCCTCAATGACGTCACCACAAGGTATATAGGAAAGATCGTTTCAAGCACTTCTTATGCTACTATCATTCCTCAATGACGTCACCACAAGGTATATAGGAAAGATCGTTTCAAGCACTTCTTATGCTACTATCATTCCTCAATGACGTCACCACAAGGTATAAAGGAAAGATCGTTTCAAGCACTTCTTATGCTACTATCATTCCTCAATGACGTCACCACAAGGTATAAGGAAAGATCGTTTCAAGCACTTCTTATGCTACTATCATTCCTCAATGACGTCACCACAAGGTATATAGGAAAGATAGTTTCAAGCACTTCTTATGCTACTATCATTCCTCAATGACGTCACCACAAGGTATATAGGAAAGATCGTTTCAAGCACTTCTTATGCTACTATCATTCCTCAATGACGTCACCACAAGGTATATAGGAAAGATCGTTTCAAGCACTTCTTATGCTACTATCATTCCTCAATGACGTCACCACAAGGTATATAGGAAAGATCGTTTCAAGCACTTCTTATGCTACTATCATTCCTCAATGACGTCACCACAAGGTATATAGGAAAGATCGTTTCAAGCACTTCTTATGCTACTATCATTCCTCAATGACGTCACCACAAGGTATATAGGAAAGATCGTTTCAAGCACTTCTTATGCTACTATCATTCCTCAATGACGTCACCACAAGGTATATAGGAAAGATCGTTTCAAGCACTTCTTATGCTACTATCATTCCTCAATGACGTCACCACAAGGTATATAGGAAAGATCGTTTCAAGCACTTCTTATGCTACTATCATTCCTCAATGACGTCACCACAAGGTATATAGGAAAGATCGTTTCAAGCACTTCTTATGCTACTATCATTCCTCAATGACGTCACCACAAGGTATATAGGAAAGATCGTTTCAAGCACTTCTTATGCTACTATCATTCCTCAATGACGTCACCACAAGGTATATAGGAAAGATAGTTTCAAGCACTTCTTATGCTACTATCATTCCTCAATGACGTCACCACAAGGTATATAGGAAAGATCGTTTCAAGCACTTCTTATGCTACTATCATTCCTCAATGACGTCACCACAAGGTATATAGGAAAGATAGTTTCAAGCACTTCTTATGCTACTATCATTCCTCAATGACGTCACCACAAGGTATAAAGGAAAGATCGTTTCAAGCACTTCTTATGCTACTATCATTCCTCAATGACGTCACCACAAGGTATAAAGGAAAGATCGTTTCAAGCACTTCTTATGCTACTATCATTCCTCAATGAGGAATCCCAGGCAGAGTAAGTCATGAAGGCAAATGAAGTGCTTAAATTTTTTTCAATGACCAATGGCACATTTTTAGTGATATGGTCGGCATTACTCCAGGTCAGCCTTACCTCCTATAAAAATGAATGAGGTGACAACAGGCAATGAATGAATGTACTTCTTCTTCTTCTTTTACCTTTTAGCTCCTGGTGGAGCATAGGTCTTCAACAAACACTTTCCAAGTCGTTCTGTTTTTTGCCATTCTTTTAAGAATGAATGTACTGATAAGAGGCAATGAATGAGGGTACATGAGGCAATGAATGAATGTACTGATAAAGAGGCAATGAATGAGGGTACATGAGGCAATGAATGAATGTACTGATAAAGAGGCAATAAATTAATGATGTTACAAGAGGCAATGAATGAATGAACTGATAAGAGGCAATGAATGAATGTACTGATAAGAGGCAATTAATGAATGAGGTTACAAGAGGCAATGAATGAATGAACTGATAAGAGGCAATAAATGAATGGACTGATAAGAGGCAATTAATGAATGAGGTTACAAGAGGCAATGAATGAATGTACTGATAAGAGGCAATAAATGGATGTACTGATAAGAGGCAATGAATGAATGAATGCACTGATAAGAGGCAATAAATGAATGAACTGATAAGAGGCAATTAATGAATGAGGTTACAAGAGGCAATGAGTTAATGTACTGATAAGAGGCAATAAATGGATGTACTGATAAGAGGCAATGAATGAATGAATGCACTGATAAGAGGCAATAAATGAATGAGGTTACATGAGGCAAAGAATGAATGTACTGATAAGAGACAATGAATGAATGAGGTTACAAGAGGCAATGAATGAATGTACTGATAAGAGGCAATAAATGAATGAGGTTACATGAGGCAAAGAATGAATGTACTGATAAGAGGCAATGAATGAGGTTACAAGAGGCAATGAATGAATGAACTGATAAGAGGCAATGAATGAGGTTACAAGAGGCAATGAATGAATGAACTGATAAGAGACAATGAATGAGGTTACAAGAGGCAATGAATGAATGAACTGATAAGAGGCAATGAATGAGGTTACAAGAGGCAATGAATGAATGAACTGATAAGAGACAATGACTGAGGTTACAAGCGACAATGAATGAATGTACAGATAAGAGGCAATAAATGAATGAACTGATAAGAGGCAATAAATGAATGAGGTTACAAGAGGCAATGAATGAATGAACTGATAAGAGGCAATAAATGAATGAGGTTACAAGAGGCAATGAATGAATGAACTGATAAGAGGCAATGAACGAGGTTACAAGAGACAATGAATGAATGAACTGATAAGAGGCAATAAATGAATGAGGTTACAAGAGACAATGAATGAATGAACTGATAAGAGGCAATGAATGAGGTTACAAGAGACAATGAATGAATGAACTGATAAGAGGCAATGAATGAGGTTACAAGAGACAATGAATGAATGAACTGATAAGAGGCAATTAATGAATGAGGTTACATGAGGCAATGAATGAGGTTACAAGAGGCAATGAATGAATGAACTGATAAGAGGCAATGAATGAGGTTACAAGAGGCAATGAATGAAAGAGGTGACAAGATGCAATGAATGAATGTACTGATAAGAGGCAATAAATGAATGAGGCTACAAGAGGCAATAAATGAATGAGGTTACAAGAGGCAATAAATGAATGTACTGATAAGAGGCAATAAATGAATGAGGCTACAAGAGGCAATAAATGAATGAGGTTACAAGAGGCAATAAATGAATGAGGCTACAAGAGGCAATAAATGAATGAGGCTACAAGAGGCAATAAATGAATGAGGCTACAAGAGGCAATAAATGAATGAGGTTACAAGAGGCAATAAATGAATGAGGCTACAAGAGGCAATAAATGAATGAGGCTACAAGAGGCAATAAATGAATGAGGTTACAAGAGGCAATGAATGAAAGAGGTGACAAGACGCAATGAATGAATGTACTGATAAGAGGCAATAAATGAATGAGGCTACAAGAGGCAATAAATGAATGTACTGATAAGAGGCAATAAATGAACAAGGTTACAAGAGGCAATGAATGAATGTACTGATAAGAGGAAATGAATGAGGTTACAAGAGGCAATGAATGAATGTACTGATAAGAGGCAATGAATGAGGTTACAAGAGGCAATGAATTAAAGTACTGATAAGAGGCAATAAATGAACAAGGTTACAAGAGGCAATGAATGAATGTACTGATAAGAGGAAATGAATGAGGTTACAAGAGGCAATGAATGAATGTACTGATAAGAGGCAATGAATGAGGTTACAAGGGGCAATGAATTAATGTACTGATAAGAGGCAATAAATGAACGAGGTGACAAGAGGCAATGAATGAATGTACTGATAAGAGGCAATAAACGAATGAGGCTACAAGAGGCAATGAATGAATGTACTGATAAGAGGAAATGAATGAGGTTACAAGAGGCAATGAATGAATGTACTGATAAGAGGCAATGAATGAGGTTACAAGGGGCAATGAATTAATGTACTGATAAGAGGCAATAAATGAACGAGGTGACAAGAGGCAATGAATAAATGTACTGATAAGAGGCAATGAATGAGGTTACAAGGGGCAATGAATTAATGTACTGATAAGAGGCAATAAATGAACGAGGTTACAAGAGGCAATGAATGAATGTACTGATAAGAGGCAATGAATGAATGTACTGATAAGAGATAATGAATGAATGTACTGATAAGAGGCAATGAATGAATGTACTGATAAGAGATAATGAATGAATGTACTGATAAGAGGCAATGAATGAATGTACTGATAAGAGGCAATGAATGAATGTACAAGAGGTAATGAATGAATGTACTGATAAGAGGCAATGATTGAATGTACTGATAAGAGGCAATGAATGAATGTACTGATAAGAGGCAATGAATGAATGTACTGATAAGAGGTAATAAATGAATGTACTGATAAGAGGTAATAAATGAATGTACAAGAGGTAATGAATGAATGTACTGATAAGAGGTAATAAATGAATGTACAAGTGGCAATGAATGAATGTACTGATAAGAGGCAATGAATGAATGTACTGATAAGAGGTAATAAATGAATGTACAAGAGGCAATGAATGAATGTACTGATAAGAGGTAATAAATGAATGTACTGATAAGAGGCAATGAATGAATGTACTGATAAGAGGTAATAAATGAATGTACAAGAGGCAATGAATGAATGTACTGATAAGAGGTAATAAATGAATGTACAAGAGGCAATGAATGAATGTACTGATAAGAGACAATGAATGAATGTACTGATAAGAGGCAATGAATGAATGTACTGATAAGAGGTAATAAATGAATGTACAAGAGGTAATAAATGAATGTACTGATAAGAGGTAATAAATGAATGTACAAGAGGTAATGAATGAATGTACTGATAAGAGGTAATGAATGAATGTACAAGAGGTAATAAATGAATGTACTGATAAGAGGTAATAAATGAATGTACAAGAGGTAATGAATGAATGTACTGATAAGAGGTAATAAATGAATGTACAAGAGGCAATGAATGAATGTACTGATAAGAGACAATGAATGAATGTACTGATAAGAGGTAATGAATGAATGTACTGATAAGAGGTAATAAATGAATGTACAAGTGGCAATGAATGAATGTACTGATAAGAGGCAATGAATGAATGTACTGATAAGAGGTAATAAATGAATGTACAAGTGGCAATGAATGAATGTACTGATAAGAGGCAATGAATGAATGTACTGATATCTATCTATCTATTGACCTTTCGAGCCGTAACCGGCCCATAGGGCGTAGACCAAGATACACCTTCTCCTATATGAATTTTTGTTCTAGCAGTTTTCTTTTAAAGATATTTATCAAATCTCGCCATCTGTCTCTGTTCTGTGCAAGCAGTTCTATCTCATTGAGGGAGCCGATTCCTGCTGCTCTTGCCTCTCTCATCAATGTTCTTCTCAGTGTCTCCCTGGGTCTTCCTCTTTTTCTTTTACCTGTTGTTTCCCATATGAGGGCTTGCTTTGCTATTCGATTATTATCTCTTCTCATCACATGTCCAACGTATGTGATGAGAAGAGATAATAATCGAATAGCAAAGTACTGATAAGAGGTAATAAATGAATGTACAAGAGGCAATGAATGAATGTACTGATAAGAGGTAATAAATGAATGTACTGATAAGAGGCAATGAATGAATGTACTGATAAGAGGTAATAAATGAATGTACAAGAGGCAATGAATGAATGTACTGATAAGAGGTAATAAATGAATGTACAAGAGGCAATGAATGAATGTACTGATAAGAGACAATGAATGAATGTACTGATAAGAGGCAATGAATGAATGTACTGATAAGAGGTAATAAATGAATGTACAAGAGGCAATGAATGAATGTACTGATAAGAGGCAATGAATGAATGTACTGATAAGAGGTAATAAATGAATGTACAAGAGGCAATGAATGAATGTACTGATAAGAGGTAATAAATGAATGTACAAGAGGCAATGAATGAATGTACTGATAAGAGACAATGAATGAATGTACTGATAAGAGGCAATGAATGAATGTACTGATAAGAGGTAATAAATGAATGTACAAGAGGCAATGAATGAATGTACTGATAAGAGGCAATGAATGAATGTACAAGAGGCAATGAATGAATGTACTGATAAGAGGCAATGAATGAATGTACAAGAGGTAATGAATGAATGTACTGATAAGAGGTAATGAATGAATGTACTGATAAGAGGCAATGAATGAATGTACTGATAAGAGGCAATGAATGAATGTACAAGAGGCAATGAATGAATGTACTGATAAGAGGTAATGAATGAATGTACTGATAAGAGGTAATGAATGAATGTACTGATAAGAGGTAATAAATGAATGTACAAGTGGCAATGAATGAATGTACTGATAAGAGGCAATGAATGAATGTACTGATAAGAGGTAATGAATGAATGTACAAGTGGCAATGAATGAATGTACTGATAAGAGGCAATGAATGAATGTACTGATAAGAGGTAATAAATGAATGTACAAGAGGCAATGAATGAATGTACTGATAAGAGGTAATAAATGAATGTACTGATAAGAGGCAATGAATGAATGTACTGATAAGAGGTAATAAATGAATGTACAAGAGGCAATGAATGAATGTACTGATAAGAGGTAATAAATGAATGTACAAGAGGCAATGAATGAATGTACTGATAAGAGACAATGAATGAATGTACTGATAAGAGGCAATGAATGAATGTACTGATAAGAGGTAATAAATGAATGTACAAGAGGCAATGAATGAATGTACTGATAAGAGGCAATGAATGAATGTACTGATAAGAGGTAATAAATGAATGTACAAGAGGCAATGAATGAATGTACTGATAAGAGGTAATAAATGAATGTACAAGAGGCAATGAATGAATGTACTGATAAGAGACAATGAATGAATGTACTGATAAGAGGCAATGAATGAATGTACTGATAAGAGGTAATAAATGAATGTACAAGAGGCAATGAATGAATGTACTGATAAGAGGCAATGAATGAATGTACAAGAGGCAATGAATGAATGTACTGATAAGAGGCAATGAATGAATGTACAAGAGGTAATGAATGAATGTACTGATAAGAGGTAATGAATGAATGTACTGATAAGAGGCAATGAATGAATGTACTGATAAGAGGCAATGAATGAATGTACAAGAGGCAATGAATGAATGTACTGATAAGAGGTAATGAATGAATGTACTGATAAGAGGTAATGAATGAATGTACTGATAAGAGGTAATGAATGAATGTACAAGAGGCAATGAATGAATATACAAGAGGCAATGAATGAATGTACTGATAAGAGGTAATGAATGAATGTACAAGAGGCAATGAATGAATATACAAGAGGCAATGAATGAATGTACTGATAAGAGGTAATAAATGAATGTACTGATAAGAGGTAATAAATGAATGTACTGATAAGAGGTAATGAATGAATGTACAAGAGGCAATGAATGAATGTACTGATAAGAGGTAATAAATGAATGTACTGATAAGAGGTAATGAATGAATGTACAAGAGGTAATAAATGAATGTACTGATAAGAGGTAATGAATGAATGTACTGATAAGAGGTAATAAATGAATGTACAAGAGGCAATGAATGAATGTACTGATAAGAGGTAATAAATGAATGTACTGATAAGAGGCAATGAATGAATGTACTGATAAGAGGTAATAAATGAATGTACAAGAGGCAATGAATGAATGTACTGATAAGAGGTAATAAATGAATGTACAAGAGGCAATGAATGAATGTACTGATAAGAGACAATGAATGAATGTACTGATAAGAGGCAATGAATGAATGTACTGATAAGAGGTAATAAATGAATGTACAAGAGGTAATGAATGAATGTACTGATAAGAGGTAATGAATGAATGTACAAGAGGCAATGAATGAATATACAAGAGGCAATGAATGAATGTACAAGAGGTAATGAATGAATGTACTGATAAGAGGTAATGAATGAATGTACAAGAGGTAATGAATGAATGTACTGATAAGAGGTAATGAATGAATGTACTGATAAGAGGTAATGAATGAATGTACAAGAGGTAATGAATGAATGTACAAGAGGCAATGAATGAATGTACTGATAAGACAATGGCAATAAATGAATGAGGTGAAAATACGCAATAAATGAATATTATCTTTTTCTTCTTTCCTTCCTCTTTTGCCTTTCAGCGTTGAGGAGAGATATAATTTGCTTCTATCTTTTGATGCTCTTTTGATCTTCTATTGGCATCTCCTGCTGTTATGTTTTCTAGTGTTTTTAATATTCCATCAATCCATCTTTTTCATAATCAGCCCTTGAATCTGGGCATTCTTGTAATGTTTATTGAAGGCGCTGTATTGTGTTTTGATCTTTCTGCCTTACCACATTGCCAAATCGTTTTATCTGTTGTTTCTTTATGTACTCTATGGCAGGAATCATTCCTAACTAATGAATGAGGAGAAAATGAACGAATGAGGCACCTGGTTATATTTGAGGAACTGTGTCACATTCTCGGAGATAAACTCTACCTTCCCTTGGCTGTTCACCACAAACAGGAAGCTGTTCAGGGCCTGCGTCACGAAGAAAGTTTAAATTATAAAACATAAAAATATATAGACAAAGTCATCATTCATCATTTTTCATAATATGAATAGATATGGACAAGTTATCATTATACGCCTCAGAACAGGACACAATCGACTCCATAGTCACATGTATACAAAATTCAAGATCGGCACATCAACTACTTGTACATGTGGACAGGCGCCCCAGACTGCTGAACACATACTTCAAGATTGCACACAATATAGTAGACTGAGGAAAATCCATTGGCCCTTAGATACAACACTACAGACAAAACTATATGGGCCGCTGCAAGAATTACAAAACACAGTAAAATTTATACAGGAAACGACATTGCAGATATAGACAATATTTCGGGTGAACGAAAGATGGATTGATAGATCGTTCATCATTGAGTGCCATCACTCCATCGAAGGTTGGCTACCATGGGCCATTCTGCTACGTCTATTGCTTTGATAGCGCAGGTTATCATAGGCTGACTTATGCATTGTATGATGTTACTCATCCATGTTAGTCTTGGCCTGCCTCTGCCTCTTTTTTACCTTGTATTTTCCCTTCCAAGATTACTTTTAGTAGACTGCTGTGTATGCTCCAAAAATCTCATAATAGACACAGTTTAGTCTTTTCATTAAATATGTAATATAGACAAAGAAGGTGGAACAGCGAATGATACCAAAATAAGGAAACAAAATAGCAAGACAAGCCTTCGTTGTACTAGGAAACATATGGAAATCCCAAGAAATTAGGTTAAATATAGAAATTAAAAATTTTTTCTTAGGAGTTCCCTTTTTGTGTTGGCCTCTTTGAGAATTTCCTCACCGGTCTTTTTAGCTGTCCAGGGAACTTTCAACATTCTTCTGAGAGAAATCCCATCTCTATGGCCTCTTAATTGTCTTTTCATTTGTTTGTTTACCGTCCATGATTCGCTTCCATAGGTCAAAATTGCCTCTATATAGCACCGATGAACTCTCTTTCTCACTTCTATTGACATAGATTAGTTGCATAAGACGTTTTTCATTTTCCGAAATGCTATTTTGGCCTCAGCTATTCTGCTTTTTATTTCTGTGGTGCATCTTCCATCTAATATTATTATTGTGCTCAAGTATTTGACACGTTGCACTTGTTTCAGATTTGTCCAGTTTATTTTTATGCTGCATGCTGGTGATGATTGTTTCTTCGATATGACCATTACTTCTATTTTCTTACTACTCAGACTGAGACCTCTCTTGTTGCTTTCTTTTACTATAATGTTTATAGGTCTGCTTTCTTTAAGTGTGCTCTCACAAAGATAAATTACACCTGGAAAAATTGAGAAAGAAGACAGCAAGGATTGGAGAGCATTTGTTTTGAGAGCCTATGTCTCATTCTATCTATTGACCTTTCAAGCTGTAGCCGGCCCACGGGGCATAGACCCAGATACTCTTTCTCTTTTCTAAATTTGTATTCTAGCAGTTTTCAATCCTTCTAAAGATATTTTATCAAATCTCACCATTTTTCTCTGTTCTGTGCAAGCAACTATATCTCATTGAGGGAGCCGATTCCTGATGCTCTTGCCTCTCTGAGTCGGCCTCTTTTCCTCTTACCTGTTGTTTCCCACATGAGGGCTTGCTTTGTTATTCAGTTATTATCTCTCCTAAGTCTCATTATGGGATTAAAATTTTAAAAAAAAAGAAAGCTAAACTATAAAAACAACATCTCTCTCTTCTACCTTTTAGCTCCCAGTGGAGCATAGGTCTTCAACAAACACTTTCCAAGTCGTTCTGTTTTTTGCCATTCTTTTAAGATCATTCCATGTCTTCCCCATCATCTTCATCTCTGCTTCGATCTGTCTTTTCCAAGAATTCCTTGGTCTTCCTCTTTGTCTTTTCCCCTGGGGATTCCAAAAAAGGGCCTGTTGTGTAATACTCTCAGTTGGCTTCCGTAGCGTGTGTCCTATCCATCGCCATCGTCTTCACTGTATCCCTTTATCCACTGGTATTTGACCGGTACATTTCCATAATTCCATGTTAGTGACTTTGTCCTGCCATTTCCATCCCTTTATTCTGCGCAAGCATCCATTAATGAAAGTCTGTACCTTCGTGATTGTCAATTTTGTTATTCTCCATGTTTCACAGCCATATAATAGGACCGACTTAACATTTGAGTTGAAAATGTTTATTTTTGTATTTAGCCTAATTTCTTTGGATTTCCATATGTTTCCCAGTGCAATGAAAGCTCCTCTTGCTTTTGATATCCTTATTTTGGTATCATTTTCTGTTCCTCCCTCTTTATCTATATTACTGCCCAGATATATGTAAGATTGTACGTCTAGTAGAGGTATTTCTTCTAGTTTTATTTGGTTATTGCAAACTGCATTAATTCTCATAATGTTGGTCTTATCTCTATTAATCTTTAGTCCTAGCTGTTGTGATCTCTCATCTAATATACTCATTTTATCCTGCATCTGTTGATGGCTGTGTGATAGGAGAGCTATGTCATCAGCAAAGTCTAAATCATCAAGTTGTTTGGTCAGTGACCACTGGATCCCATTTCTGTTGTTTTGAGTTATTTTCATAATCCAATCTATGGCCAGTAGAAAGAGAAATGGAGACAGGAGGCATCCTTGCCTTACTCCTGTTCTTATTTCAAATGCTTCTGTAAGCTGTCCCTCATGCACCACACTACATTTTGTTCCTTCATACATTGTTTTTATCAGGTTAATAAACTTTATGGGGATTTCGTAATGACCCAGCAACTTCCAAAGCATTCTTCTGTCTAAACTATCAAATGCCTTTTCGTAATCTATGAATCCAATATAAAGTGGGGATTTTAGTTCTAAACTTTGTTCAAATATTATACGTAGGGTAGTTATTTGATCAGCACATGATCTGTTCTTCCTAAAACCTGCTTGTTCATCTCTCAAGTGTTTCTCTATAGCCTCTTTTAGTCTCTCCAGAATGATTCTGCCTAATATTTTTCCTGGCACTGATAGTAGCATAATTCCCCTATAATTTGTGCACTCCTGTAAACTTCCTTTCTTTGGTAGTTTGATCATATAATCTTCTCTCCAGTCTTTAGGTATTTCTTCCCTCTCCCAAATTTTATCCAATAGATCATGTAACATCTTGGTAGAGGTGTTAATATCTGCTTTGATGGCTTCCGAAGGAATTTCATCTGGTCCTGTGGCTTTACCATTTTTTAATAGCTTGATGGCTTTCATTATTTCTTCTTTGCTTGGTTTTCCACAGTTAACGTGTAACTCTTCTTCCGCTGGTAGTATATCTGGAGGATTATTTGAGCTGGGTCTGTTCAAAAGTTCTTCAAAGTGCTCTTTCCATCTCTCCATTTGTTCCCTTATATTACTAAGTAGATTTCCTTTCTTGTCTTTGATAAAGGCATTGATCTGTTTGTACTTTCCACCTAATTTCTTTGTGCTGTTGTACAGTTCTTTCATATTCCCTTTATTTGCTGCTTCTTCTGCCTCTTTAGCTAGTTCATCTATATATTTCCTCTTATCCCTTTTAATGCATCTTCTCACTTCTTTGTTCACCTCTGTGTAAGCTTCCTGTGTCTTGGCTTTATTACTTCTTGTTTTGCTTTTATTTATGTCTGCTTTCATGTTCTTTCTTTCTTTAATTTTATCCAGGGTCTCTGCTGTCATCCATGCCTTATTCTGGCATTCTCTTTTCCCCAGTGTTTCTTCGCATGTCTCTTTCCATATATTTTTTACCTGTTTCCAATGATCTTCTATATTTATTGTATTTTCTAGTTGTTGGAGGACTTGGTATTTGTTTGATATTGTGACTGCGAATTTATCTTTAATTCCTTGTTCTTTAAGAAACCCTACATTGAAATACTTTCTACCCTTATTCGTTGTAGTATACCTTTTTAATTTAATTTTAAGTTTGGCTAACAGAAGATGATGATCAGAAGCTATATCTGCCCCTCTATATACTTTTACATCCTGTAAGGATGACTTAAACTTATTATTAATACATATGTGATCAATTTGATTTTCCGTTCTATGATCTGGTGACACCCATGTAGCTTTGTGTATTCTTTTATGTTGGAATATTGTTCCTCCTAGGCTCATTTGATTAAGGGCGCAGAAATTCACAAATATCTCTCCATTCTCGTTTATATCTCCAAGTCCATGTTTTCCCATAATCTCTTCAAAGCCTCTGTTGTCTGATCCTACCTTAGCATTTAGGTCTCCCATCAAGATTATAATATCCTTGGCTCGCCTTGCATCCATCTGACATTGTAGCTGTTTATAAAAATCATCTTTAACTGAGTCATCTTTATCATTGGTTGGTGCATAGCATTGTATAATGTGTAATTTTATTTTGTTTTTGGTTGTTCTAAATGTTGCTCTCACCAGTCTTGGTCCCACTGCCTCCCATTCTATTATTGTCTTCTGTGCATTCTTTGATAGCATTATAGCTACCCCTTCGCTATGTTGTGCTCCTGGTTCCTGGTGTCCTGATGATAAAATCATCTCCCCTGTATTCAATTTTATTCTCTCTGCTCCCAGCCATCTTGTTTCACACATTCCCAGAATATCTATCTTATAGTTGGTCATTTCTGCTGCCACTTGTGCCACTTTTCCCTGTTCGTTAAGGGTACGAACATTCCAGGTGCCAATTCTGGATGATTTCCTGGTAGACAAAGGGTGAGTCGGCAACCCGGACTCCTTATGGCTTTCTCCGGATTGCGTCATACGTCTCTTAGACAGAGAGCCCTTCTCTTTCCTGGTTGACGGATTAACTTTATCTCTCTTTGACTTGTTCATGTTTGTGAAGTTTTTTTCGGCTGATTTTTTTTTTACAGTATGGGATAGCCAGTCCCATGCCTAACCCTCCTTTCTCGCCGCTTACGAACATGCCTGGTAGGGTACAGCGCCACTATTCTTTACTCCCCTTTCGGGCCCCGGCAGCGCACGGGCGAACAACATACCAGAACATAAAATAGAATAGAATATAGATTTGATTCTACTGACGTGTATTGTCAAGTGTAGCCATAAAATGAGCACATTTTGTTGTTGAGGTAACAGTGGAAATGATTTCAGTGATTTCAGTTAAAGAATGATGAATGACTCAAACAACATAGAAAAGAACAACAGTTTATTGATAAGAATGATGAATGACTCAAATAACATAAAAAAGAACAACAGTTTATTGATAGGAATGATGAATGACTCAAACAACATAGAAAAGAACAACAGTTTATTGATAGGAATGATGAATGACTCAAACAACATAGAGAAGAACAACAGTTTATTGATAGGAATGATGAATGACTCAAATAACATAGAAAAGAACAACAGTTTATTGATAAGAATGATGAATGACTCAAATAACATAAAAAAGAACAACAGTTTATTGATAGGAATGATGAATGACTCAAACAACATAGAAAAGAACAACAGTTTATTGATAGGAATGATGAATGACTCAAACAACATAGAGAAGAACAACAGTTTATTGATAGGAATGATGAATGACTCAAATAACATAGAAAAGAACAACAGTTTATTGATAAGAATGATGAATGACTCAGACAACATGTACAAGAAGAACAGTTTATTGATAGGAATGATGAATGACTCAAATATCATAGAAAAGAACAACAGTTTATTGATAGGAATGATGAATGACTCAAATAACACAGAAAAGAACAACAATTTATAGCTTGAGAAAGATTTATTTCTCAACATTTCTTAGTAACGGCAGATAGAAATTACATTTCTTGGTAACGGCAGGTAGAAACAACATTTGTTGGTAATGGCAGGTAGAAACAACATTTCTTGGTAATGGCAGGTAGAAACGACATTTCTTGGTAATGGCAGGTAGAAATTACATTTCTTGGTAATGACAGGTAGTAACAACATTTCTTGTAATGGTAGGTAGAAACGACATTTCTTGGTAATGGCAGGTAGAAATTACATTTCTTGGTAATGGCAGGTAGAAACGACATTTCTTGGTAATGGCAGGTAGAAACGACATTTCTTGGTAATGGCAGGTAGTAACAACATTTCTTGGTAACAGCAGGTAGAAACGACATTTCTTGGTAATGGCAGGTAGAAACAACATTTCTTGGTAATGGCAGGTAGAAACGACATTTCTTGGTAATGGCATGTAGAAACAACATTTCTTGGTAATGGCAGGTAGAAAAAACATTTCTTGGTAATGGCAGGTAGAAACAACATTTCTTGGTAATGGCAGGTAGAAACAACATTTCTTGGTAATGGCAGGTAGAAACGACATTTCTTGGTAATGGCTGGCAGGTAGAAACGACATTTCTTGGTAATGGCAGGTTGAAACAACATTTCTTGGTAATGACAGGTAGTAACAACATTTCTTGGTAATGGCAGGTAGAAACGACATTTGTTGGTAACGGCAGGTAGAAAACAATATTTCTTGGTAATGGCAGGTAGAAAACGACATTTCTTGGTAATGGCAGGTAGAAAACAATATTTCTTGGTAATGGCAGGTAGAAAACAATATTTCTTGGTAAAGATAAGTAGAAAACAACATTTCTTGGAAATGGTTGCTAGAAAACATTTCTTGGTAATGGTAGGTAGGAAATAACATTTCTTGGTAATGGTAGATAGGAAATAACATTTCTTGGTAATGGTAGATAGGAAATAACATTTCCTGGTAATGGTAGATAGGAAATAACATTTCCTGGTAATGGTAGATAGGAAATAACATTTCTTGGTAATGGTAGGTAGAAAACAACAAGTCAGAAAAAATATACAACAACATGAGACCCACCTTAAGTAAGATGGCTCCAAGGAGGTCATTGGGCACAAATGATGGCTTGCTGGAGGACACCTGACTCTGCTGGACCTCACTGGATGACTGACTTCTGTCTTCTGTTGGGAGAGGGAAAGACATGGAAAGTATAGTGAGTGGAAGAGGTTGTAGAAATGGTATAGAGAGTATAGTGAGTGGAAGAGGTTGTAGAAATGGTATAGAGAGTATAGTGAGTGGATGAGGTTGTAGAAATGGTATAGAGAGTATAGTGAGTGGAAGAGGTTGTAGAAATGGTATAGAGAGTATAGTGAGTGGATGAGGTTGTAGAAATGGTATAGAGAGTATAGTGAGTGGAAGAGGTTGTAGAAATGGTATAGAGAGTACAGTGAGTGGAAGAGGTTGTAGAAATGGTATAGATAGTATAGTGAGTGGATGAGGTTGTAGAAATGGTATAGAGAGTACAGTGAGTGGATGAGGTTGTAGAAATGGTATGGAGAGTAAAGTGAGTGGATGAGGTTGTAGAAATGGTATGGAGAGTAAAGTGAGTGGATGAGGTTGTAGAAATGGTATGGAGAGTAAAGTGAGTGGATGAGGTTGCAGATATGGTATGGAGAGTAAAGTGAGTGGATGAGGTTGTAGAAATGGTATAGAGAGTAAAGTGAGTGGATGAGGTTATAGAAATGGTATAGAGAGTAAAGTGAGTGGATGAGGTTGTAGAAATGGTATAGAGAGTAAAGTGAGTGGATGAGGTTGTAGAAATGGTATAGAGAGTAAAGTGAGTGGATGAGGTTATAGAAATGGTATAGAGAGTAAAGTGAGTGGATGAGGTTGTAGAAATGGTATGGAGAGTAAAGTGAGTGGATGAGGTTGTAGAAATGGTATGGAGAGTAAAGTGAGTGGAGGAGGTTGTAGAAATGGTATGGAGAGTATAGTGAGTGGATGAGGTTGTAGAAATGGTATAGAGAGTATAGTGAGTGGATGAGGTTGTAGAAATGGTATGGAGAGTATAGTGAGTGGATGAGGTTGTAGAAATGGTATAGAGAGTAAAGTGAGTGGATGAGGTTATAGAAATGGTATAGAGAGTAAAGTGAGTGGATGAGGTTGTAGAAATGGTATAGAGAGTATAGTGAGTGGATGAGGTTGTAGAAATGGTATAGAGAGTAAAGTGAGTGGATGAGGTTGTAGAAATGGTATAGAGAGTATAGTGAGTGGATGAGGTTGTAGAAATGGTATAGAGAGTAAAGTGAGTGGATGAGGTTGTAGAAATGGTATAGAGAGTAAAGTGAGTGGATGAGGTTATAGAAATGGTATAGAGAGTAAAGTGAGTGGATGAGGTTGTAGAAATGGTATAGAGAGTAAAGTGAGTGGATGAGGTTGTAGAAATGGTATAGAGAGTATAGTGAGTGGAAGAGGTTGTAGAAATGGTATAGAGAGTATAGTGAGTGGATGAGGTTGTAGAAATGGTATAGATAGTATAGTGAGTGGATGAGGTTGTAGAAATGGTATGGAGAGTATAGTGAGTGGATGAGGTTGTAGAAATGGTAAGGAGAGTACAGTGAGTGGATGAGGTTGTAGAAATGGTATAGAGAGTAAAGTGAGTGGAAGAGGTTGTAGAAATGGTATGGAGAGTACAGTGAGTGGAAGAGGTTGTAGAAATGGTAAGGAGAGTACAGTGAGTGGAAGAGGTTGTAGAAATGGTATGGAGAGTACAGTGAGTGGAAGAGGTTGTAGAAATGGTAAGGAGAGTACAGTGAGTGGATGAGGTTGTAGAAATGGTATAGAGAGTACAGTGAGTGGAAGAGGTTGTAGAAATGGTAAGGAGAGTACAGTGAGTGGAAGAGGTTGTAGAAATGGTATAGAGAGTGTAGTGAGTGGATGAGGTTGTAGAAATGGTATAGAGAGTATAGTGAGTGGATGAGGTTGTAGAAATGGTATGGAGAGTATAGTGAGTGGATGAGGTTGTAGAAATGGTAAGGAGAGTACAGTGAGTGGAAGAGGTTGTAGAAATGGTAAGGAGAGTACAGTGAGTGGATGAGGTTGTAGAAATGGTATAGAGAGTAAAGTGAGTGGAAGAGGTTGTAGAAATGGTATGGAGAGTACAGTGAGTGGATGAGGTTGTAGAAATGGTATAGAGAGTACAGTGAGTGGAAGAGGTTGTAGAAATGGTAAGGAGAGTACAGTGAGTGGATGAGGTTGTAGAAATGGTATGGAGAGTATAGTGAGTGGATGAGGTTACAGAAATGGTATAGAGAGTATAGTGAGTGGATGAGGTTGTAGAAATGGTATGGAGAGTATAGTGAGTGGATGAGGTTACAGAAATGGTATAGAGAGTACAGTGAGTGAAGGAGGTTATAGAAATGGTATGGAGAGTACAGTGAGTGAAGGAGGTTATAGAAATGGTATGGAGAGTACAGTGAGTGAAGGAGGTTTTTGTTGCAGAGAAAACAGAAATACTGAGAAGAAAATAAAGAGTTCCTAAGAAAAGTTGACTGACCTGTCTTAACCTCTTGGTCGCTTGCACCAAATTTACCTACAGCGCTGGTGCTGCCCTCGCTGTTGCTGCTTCGGAAGATATGTGCCGATGGTGTGGTCATATCCGAGCAAGCCTGGTCGGATATCACTTGGGTCAGTTCCTCCAGGAGAGAACTGCTGTCCGCACTCAGGGTAGTTCCTGCCACTTCAGGAATTTCATAGTCTTGGATGGATGTCTCCACACGTCGACTCTTATTTCTGTGGATGACGATAATATATAATGGGACAGATGCATCTCATTCTTCTTAGCATACACCTGTTACGTTGGCGTGGATAAGAGTAAAGGTAAAAATTAAAGGTAAACTAAAGTTAAAGTATACATGGAAAACAAACCAGTAGAAGAGATCGATCACTTCATCTATCTTGGAAGTCACATTGATCGAGAAGGGGATACGAGCAAAGAAATTAGAATCAGACTGGCTAAAGCAGCAATGTCTTTCAGAAGCCTTGAAAAGTTGTGGAAATCAAAACTCATTAGCACAAACACAAAACTTAGGCTATTCAAATCAAATGTACTATCAACCCTTACGTATGCGTGTGAAAGCTGGAAAACAACAAGAGATATAGAAACAAAGTTGAACGCATTCGAAAATAAATGTCTAAGGAAAATACTTGGTATAGAATGGAACGAATTCAAAACAAACGAGGAAATTAGAGAAATCGCCAATCAACCACTAATATCTTCAGTAATAAAGAAAAGACGATGGTCATACGTTGGACATGTGATGAGAAGAGATAATAATCGAATAGCAAAGCAAGCCCTCATATGGGAAACAACAGGTAAAAGAAAAAGAGGAAGACCCAGGGAGACACTGAGAAGAACATTGATGAGAGAGGCAAGAGCAGCAGGAATCGGCTCCCTCAATGAGATAGAACTGCTTGCACAGAACAGAGACAGATGGCGAGATTTGATAAAATATCTTTAAAAGAAAACTGCTAGAACAAAAATTCATATAGGAGAAGGTGTATCTTGGTCTACGCCCTATGGGCCGGTTACGGCTCGAAAGGTCAATAGATAGAAAGTTAAAGTAAAGGTAAAGTAAAGGTAAAGTAAAGGTAAAGTATGAGACTTGAATCGGCGTCTTAGCATGCGAGTTTTCACCCACATGTGCTCGGTCATCTATCCAAAAGTGTTTCTGAGACTTCTGGATAGTGTCACTTCAAGCTTCGAAACTCACGAATGAAGGTGGCATTCCTCACCTTCCCAGAGTAATACCCTGGTACCCATTTCTGCCAGCGACTGGGTCAACCGTGGGGGTATTTTTTTTCTAACCACAAGTACAATTCACACTGCTTCCAGAGGGAATTGAACATGGGTTATCTGAACATTGGTAGCCCAGTTGGGTGGTTTTCACATCTAGGCTATCGAGGCCCCCAATGGCATGGATGTGATGAGCTACCAGTTGACATTAAAGCTGCAATATTTGAGCCTTTAGGTATAATACAGCCATCATCAACATGAGTAGATTTGCTTAACAATTTTGGTCAAATACATGATATGGAGCAGTTAAACAAATAGAAAGACAAGGTTCCTTAGTTGGCCATGTTCTCTAACATTTGTTTCTCGTGGTAAGGCGCTGTGTCGAGGAGTACAGGTTCCATCCTGCGTCAGGCTGTTTATTATTCTTTGTGTTTTCTATTGTTAATTATTTGTGAATTTTCTTTACAGTATTGTAAACATAGCTCTTCCCCTGAAATTATTCGCTAATCTATCACCTCGGAAGTGGCCTTCCATAATAATATTTATTTATTATTATTTGTCTCCTCTCCTAATAGAAAGACAAGACAAACTATGAAGCTCCATTCCAGTGTATGTTTATTTCACAGTTCTACTCACAGCTCCACATAGTATTTTATATTTCCTATATTTGTCTTTATCTCCATTTGTGCCTGGACAATGGCCATTTCTGCACTACTCTTTTCAACTTGTCTGATCCAGCTCAAAGTTCTCCCATTATTTATGTCTGTCTAACCTCAAAGTTCTTACATTATTTATGTCTGTCTGACCTCAAAGTTCTTACATTATTTATGTCTGTCTGACCTCAAAGTTCTTACATTATTTATGTCTGTCTAACCTCAAAGTTCTTACATTATTTATGTCTGTCTAACCTCAAAGTTCTTACATTATTTATGTCTGTCTAACCTCAAAGTTCTTCCATTATTTATGTCTGTCTAACCTCAAAGTTCTTACATTATTTATGTTTGTCTAACCTCAAAGTTCTTCCATTATTTATGTCTGTCTAACCTCAAAGTTCTTCCATTATTTATGTCTGTCTGACTTCAAAGTTCTCCCATTATTTATGTCTGTCTAACCTCAAAGTTCTCCCATTATTTATGTCTGTCTGACCTAAAAGTTCTTCCATTGTTTATGTCTGTCTGACTTCAAAGTTCCCTCAAAATATATATTTACAAAGACTCAAAGTTTACTCATTATTTATGTTTACAAAGCTTCCAAATTTTTTTTACCTTTTAGCTCCTGTGGAGCATAGGTCATCAACAAACACTTTCCAAGTCGTTCTGTTTCTGGCCATTCTTTTAAGATCATTCCATGTCTTCCCCATCATCTTCATCTCTGCTTCTGTCTGTCTTCTCCAAGAATTTCTTGGTCTTCCTCTTTGTCTTTTCCCCTGGGGATTCCAAAAAAGGGCCTGTTGTGTAATACTCTCAGTTGGCTTCCGTAGTGTGTGTCCTATCCAGCGCCATCATCTTCGCTGTATCTCTTTATCCACTGGTATTTGACTGGCACATTCCCATAATTCTATGTTAGTTATTATGCCCTGCCATTTTCATCCTTTTATTCTGCGTAAGCATCCATTAATGAAAGTCTATATCTTCATGATTGTCAATTTTTTTGTTCTCCATGTTTCACGGCCATATAATAGAACTGATTTAAAATAAAATTTTCAACTCCAATGTTAAGTCAGTCCTCCAAATTTACTCATTTTATGTTAACAAAGCCTCAAAGTATACTCTATGTTAACAAAGCCTCAAAGTATACACTATGTTTACAAAGCCTCAAAGTATACTCTATGTTAACAAAGCCTCAAAGTATACTCTATGTTTACAAAGCCTCAAAGTATACTCTATGTTTACAAAGCCTCAAAGTATATTCTATGTTTACAAAGCCTCAAAGTATACTCTAAGTTAACAAAAAGCCTCAAAGTATACTCTATGTTAACAAAGCCTCAAAGTATACTCTAAGTTAACAAAGCCTCAAAGTATACTCTATGTTAACAAAGCCTAAAAGTATACTCTATGTTAACAAAGCCTCAAAGTATACTCTAAGTTAACAAAGCCTCAAAGTATACTCTATGTTAACAAAGCCCCAAAGTATACTCTATGTTAACAAAGCCCCAAAGTATACTCTATGTTAACAAAGCCTCAAAGTATAATTTATGTTAACAAAGCCCCAAAGTATACTCTATGTTAACAAAGCCCCAAAGTATACTCTATGTTAACAAAGCCTCAAAGTATACTTTATGTTAACAAAGCCTCAAAGTATACTCTATGTTAACAAAGCCTCAAAGTATACTCTAAGTTAACAAAGCCTCAAAGTATTCTCTAAGATTACAAAGCCCCAAAGATCACTCAAAGTTGACCCCAGTATTTATTCATTTGAATCAAACAAGCATGTAAAAGTAAACCACACATCGTGTGTTTCTAATTGAATTCCCTCCTTCTTCGCCCCCCCCCCCCCCCCCCGGGATCCTCTGGCCGGATACCTGCAATTTCCGGGTAGCCTCCGGTCTTCCAGGCTACAGCCCGATCGTGTGAACACAAAAACACGTCTTTTGTGCAGCTGTCAAATGGTGGGACTTGTGGTGAGCTAGTACTGAGATACCACCTGCCGGAGTTAGTTCACACCGAGGCCGTGTGGTGTGCTCAATGTATTTCGAGAGATGACAGAGGGAAGACATGTTGCAGGGTTGGTGCTCCCAAATTATTTTATTCTTCATCTCTTGACCACAGACAAAGCAATCAGTGACCAGCGAACCAATTCAGAGGAAGAGGTATGTTTACAGCACTCGGGAAAAAAATGACAAATAATCAACAACAGAAAAAAAAAACAAAGAACAATATATGGTCCTAAGCAGGATCGAACCCGTACTCCTTGGCACAGCGCCTTGCCATGAAAAGCTAAACGTTAGGGGACACTGCCAACTCGGATAACTAAAAAGAAAGGCATTATTGGCGATGTCTTTCACGCAGGTGGTCTCATGACTATAGCATATTGTTGTTTATGTATCATTTGTCTCCAGTCTAAACCACTGGAAACTACTATTCGTGCTGTTTCGTCCTATAAATGTTTGTCTACAGCGCAAGTACTCAGCCCTACCCTATCCGGGAGATACTTGTCTTAATAGGAAAAATACAGATATACAATGTATTCTCCAGTTGTGATCGCAGCATTATGCTATAGTCATGAGAACACCTGCGTGAAAGACATCGCTAATGATGGCTAATTTTTTAGTTATCCGAGTTGGCTGTGTTCCCTAGCGTTTGGCTTTTCATAGCAAGGCGCTGTGCCTAGGAAAACGGTTTCGATCCTGCTTAGGAACATATATTGTTCTTTGTTTGTTTGTTTTTTTTCTGTTGTTGATTATTTGTCATTTTTTCCGAGTGCTGTAAACATACCTCTTCCTCTGAATTGATTCGCTGATCTACCGCCATGGAAGTTTCCCTCTATAATAATATTCATTTATTATTATGTCTCCAATCAGTGACCACCACGCCTTGTGAGAGCAACAACAATGGATAATTTCACAATACGTGGAAGCCAGCGCCTATACTTTGCAACATGCCCAATGTCTGGCCCACACTACTCGTCGGTTTCCACAGCCCTTCGCCAGCTTGTCTTTCACCCGCCTCTCTCTGACTGCATGGACAACTCCCGCCATTATTTCTGGATCTCTCATCAGGAGGCATATCCACACCGAGTTTTCCCATTAAACGGAATCACAATTATTTCTGTTTCTCAACTTTCAGTCGTTTCTGTTTCTCAACTCTCAGTCGTTTCTGTTTCTCAACTCTCAGTCGTTTCTGTTTCTCAACTCTCAGTCGTTTCTGTTTCTAAATTCTCAGTCGTTTCTGTTTCTCAACTCTCAGTCCTTTCTGTTTCTCAACTCTCAATCCTTTCTGTTTCTCAACTCTCAGTCCTTTCTGTTTCTCAACTCTCAGTCCTTTCTGTTTCTCAACTCTCAATCCTTTCTGTTTCTCAACTCTCAGTCGTTTCTGTTTCTCAACTCTCAGTCCTTTCTGTTTCTCAACTAACAATTTGTTTTTCATTCTGAACTCTCAATAAAAAGAAGAAAAAAATATCGGCCTACATTCCATTTTCTACATCTCTGACCAGGGCACGGCTACGGTAGCAAAACCATATTAGGAAGTATTCTCAATATCTTCAGTGGTTGCTGTTGTCCTAAGCGTCAGTAGCACGCTGGTTATCGTCTGTAGATTGTTCGAATGTGTTTGGAGATGGCTGATGTGGGCCAGTGCGAAGCCTGGATTATCCACAACAAGAACGCGGATCTTTATAGTTGACCTGTCCATTAAGACTGTGCTCGAGCTTGGCTTGTGGTTGCTATTGAATTGGACCACATTTTATTTATGTGTTAGTCTCACTCTCGCTGAACCTGAATTGGACCACATTTTATTTATGTGTTAGTCTCACTCTCGCTGAATCTGAATTGGACCACATTTTATTTATGTGTTAGTCTCACTCTCGCTGAATCTGAATTGGACCACATTTTATTTATGTGTTAGTCTCACTCTCACTGAACCTGAATTGGACCACATATTTATTTATGTGTTAGTCTCACTCTCACTGAACCTGAATTGGACCACATATTTATTTATGTGTTAGTCTCACTCTCGCTGAACCTGAATTGGACCACATATTTATTTATGTGTTAGTCTCACTCTCACTGAACCTGAATTGGACCACATATTTATTTATGTGTTAGTCTCACTCTCGCTGAACCTGAATTGGACCACATATTTATTTATGTGTTAGTCTCACTCTCGCTGAACCTGAATTGGACCACATTTTATTTATGTGTTAGTCTCACTCTCGCTGAATCTGAATAGGGCCACATTTTATTATGTGTTAGTCTCACTCTCGCTGAATCTGAACAGGACCACATATTTATTTATGTGTTAGCCTCACTCTCGCTGAATCTGAACAGGACCACATATTTATCTATGTGTTAGCCTCACTCTCGCTGAATCTGAACAGGACCACATATTTATTTATGTGTTAGCCTCACTCTCGCTGAATCTGAACAGGACCACATATTTATTTATGTGTTAGCCTCACTCTCGCTGAATCTGAATAGGACCACATATTTATTTATGTGTTAGCCTCACTCTCGCTGAATCTGAACAGGACCACATATTTATCTATGTGTTAGCCTCACTCTCGCTGAATCTGAATAGGACCACATATTTATTTATGTGTTAGCCTCACTCTCGCTGAACCATCCCTATGCAACCCTAACGCGACCTAGCACGAGGACAGCTCATCATAGTTACGTGCCGTCTCCACAACGAAGGCGGGCTACCATGGAACTCCCCATTTACTCGATCTCTAATATCTTGAAGGTGCACATTGCCATAGGTTCATCTCGCCACCTTTTTGATGTTATCACTCCACTTTAGTCTTGGTCTGCCTCGTCTACCTTATACATCCCCTTATAAGATGACCTTTAGTAGAGTATTGTGGTACTTCACATTTACAAAAAAATGACAGTTGTCTTTTTGGAATTGTGTTAAGTAGTTCTTTTATTTATTTATTTTTTTTTTTTTTCGCATATTCAACCGATTCAGAACTTCCTTGCCTGCCTCCTTACACCCAATTTTCTCTATTTTTCTACAAATTCAAGTGACTTCAATTGTCTGCTCTCTTCTCTTATATAATGTCTATATGATAGCTACAGCATTGCTTCACTATTATCGTCAGTTAGACCTTATCTTCAGCCATCCGTGTGGTTCCATACATATTTTCCCCCGTAGTTGCACCGCGAAACAGGATATATAGAGAAACAACAGATAAAATGGTTTGGCCACATGACAAGGGAGAGCAATCAAAACACAACACAGCGAGCCCTTGATAAACGTTGCGAGAACACCAGACCAAGGGTCGAACACGAAAAAGATGGATTGAGGGAATATTAGAAGCACTAGGAAACATAACAGCAGCAGAGGCGAACAAAAGAGCAAAAGACCGCAAATTATATCTCCCCTCGACGCTGAAAGGCAAATGAGGAAGGAAAGATGAAGTAGTTGCACTATCAGTGTCATAGGGGAACTAGCTTAATTAGTCTCATAGAGTGGGCATGGTAGACTGATATAGCAGCTTATGGGAGAAACATAGCCCCACGGACTTCCGTTTCAAAATGGTGGAGCGTTTCACGTTCTCTCGATTGCTGCAGGAAATGCATTTGGATTTTGATTAATTTCGGCTGTTTGATGCAATTTCCTGTGTTGAAATCAAAATGATGTTCTACTTAGCAAATCTGCGCCGACAAAGTGGACAAATCTGCACCGGCGAGTACACACAGCAATGTTTCTTTTGACAAGTCAAGTATTGTAAAAGCGACCTTCACCGTCTAGTGTTGACATGCGGTTTACGTCACATTGAGTGCTGTTCAATGGTCGACGTTGGAATTGTTTGATGCAAGTTATTTAGATGCTGAAAAGCATTAATGTGGACTTCTCCGTCAAGTCGACCGAAGATTTTCCTCTGTGGAGAATTTGCACCGTGTTTCGTTCGTTGTACGTTAACCGTATGGTCTGTTGTTTGATGTGTGACGGGGATAATTCGACGTCTAACTGTGTGTTTATATGTTCGGTTGGAGTCAAGAACGATGTCCTAACATCATCAAGCGCTATACATTTTGTGTTCTCAATATGGCGATCATCATTTTCGGGAGGACGTGAACTTCGGTAAATGGTGGATAGGCGGCAGGAACCACTGAAGGTTATGTCTGAAAAGTGTTCCTTGTTGCAGTTTCCTCATATTCCAAGTCCGGCTTGTTGAGGGAGCTACTGAGTTAAGTTCTCTGTGCACACCGTGAGCTGTGTGTCTCATCCGTTTTGATCATATTTCGATATTCCAATTGTTTACGATGAATGATGATATCGTATAACAGGAAACAGTTGGCTGTGTTCACTTTCTGCGCGGTTTCGCCTTATGTCTTTTGGCGTGTGCTGAGACTGCTACGATGGGGACTACAGTTACCTTTCTTTGTTTGGGAGATGAGTTAGTAATTCAGATGATTCCACTAGCACGGGCGGTTGAGCGATTATGGATTTTAATTCGTTTGCAGTGATACCGAGGCTTTCCATAACCAATAACAATAACAAGGCCCCGCATGTTTATGTTACTTATCCATACTGCAGACAAGACGGTGTCCGCTATGCTGGTTTGGTCGATTTGTGTCCAATAATAGATGAAGGAAGACAATTACTTACATCTAATGGTAACAGATAAAAAGAATGAACTATGACACATCCAATATTGACAGATGTAAGAAATGAACTATCCAAGATACTTACATCCAATAATGACAGATGTAAGGAATGAACTATCCAAGATACTTACATCCAATATTGACAGATGTAAGGAATGAACTATCCAAGATACTTACATCCAATATTGACAGATGTAAGGAATGAACTATCCAAGATACTTACATCCAATATTGACAGATGTAAGGAATGAACTATCCAAGATACTTACATCCAATATTGGCACGTGTAAGGAATGAACTATCCAAGATGCGTACATCCAATAATGACAGATGTAAGGAATGAACTATCCAAGATGTGTACATCCAATAATGACAGATGTAGGGAATGCACAATCCAAGATACGTACATCCAATAATGACAGATGTCGGGAATGAACAATCCAAGATACGTACATCCAATAATGACAGATGTAAGGAATGAACTATCCAAGATGCGTACATCCAATAATGACAGATGTAGGGAATGAACAATCCAAGATGCGTACATCCAATAATGACAGATGTAGGGAATGAAATATCCAAGATGCGTACATCCAATAATGACAGATGTAGGGAATGAACAATCCAAGATGCGTACATCCAATAATGACAGGTGTAGGGAATGAACTATCCCAAACATCACGAGCTACTGCTGCTGGAGCCTCGTCGATTGCTACAAACCAATAACAATTGTACAACCCCCCCCCCCTCTCCCAACCGAGAAAAAGCCACGATACCTGTCGGTAGAAGGGCGCAGGGGAGAGAACAGGTTGCATAAAACACAAACACGCCTCAGTGGTCGTAAAGGGCAAGCACCGCTGTCACCCGACCTGTAACCTGCAGATTCATTCAACCGTAGAAAGATGGGCTACAGGCCCAATGATAGTAACGTTTATCCTGGATTTGGTGTCCTTAAAGGTTAATTCGTTTGCAGTGATACCGAGGCCTTCCATAACCAATAACAATAACAAGGCCCCGCATGTTTATGTTACTTATCCATACTGCAGACAAGACGGTGTCCGCTATGCTGGTTTGGTCGATTTGTGTCCAATAATAGATGAAGGAAGACAATTACTTACATCTAATGGTAACAGATAAAAAGAATGAACTATGACACATCCAATATTGACAGATGTAAGAAATGAACTATCGAAGATACTTACATCCAATAATGACAGATGTAAGGAATGAACTATCCAAGATACTTACATCCAATATTGACAGATGTAAGGAATGAACTATCCAAGATACTTACATCCAATATTGACAGATGTAAGGAATGAACTATCCAAGATACTTACATCCAATATTGACAGATGTAAGGAATGAACTATCCAAGATACTTACATCCAATATTGGCACGTGTAAGGAATGAACTATCCAAGATGCGTACATCCAATAATGACAGATGTAAGGAATTAACTATCCAAGATGTGTACATCCAATAATGACAGATGTAGGGAATGCACAATCCAAGATACGTACATCCAATAATGACAGATGTCGGGAATGAACAATCCAAGATACGTACATCCAATAATGACAGATGTAAGGAATGAACTATCCAAGATGCGTACATCCAATAATGACAGATGTAGGGAATGAACAATCCAAGATGCGTACATCAATAATGACAGATGTAGGGAATGAAATATCCAAGATGCGTACATCCAATAATGACAGATGTAGGGAATGAACAATCCAAGATGCGTACATCCAATAATGACAGGTGTAGGGAATGAACTATCCCAAACATCACGAGCTACTGCTGCTGGAGCCTCGTCGATTGCTACAAACCAATAACAATTGTACAACCCCCCCCCCCTCTCCCAACCGAGAAAAAGCCACGATACCTGTCGGTAGAAGGGCGCAGGGGAGAGAACAGGTTGCATAAAACACAAACACGCCTCAGTGGTCGTAAAGGGCAAGCACCGCTGTCACCCGACCTGTAACCTGCAGATTCATTCAACCGTAGAAAGATGGGCTACAGGCCAATGATAGTAACGTTTATCCTGGATTTGGTGTCCTTAAAGGTTTATGCTGTTGACAGGGACAGGTGTTATACCCGCCTTTGACTTTGTTCATGGCAATGTGCTATCTTTTTGTCCTAGTCAATTCTGACAGGATGTTATCTGTCCATCTCTTGATGTTACTCTCCCATCTATAGCACTGGCCTCCTCTTGTCTTGGTGATACATTCTGACAGACTGTTATTTGTCCATCTCTTGATGTTACTCTCACATCTATAGCACTGGCCTCCTCTTGTCTTGGTGGTACATTCTGACAGACTGTTATTTGTCCATCTCTTGATGTTACTCTCCCATCTATATCACTGGCCTCCTCTTGTCTTGGTGCTACATTCTGACAGACTGTTATTTGTCCATCTCTTGATGTTACTCTCCCATCTATAGCACTGGCCTCCTCTTGTCTTGGTGCTACATTCCGACAGAGTGGTATTTGTCCATCTCTTGATGTTACTCTCATATCTATAGCACTGGCCTCCTCTTGTCTTGGTGGTACATTCTGACAGAGTGGTATTTGTCCATCTCTTTATGTTACTCTCATATCTATAGCACTCGCCCCCTCTTGTCCTTGCTACATTCTGACACACTGTTATTTGTCCATCTCTTGATGTTACTCTCCCATCTATTGCACTGGCCCCCTCATGTCTTGGTGCTACATTCTGACAGACTGTTATTGGTCCATCTCTTGATGTTACTCTCCCATCTATAGCACTGCCCCCTCATGTCTTTGTGCTACATTCTGACAGACTGTTATTGTTCATCTCTTGATGTTACTCTCCCATCTATAGCACTGGCCTCCTCCTCTTGTCTTGGAGCTACATTCTGATATAAACAATGACTAATAACAATCAGCCACACAGGCGACACCGACTATTACATAATAAAGTCCTTCAAACCAATTGTCACTGAGTGCCGTCTCCGCATCAAAGGTTGGCTACCATGGAGCGCCACTCCGCTCTGTCTCTTGCTTTGATGGTGCAGGTTGCCATAGGCTGACTTTTTCATCTTTTGATTTCACTCATCCATGTTAGTCTTGGTCTGCCTCTCCTCTATCTCTTGCTTTGATGGTGCAGGTTGTCATAGGCTGACTTGTCCATCTTTGATGTTACTCATCCATGCTAGTCTTGGTCTGCCTCTGTCTCTTGCTTTGATGGTGCAGAATGTCAAAGGCTGACTTTTCATCTTTTGATGTTACTCATCCATGCTAGTCTTGGTCTGCCTCTGGCTCTTGCTTTGATGGTGCAGGTTGTCATAGGCTGACTTGTCCATCTTTTGATGTTAGTCGTCCATGTTAGTCTTGGTCTGCTCTGGCTCTTGCTTTGATGGTGCAGGTTGCCATAGACTGGCTTTTTCATCTTTTGATGCTACTCATCCATGCTAGTCTTGGTCTGCCTCTGGCTCTTGCTTTGATGGTGCAAGTTGTCATAGGCTGACTTGTCCATCTTTTGATGTTACTCGTCCATGTTAGTCTTGGTCTGCCTCTGGTTCTTGCTTTGATGGTGCAGGTTGCCATAGGCTGACTTGTCCATCTTTTGATGTTAGTCGTCCATGTTAGTCTTGGTCTGCCTCTGGCTCTTGCTTTGATGGTGCAGGTTGCCATAGACTGACTTTTTCATGTTACTCGTCCATGCTAGTCTTGGTCTGCCTCTGGCTCTTGCTTTGATGGTGCAGGTTGCCATTGACTTTTTCATCTTTTGATGTTACTCGTCCATGTTAGTCTTGGTCTGCCTCTGGCTCTTGCTTTGATGGTGCAGGTTGTCATAGGCTGACTTGTCCATCTTTTGATGTTAGTCGTCCATGTTAGTCTTGGTCTGCCGCTGGCTCTTGCTTTGATGGTGCAGGTTGCCATATACTGACTTTTTCATCTGTTGATGTTACTCATCCATGCTAGTCTTGGTCTGCCTCTGGCTTTGATGGTGCAGGTTGCCATAGACTGACTTTTTCATCTGTTGATGTTACTCGTCCATGTTAGTCTTGGTCTGCCGCTGGCTCTGCTTTGATGGTGCAGGTTGCCATAGACTGACTTTTTCATCTTTTCATGTTACTATCCATGCTAGTCTTGATCTTTTGGCGTGTGCTGAGACTGCTATGATGGGGACTACAGCTACCTTTCTTTGTTTGGGAGATGAGTTAGTAATTCTGATGATTCCACTGGCACGGGCGGTTGAGTAATTATAGATTTTAACTCGTTTGCAGTGATACCGGGGCCTTTCATAACCAAAGAACCAAAGTCTTGGTCTGCCTCCATTACCTTGTATTTTCCCTTCCAATGATTACTTTTAGCAAGCTGATGTGTCTTCAACGTGGCCGAGAAATCTCATTTGTCTTGTTCTAATCAATAACCACAAGTAAACGAACAAGAAAAAGAGTCCTTAAATGTTATGTAGAACCAATTTTAACATATGGATGTGAATCATGGACAACAGACAAGAAAATCGCTGGAGTCTGTAGAAATGTGGTTTTACAGAAGAATGTTGAGAATACCATGGGCAGTTAAGAAGAGTAATGAAAATGTTCTGAAAAATGCCAAGCAAAAAAGAGAACTAATTTCCAATATCAGGAAGAAACAATCATCATTTTTTGGCCATGTAATGAGAAGAAAACTGGAATATATTGCAACAACAGGGAAAATTGAGGGACGAAGAGATAGAGGGAAGCAAAGAGAAAAAGATACCACACAGCTTAAGAGAATGGCTTGACAGAAGGTCAACAACAGAAATGATAAATAAGTGTCGAGATCGAAGGTATGGATAGATATGATCACCTACACCAACAGGCCCGGTACTTGATGATGATGAAAACGATAACAGTGGGGGGGGGGGTTAACCACAAAACCAAACTATAACAAACCGCGACACAAAATAAACCACACAAGGAAATGACAAGAAAAGCTTCAGCTACGAGAAGCCATGATAACCACTGACACACGCTTAAGTGAGATGTCAAGAAGCCAAATATAGCGGTACCAAAAGGGTGGGGGGATTAAACCTAAATATAGCTAAGTGTGTCAGAAATAGCCCCGTGTTCCCCAAGATATTTTTAGTGGCTTGACCTAAATACAATAATTAAAGGAAAGAATTATATTTTTCTAATCATAAAAGCAATAAATATGCAATCACTGGGGATTTTATTTTAACCGGAGAGTGAAAGTAGCCTATCACTTACTAGAAGATTTGGTGATTTTAAATTCGTTTCATTCTGAACATGTTCGAATTCGACCTTGGAGATTAATGATGTTTCTTCTCTATTGTTAGGATACTGACTCATAGAGTACGCGTCCTTGACCGCACACCGAGAAGGCTGGCAATGGCCGACACGCTCTGGTAGCTTCTACGATGTCCCTACATTGTTCACAAGGAAGAGGCAACATAATTGCAGTCAAGCTGGTGAGAAGAGAATGACTGGGGACAAATAATAACAATAAATGGATGTTATTATGGAGGGTAACTTGCGAGGTGAAAGATCAGTTCAGGGGAGGAGGTATGTTCACAGCACTAGGAAACACAAAAAATCACTAATAATCAACAGGAAAAAAAAAAGAACAAAGGATGGTCCGAAGCGGAATCGAACCCTTAGGCCTCTGCACAGGGCTTTGCCATGAGAACCAAATGCTGGAGCACACGGACAACTAAGTTATAAAAAAAAAATAGCTATGATTAGCGATGTCTTTCACGTTTGTGTTCTCATGACTACAGCATAGGGTTACGATCACAGCTCGGGAATAAATTGTGTATCTGTATTTTCCTATTAAAACAAGTATCTCCCGGATAGGGTAGGACTGAATACTTGCGTGTAGACAAATAGTTATAAATTACAAATAGCAAAATGTTATATCTTCTCAATATTCCGGTATGGTGCAGAAACATGGACATTAGACATGAAAACAGAACAGAAAATTGAAGCCTTTGAAATGTGGATTTATAGAAGAATAGGTAGAATTGGATGGAAGGAAGAGAAACAAATGATGAAGTCTTAAAACTAAAAATGAAAAGAGAAACTACTAAATACAATTAGAACAAGACAAATGAGATTTTTGGGGCAAGTTAAAAGACACAACAGCCTAATAAAAGTAATATTGGAAGGGAAAATACAAGGCAAAAGAGGCAGACCAAGACTAACATGGACGAGTTACATCAAAAGATGGACAAGTCAACCTATGACAACTTGCACCATCAAAACAAGAGGCAGACCAAGACTAACATGGACGAGTTACATCAAAAGATGGACAAGTCAACCTATGACAACCTGCACCATCAAAGCAAGAGACAGAGGCAGAGCAAGACTAACATGGACGAGTTACATCAAAAGATGGACAAGTCAACCTATGACAACTTGCACCATCAAAGCAAGAGGCAGACCAGACTAACATGGACGAGTTACATCAAAAGATGGACAAGTCAACCTATGACAACTTGCACCATCAAAGCAAGAGGCAGACCAAGACTAACATGGACGAGTTACATCAAAAGATGGACAATCAACCTATGATAACCTGCACCATCAAAGCAAGAGATAGAGGCAGAGCAAGACTAACATGGACGAGTTACATCAAAAGATCGACAAGTCAACCTATGATAACCTGCACCATCAAAGCAAGAGATAGAGGCAGAGCAAGACTAACATGGACGAGTTACATCAAAAGATCGACAAGTCAACCTATGATAACCTGCACCATCAAAGCAAGAGACAGAGTGGAATGGCGCTCCATGGTAGCCAACCTTCGATGCGGTGACGGCACTCGATAATGATGATGAGACAAACAGTTACAGGAGGAAACAGCACGAATAGTAGTTTCTGTGGTTTAGACTAGAGACAAATAATAATAAATGAATATTATAATGGAGGGAAACTTCCAAGGCGAGCCACACAAGTGTAATGTGACAGCTTTATAGAGGTTCGTCTACACATGGGCCACATTTCTTTTGTGTGTACGTCTCTGTTTTTGTTGGTTTCTGCAAAGCTGAAATCAGTTATTGTTTTATGTTTTAATCTCCGTTACATTACTTTACAGCGTCTTCATTACTCTCTTAGCTGTCCCTGTCTAACATTCTTCTGTAAAACCACATATATATGTGTGGTCTGCTAAGTATGAACAAGAGGAAAACTGAGATTATTACCAGAGAAAAGGCACACACTATACAAGGAAATATTGAAGTAAATGAAGCAAACGTAGAAACAGTTTAAGGGTGTCCGGTTAGCGCAATCGATAGGCGGTTGGCTTACCACGGCAACAGCGGGGTTCGTAACCCTGCGAGGACACCTGCGTTTTACTAATTACCTAAAATTAGTACCTCTGAAGTCGGAGTAAATCTGCCTGCATGGCGAGAGGGCATCCTGTAATGGGATAAAACAGACTTTACACGCAAAATTCAGTCCCACAAAATTGAGTGGGTGGGACTTCGTCAGAGGTCAAAGCTGACGAAAGCGAACGAACGAACGAACGAACGAAAGAGTTCAAGAATATAGCTATCTTGGACATGATGGGATATGTAGGATAACAATAAACAAAATAATAGGATTTGCAAAAAAAAAAACAATTAGAACAACATGAAAAATATCAGCTCAAAGCAAACATCAACAGAACTAAAAATTGTACAATGTTTTGTTTACTGAACATTCTGTATTGGGGAGAAACATGAACATGAAATAAGATAACAGAGCAGACAATTTAGCCTTTGAAATGTGGGATCTATAGGAAAATGGGAAGAATTGGGTGGAGGGAAAAAGAGACAAACAAGGAAGTTATGAATCTGGTGAACATGAAAAAGAACTACTTACACAATCTGAAAAAGAGAACTGAAATTGGTTGGACATTTGGAGAGACATACCACTCTTCTAAAAGACATCTAGGAGGGGAATGTACAAGGCAGATCAAGACTAAAGTGGACAAGTGAACTATGACATTGTGCACAATCTAGACAAGAAACTGAGTAAAATGGTGCGCCATTGTAGACAACCTTCGATGTGGAGACAGCACATTATGAATGAATGTGGCCTCCAGCGATGTTCTTGTCATATTGTCCATGATTCACGTTCACATGTCATGACTGGGCTCCACTTAGCAACGAAGACTCCTTTTCTCACTTCCATCGGACAAAAATGTGCACCATAACATTTTCCACTGAACCTGAGCTATTATATACGTCATTTGTGTTGTGTACCCACCACCTGACTAAAGATATAAATACAGATAGAGACATCAACACAAATAGTTTTGATGAATTCAGTAGACTAATAATACAAGCTGCCAGTGAAACAATACTAGAGGGGCACGGAAACACTACAAACCATACGGGAGTAGTGAGCTAGAGCAAATGCACAATGACATGGAAAACATCTCGAAAGCAAGAGAAAATAACCCTTGCCAAGAACATCACAACAACTACCAGCATGCTAAAGCCAAATTTCAACGGGCTAAATACAAGCCAGCGGAGAAGGAGAAGCTGGAAAGAGAAAACAGAGTCCTTGAATCTTGAACGAGACACAAGAAAAGTGTGGAAGCTTGTAAAACAGCTGAATGATGAGGGTACAGGAAGGAACACAAAAATTACACTGAAGAAGGATGGAAAACATTCTAACAGGTAAACATGCAGCAAATTACTTTGCCGGACTCCTTTGCAAATGACAATAATATTGAAATTAGCCTAGAAAAACGACAAGAGACCCGTTTAAAACAACAAAATGCAAGACAAGAAGAGACACACATGAAGTAATGGAAACACCCATTACACAAAGAGAGCTAGAGCTGGCAATATCCAAATTAAAAATGAAAAAGTCACCAGGCAATGATGGAGTGTCCAATGAAATGATTAAGAACTTGGGAACTGCAGCTAAAGGCAAAACTACGCAGATCTACAACATTTGCTGATCACAGGTAGAGTGCCACAGGCATGGAGAGAAGCAATTATGATACCATTACTAAAGCCAGGAAAAGATGGTTCAATGACATCCAGCTTAGACCAATCAGCCTTACAAGCTGTTTGTGTAAAACAATGGAAACGTATAATCAATCTCAGACTGCAGTGGTACCTGAAAGTGAAAAATCTCCTTGTCCCACAACAAGCAGGCTTAGGACAGTGTTACTCTAACGAAGATCAAGCAACCTATCTTCCCAGGAAACTTGAAGATGCGTTCAAAGAAAAGAAACTGGTACTAGCAGCATGGATAGACCTAAAGAAAGCATTTGATAAGGTATGGAAGGAAGGGCTTTTGAAGAAAGAAGAAACTGAGAAATTATGGAGTAAATGGCAGGATGTACAAATGGGTCAAAGCATACCTGCATAACAGGAGAGCCAGAGTGCAACTGAATGGTCTTAAGAGTAAGAAGGTCTTTATTGCGCCAGGGCGTTCCACAAGGAGGGTACTATCTACAAAACTTTTTCTGATCTACATCAATGACCTAGTTACTGAACTACCACATGGCATCAAAGTGGCAATGTATGCAGATGACTTGGTAATGTGGTGCACAGAGGAGTATGCAACAGTAGCCTCCAAATGCTACAAAGAGCTATGAATGCACTGAATTCATGGACAAATAGATGGTGTATCAGCATCAACAGACAAATGCAGTACTAACTTTCACACTCTCCCCAAAACAAAAAGCAGAAGCCATCTACAAAAAACAATGAGCCTGTGAAAGAAGACATACAAGCTACATATCTCGGAGTTACATTTGATAACAAACTATCTTGGAAACAGCAGATAAATAAGGCAACCCAAAAAGCAAAGGAGGAAATTGGCTATTCTAAGAAAGTTGTGTGGAACCCACATGGGGTGCGAGTGGAAAATACTCAGTAAAGTTTACCAACAGAGTATAAGCCCACATTTAGATATGGATCATCCGCATGGTGCTCAGCATCAAACACCCACATTGCAAGAACTGGATAAAGTACAAAACCAGCACTTAGGGTCATCACAGGAGCAATGAAATCAACACAATATTGGAGATGGAGAAATTGTTGGAGGATACCAGCACTGAGAGAACGGAGAGACACAAAGGTGCTGATACAGGCAGGAAAAATTTGTATGCATGCCGAGACATCCAATGAAGACAGATTCCAAAATCTTGCATTGGGACGACTTAGAGAAGCAGCTTTATCCACCAAGCCAAGCGTATAGTAGACAAACACCAGACATGCCAAGAGTTGTTAAACCCCCTTCTGCCCTACCAGAACAGACTCCCTGGACAGATGAATCAGGATTATCAGTTCAAATACGGACAGAAGTGAAAGGAATAGTTGACAAAGAGAAACACAAATAGTCTACAGCGAAAAACAATAACTCTCAGTTTCCTGGATGAAGAATACCCACAAGACCTATGGATCGTGTGTACACAGATGAATCAGCACAGCATGCAGTAAAG